>JAUMJJ010000295.1:0-447500 GCA_033556795.1 Tapera naevia | reverse complement strand
TCAGGCAGTACATTGATTTTGCGCGAATCTTCAGAATCAACTTGAAAAGTACTTGAAGAAGCAATTTTAACTTCTCTGTGCTAGTGGTAAACATTAAATGGGGCTGAGAAGGCGTTTTTCCAGGTTGATTTTGAGAGTTTTAGAAATCTTCATCCCTGTTCTTTCACCACAAGTGTTAAATACAAACTCTGGTCACTGGCCTATTTCCTTTGTTTGCCCCTTTCCTATGTGTAATAATTTTGAACTCCTAAACTGTGTGAAACAGAGCAAGGTAAGCACTCTTTAAAAAAGTTCCAAGCCCCAAAAATGTTTTAGCATTTCCTATGGCTGCTTGGATGAGGTCTGGTGTAGAGAGTCCATGCTGGCACTGTGTCTCCCCTTGCCAAGAGCATTTCAGTGTTGTGCTTAATGGGCAAACAGGATGCTTGGCTACATCAGCCACCCTGGTTTGGGGTGGAATCCATAGTTAATGTAAGTCAGAGCTCAGTACTGTCCCAGTGTCGGAAGCCACCTTGATTTTCAGTTCGGGGACCCATGTAGAAGAGGGGAGAATAAGACGAATGACAGCATTGTCCATGCACAGAGTCAGAAGTACCAAGTGTTGTGTTGTGTGTCAGTAGTGGCGTTTCCTGTGAGAGCTCTGTTTTGTTTATATTTTTTAAGTTGCTTAGATATATCTGAGTGTAAACCAGAGCAAATACAAGGGAGATCCCTAAACTGGTTCCTTTTCCTTCTAACACAAAAAAAAATATACCCCAAACAAAACCCTGAAGCCTAAGCTGTCCTGAAAACTTGCTCATGTCTGGGAGTTGTTAGGGGCGAGTTCTTTGTGTTGAGGAACCGCAACCATGGGATTGCCTGAAAGAGCTGGGAGGCCCATACAACGACCTGGGGGAAATGCATTCGTGGCTGCTGAGGGTGAATGCCCAGAAGAGACATTCTGAAGGGTGAAGAGGACAGATGCGGTAGGAATGAGTTGCCTGCTCTACAAGGAGGTGAACTCCAGGTAGGGGAGCTGCTGGATAAAAGATTGAGCAGCTCAAGCAGAACCTTGGTGCTCAGCTGGTTGTCTCAGTTTGGCTTTCACTAAGGTCTCGGCTCCCCCTCTGTCCTGCGAGCAAAGTGTGCCTTTTCTATGGACCTTCCCAGATCCAAGGGGTTCTGTAGGGGTTCTCCCTCTGGGGAGGGAGGATTCTGGCTTTGTGAGATCTGAGCTAAGCCTTAATTCAAAAGGCCAAGGAGTTCTTGAAAGAAATAATTGGCTCTGAACCTCATTGCAGCCCTGCAGTTCATAGAACCACCTAATAGTTTGGGTCAGAAGGGACCTTAAAGCCCATACAGTTGCAACCCCCCTGCCATGGGCAGGGACAGCTCCCACTGGATCAGGGTGCTCAAAGCACCATCCAGCCTGGCCTTGAACACCTCCAGGGATGGGGCAGCCACCACTTCTCTGAGCAACCTGTGCCAGGGCCTTACCACCCTCAGAGGAAAACATTTACCCCTAAGATCTCATCTCAATCTCCCTTCTCTCAGCTTCAAACCATTCCCCTCATCCTATCCCTGTACTTCCTCATCAAGGGCTTTGTGTAGGGTGGATAACACAAAGGACCACGGGCTCCGTGTGGAGTCCGCCCATGTGCCAAGACATGAGATGTAATATCCGCTGGGCCAGGAGGGATTGCTCGTGCCATGATGTTCTCACAGTCTGGATGGCTCTGTGTGAAGTGACAGCTCTGAGGAGAACTTAAACTGCTGTCTTTCTCTTTTCCCCCCTCCTAGGAAGCACTCCTTCCTCCTGCTGGGAAGTAGTCTTAAACATGGTGTTTGCATAGCGGACCCATCCTGAATGTTAAACAAAATGTAATCATCATATCTTACTGTTGTATTTTTAATACGAGTAAAATCACTGGGGTTTTCTGGCTGGTAATCTGAAATGGATTAAAATGGGCAGATACTGATAGACTCCCCAAAAATTGTCCATAAGTACTCTGTGCAAGACATGTTTTTTGAGGAAATTCCTCACAGCCTATCAGAAAGGCACAGATTTGCTATGTGGAGCGCAAAGGTTTGTTATTAAAGAATCAATGTATAAGATGTTTGACCTGCCAGCTTTTCCTCAAACAGTGGGGCTGTGTTGGGTTAAATGTGCTCAGTAAACTGGCAGTGCTGTGTGGCAACTCTGCTCTGCACTCACAGGCTCATCGGTTTGTATCCAGGGAAGGTCTGCAGCACGCAGCGGCAGTTCTGCTGACTTTTTAAAATCCTGCTTCTTGGATGCTGGAACAGCTTTGAGCACCCTGATCCAGTGGGAGATGTCCCTGCCCATGGCAGGGGTTTGGAACTGGATGGGCTTTGAGGTCCCTTCTGACCCAAACCATTCTATGTGGTTCTTTGATTTCCCCCCAATGCACTTGGTCTCTGGTCCTGGCTCGTGCAGATGTGACCATGGCTCTTCTCAGCCCAGATTAGATGTCCCTCCTCAAACCTAATTTTAAAGGGTTTTATTACAAAATATAGATATGAATTCCAGAAGAAATCAAACCACCCACAAGAGAACAGGAGCCCTCGACCTGTATGGCATGAGAGGATGACAAAAAAATGGATGAACCAGGCAGGCTGGACCCTATTAGGTTGTCCTCATGCAGCCATCATCAAGAGGAGAAATGTCTTGTAAATTTAACCCTTTTCTTCATTTTTTTTCCTTGTCATTCTATGCTTAGGGAATACAACTACAATTTAGCCCTTTCATAGAATTTACTCCAGTGATTAAAATAACTGCATGGAATTAGCACAATCCTAGCATTAGTTTTTATCTTGAATGGCAGAAAATCATCACTCCCGGGATAATTCTTAACCTAACAGAATGACCTTGATGAAATACAGCCAAAAGTTTTATGATTTTCCCCTTCATGCTAATTTAATGTTGTCCAATTGTTTAATCTAAAAACGAACGCATTCCAAATAAAGTAATGCAGTTTACAACGAGGCGCTGTAGGAAATAATTAGGTTGCAAGTTCTGGAGGTTTTAATACGGCTGAAATTATAGAAGTAACTTTGCATTCCTGGTATGGTCCTATTAAATGCAGTCGGCATTGATGTCGTGAGCTGTCAGGAAGCAAAATGAAAAATAGTTTTAATAGCTGCTCTTTGACCTGTTTTATATTTTATGTCAATTATAACAGCACACAACCATGCATAATTATGAAGCATAGATGCATTAAAACGTACACATAATTTGTGTTCTTATGGCAACCATTGCATTAGGATCCAGAAAACAAACTGATGACTTCCTATTGTTAAGTCATCGTGATATCAAATATGCAAGAGTTCCGTCTGTCTATTCACTTTGTGTAATTGCAACAAATTCTCTGAGAGACAAACAAAAACCAGCATGAAATTGTGCATCTGCCATCCGTCGGGAACTTCAAACTAGAGGGGAGAGCATCACCACAACTGCCAGATTAACACAGCCACATATGCAAACACACAGTTCGGGAGTTTGGAAATGACCTGGTTGGTTCACAGTGCCTTGGCTTCATCTGGGATTTACCCAGGAGCAACTGTTCCTGTAGTTTCAAATGAGTGCATTTCTGCCTTTTGAAGCAAGTTGATAAAGATGGAAACATAATCTAGGACCTAAAATATTGTAAAATGTTAAGCCCAAATTGCACAGGGAAGAGCCTGAGTTGAAAAGTGACCTTGAAAAACTGTCACAGAATCATAGATTCGCCTCTCACATCTTGCCACAGTTCCCAGCTGACCTCTGTGTGCAGAGGAGCTGTTTTTCATATCTTCTGCATCAAATTCACACAATGCAATGTCATCAATGCCTTGTTAAATCGCACATCAAAGCACCCAGGCCAGGTTTTTTTGATGGGAGGGTTTCTTGTTCATTAATGCAATTGCACCTTTTGCATTAAGACCGTGTTCGGAGGCGTTTTGCTCTCCTTGTGGGCTGTGTCAGCGATGGGAACACCTGAGCTGACTGCGTACGAGGTCTTTGCAATACCAAGTCTGTAGATAACTTCCTGCTTAATGCCTTGAAGAACACAAGTGCCTGCTTTCAGGAAGTCTGGGCTCCCTTCACAGTTTTGAAATAACAAGCACTGTTTGATTATCTCACCCAAGTTTGCTCATTTTCCTTTCCCTTTGTGAAGATTTGGGGAGTGTGGTATCTCTGTGTTTCGAACCCCCATTGGCTGAGGAAAGCAGGAGAAAAAGAGAGAGCTCCAAACTTGTATCCAAGGCTGCATCTTCAGCAGCAAGAGGAGGAGGATGCCAATTGGATCTATTGTCTAATGCTGCTACATGCTTTTTCACATAGCCCAGGTCATGAGGCGGTTGGTTGCAGAAAGAAGGGACAACTCGTGGCCTTCAGGCCACACCTGTCACCTTCCTGCTAGTCATCTACAGCCACATCAGCATAGCTGTGTAACATTCCCCACCAGCAGCATTGGGGATTATGAAGACCCAGAAGCCTCAAGAAAACAAAACCTTGCAGATTTCTGTAGTTCCTCATGACTGTGATGTTATAAAAAGTAAGTTCAATTATCAATATTTTCATTTAAACTCTTCTTTTTTTTCAAGTGTTGTGTTTAGAGCTGACTGCAAAAGGAGATTTGCCTAGGGCAGTGATGGAGTCCCTTTCCATGGAGGGGTTCAAGAACTGTGTAAAAGTGACACATGGGGCCATGGTTTAGTAGGAACGGTGATGGTTGGACTGGATGATCCTAGAGGTCTTTTTCAACCTTCAAGATTCTGTGATTCTGTGATTATTTCTTAAGTGACAGGAGGTCTCAAAGAGCATGCAAGATGTACGTCGAGGTGTTCAATCCCCAGCTGTCACCCCTCTTCTGGGAGAAAGCTCTGTTCTTGGCACAGTGACTGATATAACTGGAAATAGCTATGGGGTCTGCAGCGTGGTTGTGGTGCACAGTTATAATGTTCAGTAAAGGCTGAGACTGTCACTTAAAAAATGCCTGTGTACTTCCCCTCCCGCGTTGTGAACAATATTTTGTGTTGTACAGAAAACAGAACTGTGATGTCAGTTCTACTAACGTTAAATAGGAGGAAATAAAACACTTGAGCAGAGCAAAGAGGAAAAGATGGGACCAATGGTCCCCAGATGCAGGTTGCTTCGCTCTTGCCAGCGGTGAGGCTAATTCTCAAGTCTGTGAAAATAAAGCCTTTTAAGGCATCACTTGGTTTGCTGCCACCCCAACTGGGGGCTGAGCTGTCCTGGCTTTTCCATCCTCCAGGACAGCTTCACCCTCCCAGTCCTCAGAAGTGAAGATGGAGAAGCCTATAAAAGCTTCAGCTTCCATTACTGTAAAATGTATCAGGAAAGTGTTGAGCTGGGTAATTACCTTAATCCAGCCGCAATAGTTGGTCACAGTATACATTCGATGAGCATCTAGAGTCAGATTTGAACATGCAGTCAACCTGAACAAAATTAGCTCAGTGATAGTGGTCTGGATTTCTTAATTAGTTCTCGGAGACAGGAACATTTAATGTTTGCAAAAGTCAAGTGCAAATCCTACAAGTGATGTGATTGGAGAAGGCTTCAGGAGGGTGCATTGAGCCCGGTGCAATCCCCCACGGTCAGGGGCAGTGGCAAGGGCTGCCCTCATTTAATCCTCCCTGCCAGGGTCCCTTTAAACTTCAATGTACCACCTCACAATAAAAAGTAATAGTATGAGTAACTTCTTAGTAATATTCTATTGCATTCAAAATACACATTTAACTAATTTTCATTGAAGTACATGGAAGCTGAAAATATAATAGCCTTTCCTAGTAAGGTGACGGTGTATTTTAGTGCCTTGTAATTGGCTATCTGGGCTTGTCTGGGTTTAATAACATAGATGGGATTCATGAAAAATCACGGTGGTCACTTAGCAATTGTTTAATTTCTGTAACACTGGTTTTTTGAGTTAAAAAATCATTGTTTTCCAGTGGTGTTAAATATTTATGGGATGCAATTGAGACATACGGCATTGCTCCTGCAAAGCTCACAAATTAATAAGTCGCTGAAAAAATGGAAATACAAAGTAGCATTTCAAGTGTGAAAGAAGACTTCCCAGTCTGCAGAAAATTAGCATTACTGAGGTTTTGTTTTATAGCAGAGGATGGACAAATACTTCGGCACAGTAGAGGTCAACCTTGCTGTCATGGCTTGCATGTCTTTTGTGGGCTGGGAGAAATCGGTAAAGCCTTGAGCTCTCTTGAGAACCTGCCCTGCTCCTTTGATAACTGGGGAGAGAGAGTAGCAACACCAGAAATTAGCTTCACACAAGGCCCAAATGTGCCCTGGTGAAAATTGTAGTGTTGTATCAGACAATATTGCCCTGATACAAGGAAAGATTTAGAGCGCTTGGCTTCTTTTTCAGAAAAAAGAAGCAACAAACTCAAAAATTTGATATTTTGAATGAGAGACTAATTGTTACACATAGCAGAAAAATGTGGGTAGGAGAACTAAGTTTTATTTGTGTCGATGATTGTATTTCTTAGCATTTTCCAGCTTTTAGAAAAATAGGCTAAAATCCAGCACATGTTCTGATGGGCTGTTTCATGGAGGAGTGATAGGGAGGTGTGTGTTGGGATTGGGGCTGAGTTGAGCTGGAATTATGGCTGGGGTTGGGATTGGTTTGAGTTGGGTTGGAATTGGGGCTGGGTTTGGGAATGGATTGACTTGGGTTCGGTTGGGTTGGGCTTGGGGTTGAGTTGAGTTAGGGTTAGGATGCTGATGGGGGCATAAGAAGTCACAGGTTGATAGGTGCTGCCCAAACACTTCCCTACAGCAAACACAGCGTGACAGACCAGCCCTCCACACACATAGTGCTGCTCCTTGGCCAGCCCCTGTTGTTCCCACCACACAACCACAGGGTTTCCCCCACCCATGCCTGCCCTTGACTTCCCTCTGGCTCCCACAGCGACACAGCAGTGGGGAAAAACCAGAAGTGTTTGTGAGGTTTCGCTGCTGCTGCCTGTGGAGAGAGGGCTCTGGGGGCTGGCAGACCTTCCCCTTTCCCCAGTAGACCTTGTGTTTCCATTTGCGCTTGGCAAACCAAAGAGGAAACCCCAGCCCAGGCAAGCCAGGCAGGTTGTGTGTGAGTTAAAGGAGATGCTTTATTCTTCCCACCCCATGGCTTGTCAGTGTTGTCACGGGACTTGCAGCCTTTGGGCATGGTCCTGGTGCAGGACTTCTGGTCCTGCCCAGAGTCACCCACGCTGCCCACACCACAGTGGGAGGGATGCCGTGGGCGCAGGGAGCTTGGGGCTGCTCTACCCTCTCCCCAGCCTGCCCTCGCTCTGGGCATTTCCCAAGTGGGAGCGTGCAGCACCAGCCTGGAGAGGGTCTCTCCTCTTGCCATTTGTATTTCCCATATTTTCATATTGCACCCCCCAGCCGGGACTGAATCTGTGTTGTGAAATGCCACGGCGCACTCACGGAAACACTTCGGCTGAATAAACCTCCGGGCTCTTGGCCGCTCTCTCATTCAGCAATGGACCTGAATTATGACATCTTTTGTCAAAGGCATCTTCCAAAAAACCATAATTTCTGAAGGAGAAATCAGATTGTCTCTTAAAGGAATGTAACAGTTGTGCAATTTTTGCCTTCTTGACCCTTCTTATTTCCTGTGGGTTTTAAGTAGAGACCTCCAATTTAAAACCTATTACACCCTAGAGCCTGCTTCCACCCTCTCAGCGACGCAACCTCGCTGTTGTCTCTGCCCTGTTATTTTAACACTCGTTGGCTTCACTTTGCATCACCTTCTGTTTCAGAATAGGTGGTGTGGGTCTGCTTCCTTCTGTATGTTAAACACAGACATGCTGAAGGAGGTGGTGGTTTGTGTCTCGCTCTTGTTGACCCCATGCTTCACAAAAGAATCAGCATTTATTATTTTTAGGAGAAATGCAGTTGTATTGATTTTTCTAGAAAAAAAAACTTTATTATGAAAGAAAGTGTCTTCTGGATAGGAAATTCATCAGGAGAAAGAGCTCATTAAAGAACATATGCCTTATTTCAGGCGTAGGCACAAACACTGGCTGAGCTAAGGCTTTGTAGGTACTTTGAGACTGGAGATTAGATCTGAGCTTTATGCATTTTGCATGGGACGTGGAGCCTGGCAGCATGGTCACCAGATGTTTTTCCATGGCAGCATCTTCCGTGTCTTGAGCAAGAGGTGATGAGGGTGCCAAAAAAAATTATAAAAATTGCATTGCACTTCTCAGGCTCGTGTACAAGATCTGGTCAGTTATTTTGGGCAGGAGCTGAGAACTTTTAGAGAATCACAGAATCGTTCAGGTTGTAAAAGACCTTTAAGATCACAAAGTCCAACTTTTAACCCAACACTGCCAACCCTACCACTAAACCCTGTTCCTGAGCACCACATCCACACTGTGTGAGTGGTTTATGACCATCACCTGTGAGTAAATTGCTTGGCAGTATTCTGGCTGAAGAAACTTAATTGATGGTACAATATAATTTATTTCCATGTGTAAGGTAAGGACCTTCCTATCTTATCCTGTCTCTTGTGACTTTCTATGGGCCATTCCCCTTCTAGAGAAGGTGGCTTGTGCCTCACCACTGCCCCGTGTTTCGTGGATGCGCCCCACTAGTAATGCCTTTATGGAACTGGATGGCCAGTGAGGTTTATAAAGGCTTTGGCATTTGCATCGTGACAAGTCAGTGCTGGAGACATGACTGCCAGACTGCATCGGTGAGTGGTGCTGGTGTTGGCCCATTACACAGCCTCTCATCCTGGTCACACTGCCTGCCACTGGAACCCTCCCATCCTGCTCTTTCTTGGGAGCTGGGTAAAGTTCTATTAAGCAATTCACTAACCAGAACCCATGTCCGGCAAGTTATGGCTCTGTAGAATGCCTGTAGTCATCTGTCAGAGTGCCAGTTGCCTTACTGGATCTGCTGCAGCGAGGGAAAAAGAGAGATGTTAATTAATTCTGTGAGCAGGACAGTTTAAATAATAGATAGGAGTTGTGTGCAAGGTTTGCCATGTTCTCAGTCTTGAATCTGTCTGTGAAAAGATGGCGTGCAGGCTGTGCCATACCAGAAGAATGAGAGGAAACAGGACCGGCTGTCCCGGGTTTAATGGGGAGCCCCACCCAGGAGAATCATAAAATCGTAGAATTGCTTGGTTGGAAAAGACCTTTGAGATCATTGAGTCCAACCATAGCAGCACTGGCTGCTTCCCTCCAAGTTCTCTCACTGTTCAGAGGGGTAACCTCAGCCCTAGGAACCAGTGGAGTTTGTGCAGAGCTCTGAGCTTTCAAAGGAGTGCCAGAGGTGAGCTGGCCACCTCCACCATGCCTGGGACAAGTTACTCTGCCAGGAAGGAGCCAGGGCTGTGCTGCTTCCCAGGATTTTGTGCAATAATAGCCACTCTGCATGTCGGGCTGTGAATGTCACACACACCTTGGTGAGACGTGTCATCACTGGGATGTGGTTTTGAGTCACATGAAGTTCACTTCTGCTTTTGCCAGTCTCACCTCTCTCACTTCCTCCTCTGTGATGCTGGACTCAGGAGAAGAGGAAAACCCCAATAGCACTGCCACTGCCTCTGCAGTACAGGGGCTGCCCAGATCCCCCGTCCCCACCTCTCCACCAGCCAGGCACGTGGCTCCTCCAGCCTGTCAGCATGGAACAAAAACTCCTTCTGGAAAAGCAGCAGCTTACTTCCTGGTTTTGAGTGGAAAGAAGGTAGTACTTTCATGAGCAGAGCATCATGCTTGGATACTGTTTTAGTGGCAAAGACAGGCAGATGTCCTCAGAAAAGATGTGACTTATGAGGACAGGGTCAGAGCCCTGGGGTTGTTCAGCCTGGAGAAGAGAAGGGTCCAGGGAGACATTAGATCAGCCTTCCTGTAGTGAGAGGGGCTACAGAAAACTGGGGAGGGTCTCTAGGGATAGGATGAGGGAAATGGTTTGAAGCTGAGAGAGGGGAGATTTAGATGAGATCTTAGGGAGAAATGTATTCCTGTGAGGCTGGTGAGGCCCTGGCACAGGTTGCCCAGAGAAGTGGTGGCTGCCCCAACCCTGGAGGTGTTCAAGGCCAGGCTGGATGGGGCTTTGAGCCCCCTGATCCAGTGGGAGGTGTCCCTGCCCATGGCAGGGTGTTGGAACTCGATGGGCTTTGAGGCCCCTTCCAACCCAAACCATTCCATGATTCTATGAAATGTACGAGGAGATCAGGTTTTAGACAAACCCATGGGATGTAAGCAGTGCTAAATGCAAACCCACACCTCTCCCTGTGCTGGAATCCTTGTCCCTCCAGTTCTGTCCAGTCCCACCAGCGCCCCTTCAAACAGCTGCTGCAATTCAGGTACATGTTTTAAGGAACTCAGATATTAATAATGTAATTAGCTATAAATTAATTATGAAGAATTTTTGATCCACTGAAGTCAGTGGTGGATTTTTTCACTCACTTCAGTGGCAGTGGGAATGACCCTATATGTGTCACGGCATATTCGGAGGAGTGATCTGTGATCTGCAACACTCTGAACAGCAAAGGGAGAGTGTTTCCATCATTCCGTGCCTGTCTTCTGCCTTTGATTGCCATTATTGGGGTTCCCATAACTCCCTGTCTGCTGTCTCTTATTGCTAGTGTCAGGGTTCCTATTGCTCCATGTCTGCTGCCTCTGGTTGCCATTATCAGGGTTCCCATCACAGAGAAATGCTGTAAATTGAGGGCTGCTTCCAAAGCCATGCCCATCCCTTCCCTTATCAATGATATCTCCAGCAAGAGCAGGAGAGGCATGAGAGAGTCGAGTCCCTCTCTCTGTTCTCCCAATGAGCATTACAAAAAGATTGGGGAAGACCAACTGGGAAGGGGATGTGGATCAAGGAGTACAGGGATAGGATGAGGGGGAACAGGTTTAAGCTGAAATAGCAAAGATAGAAATGAAATTTTAGGGCGAAATGTTTTCATCTGAGAGTGGGGAGGCCCTGGCCCAGGTTGCCCAGAGAAGTGGTGGCTGCCCCATCCATGGAGGTGTCCAAGGCCAGGCTGGATCCAGTGGAAGGTGTCCCTGCCATGGCAGGGGGGTTGTAACTGGATGTTCCAACTCAAACCATTCCATGATTATATGAAAGCTGTTGCCCAGCCCAGGGATACTCAAATTCCTCTTTTGGTTTAATTGTGCAGCTGCCTGGATCACGTTTTTGCCCCATTCCAGCCATCATCCGTGGTTCCAGCCAAGATGTGTCCCCTTGCTCTCCTGCCACTGGCTGCCATCTCCCCTCCCTCCCCTCAGTTCACTGTTGCCCAGGCTTTAAGCTCTCTGCCTCTGAAGATCATTAATCATAGATATAATTTAATGACAGCTGGGTCATGTCCCACTAACTAAGTACACCTTGTTTGCCTCAAAATGCTAATCGCTCCTCTGAAACATTAATGAGGGACAATTGGTATTAAGCCTAATAATTGTGTGTGGTCTAGTTACAGATTTATTCATACAAACTCAATTCCTTTGTCATGGTAAAAAGCAGCAAACTGTGGTTGTGCAAATCACCTGTCTGTGCAGCACCAAAATGACACACCAGCTTCGAAGTGTTGGTGTGTCCATCAAAAAAATGGCTGCATGGCTTTCCTGGAAAAATATGGACTCCATTCCTGCATGTGTTGGCACAGATTAAATGGTATTTTCCTCTCCAAGTCATCATGCTTTCAACAGCAACATTAGTGAAATCACCTCTTTTTCAGCCTGGGAAAGGAGGTGCCATAGTGAGCACCTGTGTGCAGGGTCCATCTCCTGAAGAGGAACATTTACGATGTGGGGGCCAAGGACGCCAGCGCTGGCAGTGACAATGGGTCGGCACCAGGGGCAGCGGCCAGACATCCACACACACTGGAAGAACCCATGACCACAGGGAGGTCTTCTCATCTCCTGGTCAGCCTTTCCTGCAGAGATTATGGGTGGAGAACATGAGAAAAATGAATGATAAAAACACAAGCTGGGGTGTATGCTGAACATACATGTTCTGCAAGGAAGGAGCTGCATGGAGCTTGGTTCTAAGCATTATGGTATTGTGTTGATCTTAGAGGTCTTTTCCACCCTTAACGATTCCCTGATTCTATGACTTCTCTGAGAGTTTGAGCTGCTTGGGTTGCTCTTGCACTCAGCATCCCACTGCCCTGGGCTCATCTGGATGGACTGCTCTCCTACACCAGATGGGAGAAACTGCGTAGGGGAAGGGTCCTGGCACATGCTGGTCCGTGTCACTGTGTGTAGAGCTGTGCACTCATCAGCCACCACCATCCAGGCACTATATTAAACTTTCTTCTGCAGTACTGAGCTACCTCCCTATTGGAAATCGAAGGCTCGCTCGGCTCCCAGGAGAGTCATTAGCCAAATTCCCATTGACTCCCCCTGCAAGAGGACGGGAGCCTGAGTCTGTTATTCTCTTTTCCTGAAAAGATCAATTATATGGGGCAGTTTCCACAGGGGAGAGGGGGAGGAGGTGGCGAAGGAGCATGTGTGTGAACCCTCTGGAATGGTGGCAGAGTTGAAAGGGCCTTGTTTGAGCCCAGACAAGACCAGCTTTTGAACCCAGCGGGACGCTGCTCTGCGCTGCTATTGAAATGCCGTTTGAAACCATCGGATCAATGTAGTGGTTTTCAGCTCTGCTTTGAATGAAGCCATTTATTCCAGCACGTTTCATTGTCTTCCCCTCGTGTGGGAGCTTTCCAGCCCGTGGTCCCTCCCATTCCCGTTGGGCCTTTTAAAGTAGGGATGATGTTTCATGCGGAAAATGTGTTGGGCGATTCCTGCGTCAGCAGAGTCTGCGTGGTCACCCAGCACAGGGAGAGGATGGGCTGCATCCAGGATGGAACCCAGTAATGGGGACAGTACTGCTGCTCACACAGGGACCCCTATGCCCAGAAGAAATGCTTTTGAGTCACTTGCACACACCCAGCCTTGTGCTCACTCCATTTGGTGTCAATCTGGTGTGGACAAAACAATGTGCGTTTAACTGACACCACTCACAGACATGTGGGGACACCCCACTCCCTTGCTGCTCTCGCTGGCTCCAGGCAGGAGATCGCCTGCCTGAGGTCCCTGTCCCTCGCCGACAGAGAACAAGAAACCTCGTCTTTATTTACCAAACTGTTGCATTGTGTTTAACTTTCAAATATAAAACCTCTCACCCGTACAAACGCCGGCACCGACCGCCTCTCGTATCAGCGCGCTGCAGACCCGCCGCACAACAGATTTATTTAACAACTGAATAGGTACGGGGGACAATGCAGGGAAAACAAAGGTCCCAGCCGCCCGCAGGGACCTGCTCCTGGTGACAGCCCAGCCAGCGCGCCTGCTCGTGATGCCCAGCATCCCAACCCAGCAGGGCAGCAGGTTGGGGGTGAGGACAGAGGCGTGAGCTGGGGGCACCCTGGCTGCTGGGACAGCAAGGGACTTGGGGCAGCCCTATCCCAGACATTCTCCCTCAGGGATGTGAGTATCCACTGTTGGTGTAACCTCCTCAGCCCTCATTGTGCTGTACAAAGGCGTCATGTTTCCATGGTGGACTGCCAGGGGACATGTCCTGCCGTTTCCAAGTGACTTCTGCTGTTGTCTTTTCCTGCCCATGCCAAGCAGGGATCCTCCTGGGCTTCCCCCTGTTTTTTCACTGCTTCTGCTGCAGCAGGAGCATGAAAGGAAGAGGCTCCACCAGAGCCATATCTGCACAGGGAGGAGAGCAGGATCCCAGCTTGTCCTGATTTGCTGGGATAACAGCAAAGACGTGAAGGATTTTTTTCACTGAGCAGCAGGGAATGCTGGAGGGAGCCAGGGGTGAGGTTCAGAACTTTTCTGTGGTTTCCAACATCAATTTGAAACCCACAGCTGCTCAGCTGACTTATTGGAATTGCAAAAGCTGGAGGGCTCAGGAGGGTGAGGGGACAGGGAGCGTGGCAGAAACATTAAATACACAGTGGCAGCCAGGAGTGGGGCCATGCCTGGATGGCAGAGTGAGGTGGTCAGGAGCCAGTCCAAGGACTGGGGAGCCTATGGGTGCATCCCAGAGGCATTGGAGTTGGGAACAGTCCCACCGCAGAGGGGCAGGAAAGTAAATCCAGATAAACTTCTTCCTGCTGCCACCATCACTTTGGGCAGCCCACGATGGTCAGAGGAGATGGTTTAGTGATCCCCGGGCTTGTGATCCTTCACACTGGGGCAAAGCAACCAGGAAGACCCTGGGACCAACAGGAGAAGGTACATTGTCTGAGCAGGTGCAGCAGCTCTTTGGGCTGAGGGGTGGCAGCAGCGAGAGCCCCTTGACGCGCTGCTCAACCAGGGATTTGGCCACACTGAATCCAGTGGGAGGCTTCACTCATGCCAGCTTTGCTCACGCCAACAGCGCTCGTGCCAGGCTGGGCCCAGGGATGGTAGGAAAAGCATACGAAAATAACTGAAACCCAACGGGTTTTCCATCTCTCATACAATAAGTCACCAGTGAAACAGAGTTTCTGTACCAAGGAGGACTCCAGTAAAACCTGTTTCTATGCATACACTGGGCAAACCCAATTTGCACAGAAATTAGAAGCAAAGTAGTAGCAAGGACTAAACCTGAGAGGGGGAAACTCCTGTGCAAGCAGTTCAGTGCTGCAGCCTCAGTGGCTCAGCTGAGTTAAAGATAACCAGCCCTGCCACATCCCTCCATCAGACACACCAGCACCACCGTCATCTCTGAGCGGTGACAAAGCTGGTGTGGCTGGCAATGGTCTTTGCTAAAACCAGAGAGCAGAGGCGTCAGGCAGTTTCCCCAGATCCTGCTGCTGTGGTACTTGGGCTTCCCTTTGCCCAATGTGCAGGGGAAATCCAGGTTATGGGAGAACGATGTAGGGCATGGAAATTGCCAGCAGCGTCCAGCCATGCACGCAAAACTTTGCAGGTGGCTTCCTCCTAACCCGACACAAGGCCTCGTCAGGCCAATGGTGCAAAAATGATCTGGCACACACACTATAAGTGTGTGGTGGGTTTGGGTTCAGATGCTTCATTGTTCGTATCACGCTAAGGACACTTTGCTGTGGCTCAGAGTGCGCCCAGCGCTGAATCCCAGCTGGCTTCTCCGCACGGGAGCAAAAAGCTGGGACTTCAGTGGTGATTGCAATCTTCTGCTCAGCCAAGGATGGCCTGGTGGCACAGATTTAGATATCAAAAAGAGCTGTGATAATCTTATTAATGGGGCTTTTCATCGCCTTTGAGTCTCAACTTGACAAAGAAGGAAATCTAGCAGGTAGCGGTCAGGTTCCTACACTTACACTTACTTAATACTTGCATACTTGAGGAAGAAAGCCCTCCTCCTGTAGAAATGAGCCAGGCAGGCATTATTCTGTGATGAAAATGAGCTGCTGAGATCAGCTTTTAGCACATCTACTTGATAGTTAGCTCAGAGAGTTTAAGCTGTGTGGCTAAAGCTCTGAGCGCATTGCTGGGTTCTTGAGCCATGCTCTCAGGTGATTTTGCAGAGCAGAGGGCTGTCCCTGTGGGATGCTCCCTTAGGGCTGTCGCCATAGGATGTTCCCTGAGTTCTATCCCCATGGGGCAAGGGTGGTCTCTGGGGTGGGGGACGTGGGAGGCCAGCCTCACTTTCTTTCCTGCTCTAGAAGTGGGAAAACCATGGAAAAACCCCTACAGGTTGCAAAGCTGTGTCAGCCCTGGCAAACATCCCCAGTCTTTGCCCACAGCCACACCCCAGAGTCGGGGCACAACCTCCTGGCAAAGGGCACAGGTTTTCTACTTCAGGGGCTACGTTGAAAACTCATATAAAATCATTTCCATTTAGGCCAGCATGAAAATTCCTGGACTTTCTATTTCCCAGGGACAAGGATTTCTCTTGCAGGGTGGCTGAATGGTCTTTTGAAAAGTGCATCCATCTAACATCCACCTGAAATATTTCTGGTTCCTATTTCCTCCTTTTTCTCCCTGGGCTGAATTTAACAACTGGCTTGCAAATAATTTTGGCTGTTGGAAATTTTCCTTCGTTGTGCCTATCCACCTGTATTTTCAGCAAAAATTTTCCTCAACCTGAGTTTGGAAAAGCATCCATCCCAGATTTCCACATAGGTGAAAGAAGTGGGCGCAGTTTTCCAGCCTGCCCTCAAGCTAGGGGACTGGGCTCTGCCCTGGCTCGGGAGGTGGCAGATGAGCTAAATGAGCACTGAGTAAAACCAGAGAATAGGAAAATAATGGAGCAATCTGGGATTTACAGCACACCCCAGAAACCTATCTATAAATTCCAGGGCCTTCTTTGTGCCGAGGATGGAGCGCTTCAAGGACTCTGACCTGGAAATGGTTCTTTTAACAATGCACTGTTTTTTTAAATAATCAAAATTCTTTGGTTTTAATTATGCAAATCAAAGTTGCTGAGGAACAATTGCTTGATTAGGCCCGTTGGTACTGACCTAATAAATTATTGTGAGTATTTGTTACAGGAAATTGATTTAATTGAAGCTTTTGTTGGTCACTGCGAATGCACTCGGTTCAGGCCACAGCACCCAGGAATTTATAAATGGCCTCGGAGTGTTGTTCAGGCACCAGAAAATAAACCTCCAAGCTATTTACTACCTCTATGATATATAAAGTTTGCAGGTTTGATTTTGTGTGATTATGTTCAGCAATGGTGACCTTTAGAGGCAACAATATTGAAGTGTAATGAGGAGATGTTTGATCACTGGTATACAATGAGGAGGTGGCGTGACTTCTCCGTTCCTTCTCAGAACCTGTGAGATCCAGCTGACAGGCTTTAACCTTTAGACTGCTGAAGTTTTAAAATGTATAGGGATTTAGCCTGTTTATACTCCATGGTGGCTATATGAAATTTTATATCATCTCTTCCATTGCTCTGTGCAGGGATATTGTAATAATAACCATGACCACTGGCCAAGATTGCACCGTGCCGCGGGCTTTGCTGCCATCCACCCCTGCCCACCTCGCTCCACGTGCATCCCGCATCCTCACCATGGGGCTGCCAATGAATTCACTCTCCAGCAGCCCTAGCCCCAGCCCTGCTGCCTTTCCAAGCGACATTGCCTTCCTTCGGTGCGTGCAGCCACGTGTCTGACCATGGTAGGCAGGGTTCTCTGTGAATTGTGGTTTCTCTCTCTCAGCAAGATTTAAAAGTAAATAGACATTATTCAGGTTCATGTTTTGGCAGGAGATGGGAAATTACAGACTGGGAATCCAAACACTTCACATGGAGAATAGCCTGGAATGCAAAGTACTTGCAGATCACAAGAGTATCCATTCACTAATGATTCATTAATACATATCACATATATATATATATAATAAGTGTTTGTATACATGCATGCACAGAAAGGCATTTACCATGGTAGGGTAGGTGGAACTGGATGACCTTTAAGGTCCCTTCTGACTCAAACCATTCCATAAGTCTATGATTCTATGTATGTATATATAAATATGTGTGTGTATAAACACACACAGCTGTATTCATGCCCATCTATCTCAGAGTGTAAGAAGCCCTCAATGCACGGTATAGGGATGGCAATGCATTCCCAGTGGCAGCAACACATCCAGAGGTGCAGGGAGGGCCTCCCCCAAATGGCCAGTCGTGTGGCTAAATTCGCAGAGCAAATGACCAAGAGCCCAGGGAGCTGACCATGCCGTTTGGTTAATGCCTGCAGCCAAGGATGCCAGCTGATGCCCAAAGAGGAAGCAGACAGGACGATATTGGATCCAAACCCACGCCAACACCACTATCGGGAGCAAAGGCAGGTGCTGGTGAGGGTAACTTGGGGCAGAGCTTTGGGAAAATGAATGTATTATGGACTTTTTTTGGACCTTTTGCCAATTGAGGGGCTTTTTTTCTGTTTTATTGCCATTCTTTAGCCAGAACTGGATCTATAGAGGCTGTTCACAGCTCTTTGCTCTGAACACAACTCCAGGTGTCCAGGGAGCATCATTCTCGGTGGCAGCCGCGTCCCTGGTATGGACCCGCATGCCTTGCCCCCCTCGCCACCACCCATTCCTCTGCCTGCTGCCCCCCTAGGGCTTCAGCAACCCCCAGGCAGGGCTTTTCACTTCTCAGAAGTTAAGTTAAGGGCAATCTGTTCCCTTCATTAAGCAGTTTTTATTTGGAAGAAAGTTAGAAGCTGGCATAGCAGTGCATGAGGAGCTATTAAGCTGGAGAGTGACGGCTTCTGTTCAGCAAGAGGTCCATTAAATAGCAGATGTGATGCCATTCTCTACCTGTTCTTGACAACACACAGCTGTGGAATAAGTGTAGACAATCCCTCAGTTCCTGCCTTGCTGGGGTTTGTGATGCTCCTTCATCTTTCCTGGATTTCAGGGATTTGAGTGCTCTGCCTTGGGAGAAAAGAGGTGTTGTGGGGCTGGAGTGAAGAGCAGCAGAGATGGGCAGTGGAGACAGCAGTGTCTAGAGGTGTGGGTGCTCAGTTTAGAGGTGTGGGCCGTGCTGAGAGAGAGAGAGAACTTGCAGTTTACTTCTCCAGCTGTAACAGAAGAAACACCAACAGAAGCAGAGTTGTTGGCAAAAATGGCATTTTTTTTTCCTTAGACTCTAAGTTTCTGCTGCTCCCTGGAAGGTTGCACAGGCTCCTGCAGACAAATGTCAGGGTGTCTCAGCATGGCGATTTTAACCCAGGAGAGCTGGGAGAAGGCCTGGGGTACTTCCCTCTCCCGCTTGGGATGGCTACAGTGGCAAGTCTGAGCCCATCTCGGCGCTCGGCTCATGCTTCCAGCACAGTCCTTCTGTCCCTCCAGGAGAGGAAGAGCCCCAGGGTGCCGAGCTGGTCCCTGTATGAGAATTGTTGTTCCTCCTCCAACCAACAAAACAATATTTCTTTCCTTTTAGGCTTTGATTATGTAGCAATGCTTCAACCTGGAAAATTACATTACAGGAGCCAATGAGGGCAAGGAGCCCGTACTTCAGAGGGTGAAGGCAGGAGAACACAACACCAATGCCAGAATTATCCCTCTCCAGAAAACAGGGAAGGTGCAGCTGCAGAGACAGCCCTGGGCAGCTTAACCAGCAGAGATGTGGCAGAAGAATAAGCAGGATGTGCCAGAAACATAACAGCCTTCCAGCACTGAATGGGGCTACAGAAAAGCTAGGGAGGGGCTCTTGATCACGGAGTGCAGGGATAGGACAAGGGGAACCATTTTCAGCTCAAAGAGGAGACACTGAGATGAGATCCTAGGGAGAAATATTTTCTAGAGAAAGTAGGGAGGCCCTTGCCCAGGTTGCCCAGAGAAGTTGTGGCTGCCCCATCCCTGGAGGAGTTCAAGGCCAGGCTGGATGGGGCTTTGAGCAACCTGATCCAGTGGGAGGTGTCCCTGCCTGTGGCAGGGGGTTGGAACTGGACAAGCTTTGAAGTCTTTTCTAACTCAACCAATTCCATGATTCTATGATCTCTCCCCAGTGCACTTGGTCTCTGGTCCCTCCCACCCCCACCCATTCCATGATTCAATGATTCTATGAGTCTATGAGTCTATGATTCTATGATACATCCAGATCCCATTCAGGGGATCGTGGTACAAGGTTTATGTCAAGGTTTTTGAAGCATCTGACAAAGCCACCATCAAAGCTTGCAAACAAGCCAGCGGTGCTGCCTGGCAGCCAAGCAAGAGCGATGCTCCTCCTGGGCAGCTCCTGGAGCCAGCCAGTAGTGGGGGCAGCGTGGTGGGCAGGCAGCCCTGCTCCCCTCCACAGGAACGCCAGCCTGGCTCGTGGCTAACAATGATCCCTAATAACTTGCGAAAGAGTTTGGATAATGAAACAAAGCAACGAGAAACACAGTTCCAAAAAGTCTGCCCAGGACAGAAAATGTCTTAAAAAGCCCCAGTATTTAGAGTCTTAATTAGTGTATTGGGTCATTATGACACCCAGCTCGTTTCATTACCCTCCTAATGCATTATTAGTTGGCAGTTAAATACTGTCTGCTGGGATCATCGAGTTTTCCTCTTGTCGTGCCGGTCGTGGTGCCGGCTCCGGCCGACAGCTTACCTGTAGTGAGGAAGAAATGGAGCCCCAATTAGAAAGCTTTCAGCCCAGCACCCATGGAAAAGCCAAAAGCTGATAAAGGTCAACGTGAAATTTGAATGACAGGGCTAAAGTCTTTTACTCATAATTTTGTGTTTGCAATAGAATTCAGAGCAATTCACAGCCTTAAAGGCCTTAAGTGAGAACAGCAATTAATTGTAATGAATAATCTGACAAATCTGGTTGACATATGGCTGCTAATGCCCTCCTTTCTAGTGGGAGCAGTGGAGGGATTAGATTAACTCAAATGAAATCTGGGACCGCCATGCCATCTGCATGTTCAGCGAGGAGCGGTACACGTTAAATGGTGAGTGGGTAGATATCTGTCTTGTACTCATCCCTCCCTGAGCCCTCAGCAGATATGGGAATAGCAGCTTTATTATTGCGCCAGCTGCCTGTCAATCCAATAATACTGAAAAGTCATGGAGTACAACCTGGGAAGCTAACACAGCAAAAAGCTGTTAAAAATTAACCAGTCAAAATTAACTGAGATTGATATATTCCTCTGTTTGTAGGGTGGGTGTTTCCAGTTTGGTAAACTGAATGGTTGTGTTCTTTTCCCCATGTTTACAAGGAGCACCCATAACAAGGGCACCTCTCCATTATGCCCTGTGTTCCTCAAATGATGGATCCTAAGGAGGAGAGGATGGATCCCATTGTAGGCACCCTTGCCACCCTGCATGGGCCAGAGTGTGCCAGCACTGGCTCGCTCTCCCCCCAGATCCACTCAACATTATCTCACATTGGGCTTGTTGCGATGGAGGCACTGGAAGGAGAGCATCCAGGGCTTGGCTGAAGGGAGACACTGGGAAGCTGGCTCTACTGAGCACATGGTGGTGGGGACTCCACAGCTCGGGAAGGTTCTCCTGGTGTCTCTGATGCCATATTATCTTTTCCCAACATAGACTTATCTGTGGTTTTTGTTCTCCTTCAAGATAGACCTCAGCTCGGGACAGTGTCTGCCATTCCCATACCAAGGACAGTTGCAGACATAGGCACACAGGTTTGCTTCTCTCACACTGCCAAATCACCAGTATTTCCAGATTTCCACTGTGCTGCCAGGGCTGGAAGCCAGCAGCTTCCCTGCCTCTTGGTTATCTAGGCAGAGCCCGCACAGACCGAGTTCTTGTGGCTCCAGAGAGAGATGTCCCAGCTGAGCCAGGTGGGCCCTTTCCTCTCAAAATCAAGTAACAGCCAAAACCAGAGAAAAAAACTCCGGAAGAAAACAGGAGTGATGAGCAAGGTTGCTATCACAGCCTGCCTCTCCAGGTTTTCCAGGGAAGATGCCTTGTCTAAATGACAGCTGACCTCAAGGACCATAAACCCTTCTCATTAGGAATCAGCTGAATGTGCTAAATGTCACCTTAGTTCTGACAAAGTTCTAGGCCAGGCAGCGCTCTGCCATCCATCAGCACAGATAGTGTGTTCAAAGGGATGCACGGGGGTTTTGTGCATCAAATCATCACTGAAAAATGGCACCTGAGCCAAAGCCTGCCTCCAAAAGCCTTTCCACTCAGTCTCGTGGTGGAAAAATGAGACCTTGCTGCTCACACCCATGGGCTGGTGTTTCTCTGGTGGCAAACAAGGTGTTTGGGAAGCGCAGGACAGTGTTTTTAATCTCTATTTTTTACTGTCCATTTAGGCCATGCAGTGTCTCCTGAAGGGGTGGTTGGGTTGTGCTCCACAACAGGCCACGGTGTTTAGAGCCCGGTTCTCAGGTTTTCCCCCTGTGAATTGTGTGGGGGCAGAGCTGTTTACACCCCCTGGGCCACTCTCTGCCCCATATCTTAATAAAAGAGAAAAGCAATGCATTTTGAATGCCCCACAGCAAGCAGTGCCACCCTCCCAGTGGCAGTGCTGTTCCCACTGGGAACACAGATCCATCCTTTCACTGGGCTGGTAAGATGTTTGGGTTTGTGAAACCAAGCAGCAGTCAAGGAAATACTCATTTAGGTGGTGCAGACCCAACAGCAGCTGGGTCAGCATCCTTCCCAGCTCCTGTGCTCCACTCAGGCATTTGAAAATCCCTCCCATTTGAGTCATGAAAATAGACCAAACCAAACTGAACTCATTTTCAGTTTGCTTAAAACCAGTTCCTGCTTCTTAAGCACATTTGGAGGCGAGGAGGTCTGGGGTGAACAGGGCATTCCCAAATGGAAGCATTTGTCTAGCCTGGATGTACCACATCGTCAACTCCCTGCAGGGTTACAGTGCCAAGACCTACCACTCACACCCTGTTCTTCTGCTTTAGTAACAATTACCTGGCCTCAAAATTGTGCCTAAACTTAAAAATGCAAACAATGCTACTACTTCTAAATTTATCCAGTTAATGAAGTCACTACATATATTTAGCACATTTTTTTTTGTTATTAATTATAACAGTGAAAAGGGCTAAATTCAGAATAACTCTCTGTTTCAAAGACCTAATTGCCAAGACCTAGCCTTAATATTAACCAGGATAATTATTATGCAAAGCATACCCACCCAGAATGTTTGCATAGCTATCACAAGCGCTTTCATAAATGATGCTTTAATTAGTCTTAATTAGAATTTGTTTAAGTCAGCAGGGAATGCAGAGCCCGTGAAATGATGTATGTAATAAGCATCAGGCTCACTTTTTACTTGGGGAATAGAGCTGACAAAATCACATCACGTTAAATTGATTCAGTCAGAATTAAAATTCTTATGGTATTAATTAAATGGGGGATCTCATTAGCAGGCTGCAGGGTGACAGAGTGACTCTTTGGCAACCAGATGTGAAAAAGCAGCACCGACCAAGAGCACCATTAGACCAAAAAGTGGTCCTATCCGAGGCACCAGGGCAGCGGCGCGGGGCTTGATGAGGAGCGATGCGGCCCCGGCAGCGAGGAACCAGCAATTTGTCTCCTTTCAGCCAACGCATCTCTGAAACCAGGATCATTGGAGGTTTGGAGGGTTCTGGTGGCAACGAGACCCATCTTGCCAGTGGGTTCCCAGGCACACTTGGGTGCTGCCTGCACCAGGGCTCAGCCAAAGGGCAGGAAGAGTCCTGACATTTGCCATCTCTGCCCCAGCACCCTCTGTTTCAACATTCCCAATGTCCGTGGTGAGCTTACACCCTGGGAACCACCCATAGCAGCAGATGCACTTTCTCCTTTTTATTAGTCAAATCCAACTTTCAAGGCTTGTCAAGGATAGAGAATATTTACCTCCAATTAGCATATGTTTTGTGAATGGCAGGGGGCACACACTGCTGCTGTGCATGCTGCTGTCACAGGGAACCATTCACAGCTTTGAGTTCTCTATCCAAAATTTCGGTATTTAAAAAGAGCCTATTCCTTGCCTGTACCTGAAAGGTGAAACCTCAGCTGTGTGTCAGAGTGATGCGCTAGCGCTCCTGAGGGAAACCTGGGTGTCCTTTTCTGCCTTCTCTCCTGCTGCACCCAGTGGGGCACCGAGACCCCCCAGTGGGATGGAAATCATAGAATCCTGGAATTGCTTCTTTGGAAAAGGCCTTTGACATCATCAAGTACAACCTGGGATGGGATGGGATGGGACCCTTCTGTTAGATAGGGCAAATGCTCACAGCTGCGGGTGGCTGTCCTTGCCAAAACGGAATAGGACCTGAATTCCCTTCAGAACTGCACCCACAGAGCTGTTGGCCTAGGGATCAGCAGATATTTCTACTTCTGAATACTGTAAGAAGTTTGTAGATCTCCAGGAGATATTGTGTGTCTCCCTTGGGGCTGTTGGTCACTGAGCATGGGGGCTGCTGGGGGAACAGAGCCTACTGTAGCAAGCATCTCACTTTTCCCTGGTGCTCTTGTGGATACCTGTCCACAGAAGAGCAGGAAACCTTCTCTATAGACAGGAATTGCTCCATTTTTTGTTAGGGAGTGAGCCAGCGTGCCCCACAGGGCTCAGCACCAATGCCTGCGCTTGTCCCTCAGTTACATGCTGTCTCAATCGCCCTGCTGATGGAGAGCTGGGCAGAACTCAGCAGGGCTGGGAGGGCTGGAGACAGGGCTGAGGCTGTGCAGCACATCAGACCACCCCAGACCTTCCCTGGGCACTGTAGAAACCCATCAGTTTCACTGCCATATGCTGAAATATACTTTATAGAATAGAATCACAGAATAGAATCACAAAGGTTGGAAAAGGTGTCTAAGCTCATCCATTCCAACCATCAACCTAACCCCACCGTGCCTGCTGAATTATGTCACAAAGTGCCACGTCTACACATTTTTTTGAACCCCTCCAGGGACAGGTACTCCACCATTGCCCTGGGCAGCCTCTGCCAGTGCTTCACCATTCTTTCAGTAAAGACATTTTTCTTAAAATCCCACCTGAACTTCCCTTGGAAGTTTTAATTTATACAAGTGCAGGCTTTTTTTGAAAGATGCTAGCAATGAAAATTTGTTTAATGGTCTTATTTTAGCAATGTAAGGAGATGTAGTGTAAACCATTTTAAACAAATAAACCACAGCAAAAAAGAGACCTCAAAGAGAATGAACTTTCATGATGGGGCCTATATTTTCATGTTTTCCATGACCATTGTGTTGGTGAATCACAACTGACTGAATAGCTAAAAGACCTTGGTTTCTCTACTGATAAATAAGATCAAAAAGGGAGAGAGAGTTTTTGTATGTATAAATGTATTTTTAAAATTAATTTCAGCTGTATATGAATTGGATGGCCTTTGAGGTCACTTCCAACCCAAACCATTCCATAATTCTATTTAGGCCAAACCTTGCTCCAGAGCCAGCTCCATAATCTGTGGGCAGATACCAAATGATCTCAGGCACCAGCAGCATCAAGACCTAGGCAGGACACTGCCCAGCTGTTGCCATGTGAAGCTGTTTCCAACAGATGACCTCCAAGGGTGAATGGAGTTATGCAGGTAGTGCACAGAGCCGTTAGGAATGTCTCTATCCCAAGGTTTTCATAGGAGTGTCTCAGCAAGGATGAGGCACAGCAGCTCTGCATGCATGGCAAGGCACCATTGGGGTTCATTAGCTCAGGGTGTCCCTGCATCCTGCTGACACTCCATCCAGCAGTGCCACAGGCAGCATGGCCTCATTCTCCCAGCAGAGCCACAACACCCATCCCAGGCACTCTGATGGATCTGTGAGCTAAAACACCCTGAACCATTTCTGGAAACTCAGCTTCCAGAAATGGTCCTGCCTGGCACTGGGCAGGAGCTTGGCCATCCCAGCCACAGGTGGGCTCGAGCAGAGGCAGCTCTTCCTTCCCCATCCGACAGCCAGCTCTCCAAATCCCCTCTCCTGGACATAGGAACACTTTTCTTCCTTTTAAAAAAAAAAAATCATTCTAAAACTTGGATCATAAAAATCCCAGGGATGTTTTTCTCTCGGTGCATGCCTCAGGCACGTACATAATAGGGCTTCCCAAGCCTTGCCTTGATTGTTATTTAAACTTTCTGGAGGCCCCCCAGCTCAGGGGACCCATCCTGGCCCTGGACCCGCAGCCCTGGCCATGGGCTGCCTGCGGCACAAAAGCTGCCGGCTGCGGGGAGGCTGTTATTGTGATACCCCGACCCGTGTGCCCGGGGGGCAAGAATCCTCCAGGCTAATTAGTCAAGCTAACCTCTTGTTCCCAAACCGACTGCCTGGAAATGCTTGGGACTTTACCAGCTTACACCTCATCAGTATTCGGCTTCGCTGCCAAAGCACGAGGGGGGGGGAGAGCAGATAACCATAAGGACAAGAGATAAAAGGGAACTCAATAGGAAACAAACACAAACTCTCCCGTGCCTGTGCTGTGGACCTCTTCTGCCATTTAGATAACCTCTGTGCTGGGCCAAATCTCCTCCCTGTCGCCCCTGAAGCCTGGCAGAGAGGGCTCCACGTGCCATCCCTGCCGTGCCAATGGGTCTCAGACACCACGAAGATCCATGCTGGCAGTCGGGACCCTTGTGCCGGTGCTCCCCTTGGCTCCCTGCCGGTTGGGCTCTGCCCAGATCAGCTCTACAGGAGGGTGTGGATGAAAAGAGAGGGATTTGATGGGGCCTTGAGCAGCTTGGTCTAGTGGGAGGTGCCCCTGCCCATAGCAGGGGGGTTGGGACTGTATAGGCTTTAAGGTCACTTCCAAACCAAAGCATTCCGTGATTCTGTGATAAGCTGTCTTCTTGCACAATGGAGAGGTTGGGATGAGTTGTGTGTAACAGTGGCTCCCAGGATTCCCAGAGTTTGACTCCAAGAGACACTGGCCAGTACAAAAACTTGGTGGGAAGGCAGACAGGGCTACCTTGTCTTAGTCTTGGTCCTGGTCCAGCTTTGTGCATGACGGCCACCAGGACCAGACCCTGGAAAAACCATTGTACGTTCCCAGTGTGCACGCAGGGCTTGTGCACATATGTGGATGGGGCATTCGCATCCCTGCACGACTCGGGGTGCTGCTGGGCACGGGGGGATGCTGGGCATGATCCTGGCATGCTGTACATGGCGGTGTCAGCACAGTAACAAGGAGCATCCCACCCTGCTGCCAGTGCTGCCTCTGGCTCACACAGACACAGATCCTCTGTCTGTGTCGATCATAAGGTCCACTCTTCTTCACAGCAGATATTTTAAGACTTAGTTGAAATCAAATACAGGTTTTTTTAATCTAGTCTAAACCTACTAAAACATTCACTACTCTTACCGCCTAATACATTTATTCATGGCCTATATATATTCCCCACTATAACCAACCTCTTTTTTCATGTCTTCATTTTTAATAATATTGCTTATGTGAAAATTGCTGGATAAATTATTCAATTCTCTCCATAATCTAGTAGATCTGCAGTAAAACTGCTAACGTGGCTCTGTCAATACATCCATAATAATTCAAGATATTTGTCTGTGTTGCTCTCCTCCTTCTCCTCCATCCCCCTTAGGCTGGAATTCAGCCCCTCGGCAGAGCAGTACCAAGCGGAAGAATTGTGTTCCAATGTGACAAAGAAAAGCTGCCAGGCCAGTGTCCAAGTCAATACACATTTCACATGAAGCTGGGGAAGAGTCTGGAGCCCAGGGCTTCTTGGAGTGGCTGAGAGACCCTGGGGCTGTTTAGCCTGGAGAAGAGGAGGCTGAGGGGAGATCTTGTTACTCACCATGGCTCCCGGAAAGGAGGTTGTGGTGAGGTGGTACTGGTCTCTTCTTCCAAGTAACAAGGGATAGGATGAAAAGAAATAGCCTCAAGTTTTGCCAGGGGAAGTTTAGATTGGACAGTAGGAAAAATTTCTTTACTGAAAGAGTGGTGAAGCACTGGCAGAGGCTGCCCAGGGCAGTGGTGGAGTTTCCATCCCTGGAGGGGTTCAAAAACCGTGTGGCTGTGGCACTTGGGGACATGGTTTAGTTGGCATGGTGGTATTGGACTGATGGATGCACTGGATGATCTTGGAGGACTTTTCCAACCTTAATGATTCCATGATTCTATGACATTCCCATAGTGTGTTTAACTATGGGATGAGTACTGGTGAATTCTTGCTCCTGCAATCACGAGTCCACGAATTTTAAGCATCTGCCACAAAAAGCACTTGTTTCAGAAGCAGGGAGGAAACAGGCTCACCTTAGAAATCGGTGTGGAGAGGAAAAACATCTCGGCCATGGTGCAGGCAGGACAGCCTGCCGGGTGGGAAGGGGGCTTGTCCACATGTGGAGCAGGGACAATGGCACTGCAGAGGGAAGGGCTGCTGTGGATGCTCAGGAACATGGAGAGCTTTGCAGTGGATGTACAACGCATGTGGCCCTCACTCATGGTGCGAATTAAAATGAGACCTCCTTCCCCAGGGCTGGATGTGGCCCCGCAGCTGAGACAGGAGTCCTAGAAAACCACCTCACCTCTTTCTCAGCACCCTCCATCAGTTAAGGATGTCGACCCCCAGCAATAGAGCTATTTAAATAAAAAAGGGCAGATAAAATGCTGAGAGCCAGTTTGCTCTAACTCAACCTTTTCAAATGACTACACTAATTTTCGACATCTGAATTTAACTGTGTGTTTGCCCCCCTATAAACAGGACGAATAAACACTATATCATTTTTACACTTGAACTGTATTATGATTTTAATGCAGGCTCAGGTGAGATGAGGTCAGAGGATACAATTAAATGGATCTGGTACCATCTGGAGATTAGGGTCTCTTTAACCATGCTTGGGTGATTTATCCATCAGCAACTCATGTAGTGCTTCATAAAAACTGGTATCTATTTAAAAAAAGATGTTAAAATACAGTGTATTTTTGAAATTAGAGACTAAAATATCGTGTAGGTGCAGGCAAGCAGTTTATTTCTTAACCACTGAAACACAAATTCAGGGATAAATCTACTGGTATAAATTTACTGTATTTATAGTATTTATACAAGGCTGGTTTGTGCAGGGCAAAATAAACCAATGACCACATCCCAAGCCCTTTGAAGTGTATGGCTAGCAAGGCAGGCTTGCAAAGGCTCAGGATTCCTGGCATGGGAGAGGCTTTCCTGCCTTCCGGAGGGGAGGTGCCCTGCTCTGTGGTCCCATCACTCCCACAGCCGTCGCCATGCTTGGAGAGTGGCTTTATCACAGCAAACAAAAGTTGGGAGCCTTCTGCCATCTTTTATTGCAAGGCTGCAAGCACCAGGCTGTGGCGCTCGCCAGAATCCATTCTGTAATAAAACCAAACGGGTGCAAAATCAAATATGTAAACTGTCAACTTTCAAAGTCAACGAGTGGCTGAAACTCTGTTTAATAATTGATCCATCCACGCGCAGATCAAAAACCAAGGCCAAAATTAAACAATTATTTTCCTGAAATTATATTTGATTAAAAATTTCCTGAAAGCAAAACAATTCAGCCATTCTTCTGGACAGTAATTTATTCCGCTTAGTGATCTCGCTGTCAATAACACACAAATAGCACTAATATATTACTCTAATGCTTCATTTTCATTAAGACATCTGCCAAGTTCTCAAAACCCTTTTCCATTTGGGACGTGACTTATAATTGCCTAATCCCTTGGGGGAGCTTCAATATTATTTTAATCCATTTTAACCACAAGACACAATATGGATGATTACATTGCAATGTCATTTCCAAAGTTACTTTCCCCCATTATTCATTTGCAAAGGGAGAGGACACTGGAAATGTTTATGAAAGATATTCCAGTAGAAAAACAAATGATGGAAATGCAGAATGGATTTCTCCATCTTTCAGAAGAACGAGAAGACAGACAAATATGAATTTACATGAAGTGAGGGTCTGCAGCAAGAATCGCCGGCACCCCTGGGTCTCCCAAACAACCGCAACAGCTGTTCTGTGCTGACTCCCCCTCCTCCCTCACCTCCCTCTGCCCCGTCCCTCCTGACCAGGAGGACAGATCACACCTGAAAGAATTATTGCTGATAAAATATAGCTAATTCCTGTTCTTCCTCTGGTCTAGACTGGCAATTGAGCGGCTGAGGGACCCATGGATGTTACTCTGGGGAGGAGAAGGCTGAGGGGAAAGCTCACCGCTCTCTGCAGCTCCCAGAAAGAAGGTTGTGGTGAGGTGGGTGTTGGTCTCTTCTCCCAATTAACAAGCGATAGGATGAGAGGAAATGGCCTCAAGTTGTGCCAGGGGAGGTTTAGATTGGATATTAGGAAAAATCCCTTCAGAGAAAGAGTGGTGAAGCACTGGCAGAGGCTGCCCAGTGGAGTCTCCATCCTGGAGGGGTTTAAAACCATGTATCCATGGCACTTTGGGACATAGTTTAGTAGGCACTGTGGCACCAGGCTGACAGTTGTACTGGATGAGCTCAGAGGTCTTTTCCAACCTTAATGATTCCATGATTCTACGATTCCTTGCAGCCCAAAAAGGCAGTATCACTGGAGTGATACCGTGTGCATTTTTTAAACATGGGTTTTGCCAGTGCAATCTTTACCTCCAGTGACATGATCGGAAAAGCACATTTATTGGTGTCTGGTGTCTCTGCTTGTCCCCAGCCCTGTGTTTTCCCTTGTTCTCCAGACACTGAAGTTGCAAATGACTTGCTCCTCCTTTTTTGTTTGAAGTTCACAGAGTAGTTGGGGGAGCCACGTCTCTGTCACATGTAGTAATGGATCCACCAACACACAGACCAGAGGATAAGGCCAAAACAGAACAGTCATTCTTCTGAAATTGTATTGGATTGAAAATGCCCTGAAAACAGAACAATTCAACCACCATTGAGCCAACAGCTGGGGGAATGTACTGTTAGGGTGAGGAGTGGGTCAGGAGAGTAGTAGGGGTCCCCAAGGAGGTCCATGAGTGTCTGTAGAAGAGTAGGGATCTACAAGGGTCTGTAGAGGACTAGAGGTCCACAAGAGTCTAGAGAGGAGTAGGGGTCCACAAGGACGTCTATGAGGGTCTGGGGAGAAGTAAAGGTCCACAAGGGTCTGGGGAGGAATACAAGTCTACAAAGAGATCCTTGAGGGTCTGGAGAGGACTAGGGGTCCACAAGACATGGGGAGTCCAAAGGATGGAGGCAGAACAGTGAGGGAAACATATCAACAGCGTTTAACTCTGAGGTGAAAACCAAGGGAAGGCGGTGGAAAGGGAGGGTGCTCCAGGTGCGTTGCTCCCGCACATATTTAACAGCCCAAACCCACCTTCAGCCATGACCTTGGCAATATTACAGTGGTAATATTTTCATAAGCATGACCTCCTCTGAATCTGGGTCTCCAATATATTCTGAGCAAACATGCTTTCTTCCCTGTCAAGGCACACTGTAGATATCTTCTTTCTACACCTGGCTTTCCGGAATGAGCGCATTCCTTGGATATGTGTAGGTCTTTCAGCCGAGGCGTGTTACACACACACAAGATGGATGGGGAACCAAGGGCTGTGTTTTAATTATTGCCACTAAGGTGGATGCAGTTTCTATGTAAACGTTGTTAATCTCAGAGTAGAGGTAATTTAATGTAACACAGGGAAACTCCTTGTTATGAGCTTTTTGCATTTCCTCCTGCTCTTTGGTGATGCCATCACTGGGAGGGAGGTCCCTCGTGCACAAAAGGATGAACTGAAGGTCTTCTCCACATAAACAACAAAAGCCAACATTCTCTGTGCTGGTTTATTTACACATTGGATTATTTCTCCAACAATTTCCAATAAATGAAGAGTTTGCAATTGCACAGACAAAATGTGGAAAAGCACAGGCAGAAACACACTCATATACTCTGGCCCAGCAGAGAGCTGGTGGTTGGAGGTTTCTGCACACCCCAGGAGCTGCCCCTTCCGTTGCTGACACAACTGTCACTAATAGGGAAAAATATGAAATTTGAAGATGTTTTTTTTTTAAATCACTTTAATGTGGGTTAGGTTTTTTCCCCCAAAATTACTCAAGAGCTACCTGATCCAGTGGGAGGTGTCCCTGCCTGTGGCAGGAGAGTTGGAACTGGGTGGGCTTTGAGGTCCTGTCCAACCCAAACTATTCTATGATTCAATGACTCTTGGCCAAGGCTTTGAGGCCTTGGAGGAGTGAAGCTGGTTAAATGGGGATGTGTGAAACTCAGTGCTCAGGCTCCCAGAGATGCTCTGTCTTCTCCAGATCAAAGCACTAACAGTGGAAAAGGAAAAAACTGAACTACTTGATAAACATGGGAAAGGCTGCTGTGGCCAAGCGTTAACCACAGAGAAAAATCATTAAAAAGTAATTTCCACTAAATGAATGTTTAAAAAAAAAAAAACCCACAACATTTCTGAGCCCTACCTCTAGCACTTTGCATAATTCCTCCCTGCTTATGAAAATGCAGTCCCTGAGAAAGCTGTGCTCCAGCCCATATGGTGGCTGATGTGATGTTTGGCATAATTGCTGAGGAGAACACGGCACTGTTTATTTGTCTCCCGGCCCCTGGGATGGGTGCCCTGGCTGAGCTGCTCCACGCCTGGTGATGGGAGCTCCACCTCATTTTACAACGGCAGCTCCAGGAATTAACAACCAGGGGGAATTAACCAGGCCCTCAGCTGCACCTCAGCCATCAGCTCCTGCGATGACCCCAGTGTCAGGCACTGCCACTAAAAGGGTTAAAGAAGTTTTGGCTATTTTACAGCATGAATAGTGTCAGCGAAATGCATTTCTAATCCCTGTTTAAAATACATGTATTTGCCTCAGATTCTTTATATTATCATAACTCTTCAAAATTGATTGGTTTTAGGTTTATGGAAAAATATGCAAATTCACCGAGAACGACACACATTCCTCATTGTCGATACAAAAGTAGCACACAGCGAATGCATCTGATTGGGCTTGATTGCTGAACACAATCTAATTATTTTAGATACAAGTTCAGGCTTTTCTGGAGAGCCATGCTGAGGAGAAGAAATATTTGGTCTACATAAGTGGACGTTCAGAGTTTTTTATTCACATAGATTTTGACAGTCCAGAATTTGAAATAATTGATGTCAATGTTCGCTCTTCAGACTAAAAGAAGCCAATGGAATTGCAAAAGGATCAGTGTTGGTGGGCAGACCACATGTGTATTTGATGTGCACTAGCAGGGCCTTCTGTTTAAATCATGTTAGAGCAGCCTTCCAGTACGGAAAGGGGCTCCAGGAAAGCTGGGGAGGGGCTCTTGATCAGGGATTGCAGGGAAAGGATGAGGGAGAAAAGTTCAAGCTGAAATAGCAGAGATTGAAGTGAGATCTTAGAGAGAAATGTTTTCCTGTGAGGGTGGGGAGGCCCTGGCATAGGTTGCCCAGAGAAGTGGTGGCTGCCCCATCCCTGGAGGTGTTCAAAGCCAGGTTGGATGGGGCGTTAAGCCCCATGATGCAGTGGGAGGTGTCTCTGCCCATGACAGGGGGTTGGAACTGGATGGGCTTTGAGGTCCCTTCTAACCCAAACCATTCCATGATTCTGTGATCTTGTGAACTTCTTTTTAGCAGCTTTTGTGCATGGTTTTATACATCTCCTCTCTTGCAGCCGCTGCAAGGACCAGCACTGACACACCAAGACCCTCACGCAAAACGTTCAGGAGGGTTGCATTCCACCCAGTTCCTGAGGCCACCAGCCTTCTTTTTCTTCCTTTTTTTCCAATTACCTTTTTGAATTCGGCACTGAATTTTGCCTCTTAACAAGACAATGTGGCTCTTGGGCTCAGGGAGCAGGGAGGTGCTATTGTAGGTCCCTATCTCAGATCAGATTTCAGATGTTCTTCCATCAAAACCCTCTGCCTGTATAAGTAGGCATTGCTGAAGTGGCAGCTGAGGAAGTCAGGTTTTTTCCCAGCCACACCAACACGGACATCGAAGCGCGATCTATTTCTCAGTCACTACCATTTCAATTTCTACGGTAAGAGTAAAGAATTACAACCAACCCAAATCACTTCCCCCTCATGCTTAAGAGGTTTATTCCATGTAGTGAAGTGCCTCTACCGGGTGCTGTCAGGCAAGCGGGGCTGCCCACCCTTTAAGGAAATTGGTATGTAATAATTAGGTGTAGAGCCCCTCGAATACACCCTGTTATCAAATACAAAAGAATTACTTATGCATTCTGCTATGAGCCCTGTCATTAATTAGGAGTTTTACATACTAATCGCAACACAGGAGAAAAAAAACAGTTTGTCTCTGAAAGGCTGAGTGATGCTGAGGGTGTGCAGCTTGGCAATGCTGCGCAGGGAAAAATGGGTAGAAAAGGTCTAGGCTTTAGGTATTGCAAGAGAATGGACTGAGGTGAGGAAATATCCAGGCTGATGGCCTCACAAGCAGATAAACCCCCCCAGCATCCCTGGTGAGAAGGAAGGAGGCAAACCTGCTCCAGTCACACCTTAACCTGCCCATCCCTTGATATGCCCACAGGACAGGACGCCTCCTCCAGTACCAACATGAGGAATCATGGGTGGTGGGAGGGTGCTTCAGCTGCTTTGTGATGAGGCACATCCTGTCCACATCACATGAGATGGGACCACACCACAGCAGTGCTGTCAGCAGAACGGTCCCTCTGAAGGCTTGTCTTAGAAGGAACTGATGTTACATTTTCATGGACAAACACGTGACTGTTCCTGTCCAAAGCATGCCACCCCTGAGCTACCCTCTAGCAGAGTTTCCTCCTTGGCTCAGGGGAATTTTACTCATTGTTAGGGTAAGTAAGTCTCCACCTGGCCAAACTGTGCTGCTCCGTGCTCACCTGGCCAGTGATGCCTGGTTTCTTTGGGTGCCAGTTGCAGCACAGGCTGTAGATCACCTCAGATGACCCTCTCAATGGCTGCATAGACCTCTCCAGCGAGGTGTCAGCTGCAGTCAGAGGTGCCAAACAGACCTCAGTTCTTCTGTAGAGACAGAGGGGCTCCTCCCTGCTGGAATGGACATGCCAGGCACACACCTGGGAAGCCAAAGATTGGGTTTAATAGGAAATCATGGAAACACAGAGTCATTAAGGTTGGAAGAGACCTCTCAGCTCATCCACTCCCACCATCAGCCCAACTGCACTGTGCCTGCTTAACCATGCCCTGAAGTGCCACAACCACATGTTTTTTTTAACCCCTCCAGGGATGGAGACTCCACCACTACCCTGGGCAGCCACTGCAAGAGCTTCACCACTCTTCTGGTTTATTGTTTTCTTCCATAGGTAGTTTCCAGGAAGATGGAACTAAATACCCAGTGTGTTGATAAGGACTTACACAGTATCATCTGTGCCAAAAAACTAACTTGACTGCCTCCACTTCAATACAAAGGCAAATTTATATGCAACTCCCCTCTTCAGGTGGGCAATCCAGAAAAATTAACCTCAGGAGAAAATTGCTTTTTTTTCCTGGCTTAACACATAGCTTATTATCATGTCAGGCAGAAGAGACAGTGGGGAAAATGCAAAATCACAGACACGATACTACAGTGCATCCATATATTCACAGCTAAGGAACCACTTGTTAGGAGGAATGTGTAAATGCAGAAGAGCAGCGTTCATTCTTTATGGCAGCAGAGACTGCCAGAGTCAATCCTAGGGGCTGATGAACTGAACCATGCTACAAAATCTCAGCCCAAAATAACAAGTTGAGCAGAAGAGACATTTTTATGCTGCTGAAAACAAGTTGTGGACACAGTGCTGGTTTCTGTAAATATTCCAAAGCACTTTACATATCAGGCAAAGCTTTCTGTCCAGGGCAAAACACAAATGAGAGCATGTGAGTATGGGTCACCTGATTTATGTGTTGCATTTATTCAATAAATCAGGATATCTATTAACATCAGCTGGATCTCATTGTTAACTTAGGAAGATGCTAACTAGGAATTGGGCTTGGGGAGGCTGTGGTCTGCGTGTCAGGCATATCCACATCCACGGGATGACTGGGGAGGAGTTTTTGATACCAAAGTTCACAGGGATGTTCTCTGTTCCCTGTAGGCATTACAGGGTTTCTCAGATATCACCCAGTGCTCTGGCAGCATCTGGCAGACTCTCTGATACCAGGCTTCTGAGAGCAGTGAGGTACCAGTGAGCCCCAGCCCCAGGCAGATTTAGGAGCTGCTGCAGGGTTTGGCCAGGGAATTTGGAGTGAGTGAGCTGGCAAGCAGCAAACTCACTGCAAGAGCAGGACCCTGCACCCTGTCAGCCACCTACACTTCCACGTTGCCAGCCCACTGGGTGAGCTGCACTCACTGCTGGGTGGAACTCATCGAGTACCAACTACCTGTCATACAGCTGAATTTTGCCAAATTCAACTTTCACTGTTTTCTTTGGCTGTTTTGCTTCTCCTTCCTCCTTTCATTCCTACCGCTATCCTACCTGAACTTAAACCTCCCAACAGAAGCAGGTTTTATGGTGCATGTTTGGGAAAGGGACAGAGAAGTTGGTACAAAGCTACAGAATGCCATTAGATGGCATGGGGAGAGTCTTCTTCTGGTCTAATTATAGAATCCTCCGGTTGGAAAAGACCTCTGGGATCATCGAGTCCAGCCACACCTGTCCACTTACTAAACCACGTCCCTGGGAAACACCTCCAGGGATGGTGACTAATAATGTCACACAAAGCATTTGGGACAGGAGGAGATTAATCACTCTGAACCGTCACATTCCTCTTGTTTCCCTTGCAAGTAAAATGGGTGGGATAATTCAGCTGCATGATAATTGCTGATAAGCACAAATCCTTGCTACCACCATCCTCTTGTGGAGTGGCATATGTTGGCCAGGTCCTCTCATTCACTACAGCGGCTGCTGCATCCACCTGGGACAGTGCCCTCCTCTCCCACCATCCCCCAGCAGGCAGCCAGAGAGTGGGGCCAGGTCCTGGCTCTCATATGAACCTTTGCAAGGGCAAGGGCTGCCAGATGTGAAGGATGTTGTGATGCCACACACAAGCCAGCCTTTGGTACCAGTGGTGCATTTGCCAACATAGAATCGTTAAAGTTTGGAAAAAGCTCTGAGCTCATCCAGTCCAGCCATCGGCCCAACCCCACCGTGCCGACTGAACCGTGTCCCAAAGTGCCACAGCCACTCAAAAGCTCCTTGTGAGATGAGTCTGAACCCTAACCACACTGGGCTCCTGCAGTCTACACTGGGCATCGAGTCTGCCTCTGGTCAGTGTTCACCCTCCTGCTTCTGTCAGTCGTGCCACCGGCGTGGGATGTGGCCATCAAAGGGGAAAGCAGGTTTTTCCCCTTCCTCAAACAGCGTGAGACAGAGTTTGAGGTTCTTCTGCACAAAGTCTGCCCCTATCAGGGTTCCGCAGCCAGAGAAGCACTCAGGCCAAGGTGCCTAAGCCAGAGGTGGCTTTCCCGCAATGCAAGGCATGCCTGAAATCCTTCTTCAAAAGGAAGAAAAATAAAACATCAATGGGAAAGCTTGCCCTCCATGGCATCAGAGGTGCTTATTTATTCCAACCCTATTTAAAGGCTGCACAACCCAAGCCCCTGTGATCCCCAACGGGCACAGCCGTGGGTACATGGCTGTTTCTTCCCAGAGGCTTCTCCGCAGCCAAGCAAACAGCTCACCAGAGGGAAGTTGTCACATTCACTGATTCATCAAGTCTTCCTTGGGCAGCAGCAGTACCTGTGCCATCTGTGTTGAGCACTTACGGGGAAACCTCTCTGCAACTGCCATACAAATCAGGTGCACCGCCAAGGTCACGCTGAAGGGAATTTCGGGACACGGAGAAGATGTTCGGCAGCGCGGCGGTAAGCAATAACAGCATCCCTGCACGAGTCCTCCCGCATCCCCGCCTGCTCCGCCCCAGCCTCGAGCAGCCTGTGCCCCACTGGGAAATGTGTATTATGCCTGGGTTAATTTACTGATTAATCTCTAGTCAGTGGTTTGTGCTTTCCCCAGATGGCCAATTAAAATTTACAACTGGCAGAGCGGTGCCCTGTTGGCAGGCTGCTGCGGGGCCGCGGCTGGAGGCAGCGACAGAAGGCGTGGGCCCACTCCTGCCTTATTTTCCTTCTGCTGGCTTTAATCAGAGGGCAGAGCAGCGTCCACCCTACTGCCAGCACAGCCCGGCACGGGCCACGGCCAGGATCATGATGCTGGGGATGCTGAGCCTCCTGCTCCCCACCTGCAGCCCCACTGCTGCCCCACAAATATATAAAGCATTTACAGTAGTTTGCATAAATCAAAGCACTGCCTGTGAAGGGGGTAAGAGGTGATGCTGGGATACATAAAACCCAAGTGCTTTCACAGCAATAACATGGAAAAAAAGCAGAGTTTTGTCTTTTGGTGCTGGATTCAAACTGGTTTGGTGAATTCATTGAGGGCAATGAAGCTGAGGAAGGGTCTGGAGCGCAGGGGTTCTGGGAGTGGCTGAGGGACCTGGGGCTGTTTAGTTTGGAGAAGAGGAGGCTAAGGGAAGACCTCATCGCTCTCTGCAGCTCCCAGAAAGGAGGTCGTGGTGAGGTGGGTGCTGGTCTCTTCTCTCAAGTAACAAGGGATAGGACGAGAGGAAATGGCCTCAAGTTGTGCCAGGGGAGGTTTAGATTGGATATTAGGAAAAAAATCCCTTCATGGAAAGAGTGGTGGAGCCTTGGCAAAGGCTGCCCAGGGCAGTGGTGGAGTTTCCATCTCTGGAGAGGTTCAAAAGTTCAAAACTCATATATCCATGGCACTTGGACACATGGCTTATTTGGCGTGGTGTGGTTGGGCTGATGGTTGGACTGGATGAGCTTCGAGGTCTTTTCCAACCTTAACAGTTCTATGATTCTACGATCCACCAAAATTAAGCACAACACAAAGCAGAAGCAGGCTTTGGTAAGATTTCTTTGTTCTGAAGTTACCCATTTTCTTATAGGTGAGAGTTCTCGAGGCAGGAATACTCCACAGCAAATTATTAATGAAGACCAATTGATTTCCTGAAGAGGCCACACACAGCGGTGATGATCATAGATGATGTGTAGTATCACAACAATTCACCATTTTCAATAACTGCCCTCGTAACTCAGGACAACACTCTGAGAAACTCATAGTGAAAATAGATTGGAAAACCTGCTGCTTTCACAAGCGCTCCCAGAGGATTTGGCAGTTCTCTGTTTCAGAGCAAAATTTCCCTGCTGCTGCTTTTTATTTTTTTAAGAAGCCTTCATGAATATTGATGGTAAACACAATAACAGCAATACTCGGGAGTATAGTCAACTCACTGTACAATCTACCTAATTCCCCCTAAATTAACAGGAGGGACACGTGTGCCCTGGATAAAGGCTGCACCCGTGTGGATGTGATGCTGAGTGACCACTCTGGCTGGACGAACACAGGGATGTACCCTGCCTCCCTGGGGGTCAAGCCTTGAAGTTATGCTGTTTTCCTTTATTTTTTAGTCTCAATTTGGTTGGGTTGGACTGCATGGACTGGTGTGTATTCCTGCACTGTGTAATCATCACGTTTTGCAACATAAACACCATAGTTAAACCCATTGCTGTCTATTAATTTCATAAATTCCCAAGGAACCATCCTCTTCTTGCCCCTCTGTTGCAAAGAAAACCAGCAGAGCCCGGTGCAAGGGATGGCAGCTGGTAGGTGCAAGCACCCTGAAAGGATGAGGCACAGGGTGCTGCAGAGCATCCCTCGTGGCCTCCCACATGAAAGCAGCATCACTTGAATAGCAGAAACTGCTGAACAAGGCACTCAAACCTGTGAAGAGAACACACCGGCATTGGCAAAGGTGATAGATTAGTGGACCTAATAGGTATAATTTCTGGTTGTCAGCATTTCTCCCTTTACCTCAGAAAGGACACAAGACTCTCTACACCCTTAACAAATGCTCACCTAGGAGCTCCTTGCTCTCAAGAGAGGCACAACTTTCACCCACCGTAATCATAGAATCATGACATGTTTTGGAAGGGACCTCAAAGATCATCCAGTTCCAACCCCAGTTCCCGCTTAATCAGGTTACTCAAAGCCCCATCCAACCTGGCCTTGAACACCTCCACAGATAGGACAGCTACCACTTCTCTAAGCAACTTGTCCCAGGGCCTCCCCACCCTCACAGGAAAACATTTCTCTCTAAGATCTCATCTCAATCTCCCCTCTTTCAGCTGAAAATTGTTCCCCCTCATCCTATCCCTGCACTCCCTGGCCAAGAGCCCCTCCCCAGCTTTCCTGGGGCCCCTTTCAGTATTGGGAGGCTGCTCTAAGGTCTCCCTGGAGCATTCTCTTCTCCAGGCTGAAGAACCCCAACTCTCTCAGCCTGTAATCATACCGTCAGAAAGCGTGGTGGAGGTTGAGGGATGACTGGATGTGTCGGTCCACGTTCCTGCTGTGAGAGCAGTGGGCTCATGTCTCCAGACTGTCTCGATCACCTCCCAGAACCCCTGTTCACCAACGGAGCACAGGACACGGCGCATGAGCAGACAAGCCCATCACACATAGCCCTTGCAAAGCCTCAAGTGAACAACTCCAGCTCCCACAGCCCTAATCCATGCCTCTTGGCCTGATCCAGAGCCCTTCAAAGCCTCCAGGAGGATACGCCTAGGGTTCAGGTGCTTGGGTCCATCCTTTGATGTTTAGAGTAGACTCTGTGATGCAGTGTTGGGCAGGGGTTCCTCAGGGCTTATGCTCCAGTTCCCAGCATCCCTGTATTCCCAGGCTACAGACAGGGCTCTGTCAGGCAGAACTGCAGGCAAGAAATGGGTGTGCTCCTCGCTGTCTCATCCGCTCCTGAAGATGGGAGACAGTGCAGTCAGAGACAGGCTGGCTGCTGTTCCGCAGAGCCTGCCCGACAGACTTATTTCTCTTCTACTGCAGTGCAGCTTTCTGGGAGCTGTGAGTGCAGGATTTGTGGGAAGTGAAAGCACCGGGACTGAGCAGAGGTCTCTTGGCAGGCCATAAAAATATTCGCATTTCTGAGGAAAAAGCCCTTTGCGAGACAAACCATGGTTACAGCAGAGGAGCAAAGCGGGCTTTGCCTATGCACAGGGTGCTGTTTCACCCCACCACCCCCCCTCCCCCTCCAGAGCCGGGCTTGGTCTCAGCCCCAGCCAGTCTGGGAGTCTTTTTTCCTCTTTTTTAATGGTTAAAAAAGATCAGCATTTTGGAAAAATCCAACACATGTTAATACCGTGACCTGCGCAGTTACTGTCAATAGAGCTGGGCTGGTGATCTTTAAGAGGAGATTTTCTCAGGGTGAAGGACAAACATGACATTAGAGTCATCAAATTCCCTATCTGACAAGGACATATAAATTGTAAATGGTCGGGGGCACAGAGATCAGCTTGTCTTTCTTCCCGGCGTTTCTCCACCGGAACAGGGCTCTGCCAGTTACCAGCTGCATCGCGTGCCACGTGCTGGCAGCAGGGACGGGAGCCCTTAATGGCAAGGCTGCTGCAGCTCCCTGATGCCCACAAGAGTCCCTTGACCCCCATCCCCTTAGGGCAGATGGCCCAGTTTGAAAACCAAAGCAAGAGGACAAAAGAACCCAAGAATAACTGTAAAACTCCCCAGTAACTGCAGGAGCATCAGGAAGTGAGGCAAAATCCTGCTCTTACCTCGCTGTTGTAACTCTGTGAGACCCTCCTTGGTTTTATCCACCCTGAGCATGAGCACGACTGAGCTGAATTTAGTCCTTGAGATGTAATTAAAAATGAGGATGGAACTGGTGCCCTCGCAGAGCCTATGTGTTCATGCAGATGAAGAATGCACTTCCCTTCCGCTTTGCCGGTAGAATATTCCCTGCATCGCAGGCAGAAACTGTTTGCAGGGAGCAGGGCTGTTTCTGAGTGTTGCTGTAAGAGCTTTGCAGATCAACTCCCATTCCATGTATGGTCTCTCATCATCTCAGGCCCACATCCCTGGCTCTGTGAAGACACCTGAGAGTACCAGGGGATGGCTGGGGCTACAGAAGATGGTGGGGGCGGGGAGGAAAACATTTGCAACAAGCAAACCCCATTTTCTTCCCCTTCCCTGTGATCCATGAGCTCAGCAAACCCAGGGATTGCCCTGGGATTCTGTGCAGGGTCAGCAAATGAAGCCAACTTTTGAATGTTGGAGGCTTGGAGATGAACTCGGCATCTTTTTTTCATGCCTCAGTTTCCCCATCTGTAAAATGAATGTAATTATCAACGTTTGCAGCTCTTGGGGTGTGACACTGCTATGCCAAGGATCTGTGTAAGACAATCATACGTAACCCACAAAAGAGAAAAATATCTCATTATTCTTATACCTTGCCAATCTATGTGCTTATTCAGACACTTATTCAGCTGCATTCAAAAAAGAATCTTTTTATTAACCTTTCAAGAGTTTGTTTTCAGAATTACATAGATGGAAAATGTTTCATCTTGGCAGCATCCCTGCTCAGACAGCTTTACTAAGAATGTCTAACAGCCCAGGTCCATGTGGCTCTAGCTGGGCTTGATTTACATAACACTGAATAAAACAGGCCTTGTCTGGGAAAAAAGAAATCAACAAAGTAGGAAACAACGAGCAAGCAGAAGACCAGAAGTTTTATTATCCCATCCCAGGGTAAACTGAGGCATCCAGTCCTGTGAAGGGGATCAGAGCTGAAAGACAGAATAAGAACCAAAATCACCCATCTGTGGATTAATAACCAGGGACAGGAGCTCCAGGCTGGGCTTTTGTAGGGCTGAGCCATGTGGGGTAGCTGGGAGGGAGTGTCTTGGTCACAAAGCCATGCCCTGTGTCCTGCCCACATCTCCATCGCAGGGGCTGCTGTCAGACTGGCCTCACCTCATGCAGTCGTGCTGCCATTCTTGCTGGTGACTGGAAAATAACCATAGGATCAACAGTTCTGGAATGCAGCCCCTCAGTCCCATCACATCTGCATGGGTGCAGCACCACAGGACCCCCAAAAGAAGCAGCAGGGCCAGGGTGATGAATGCAATGGGGCTGCATTCACTTAGTGGGGGGACCCCTCGCCCCCCCAAGGCAGCAGCACCCAACGACACAGGGTGCCTTTCCATAGAGTAGAGAAAAATGATCTCCCAGCAGTGCCAACTGAGTCAGGCATTGGTGAGGGATTCATCCAGGCTTCCCTCACTCGCAGCAGTGAACCCAATGTCTCTATCTGCCGTGTAAATGCAATAAAAGGATATATGCGTAAGATTGCAGAATTTATAGCCTCAAAAGGAACAAAAATCATATAAAGTGTCAGTCCTATATAAAAGTGTTCTGCCATTTTCTACACATGTAACCCTCCCCGCAAAGAAGTGTGTGTATCTTATATAAACCTTGTAAACCTCATATATATATATATATATAATCTGTGTGTATATATATATATATATTTACTTACTAATGAATTAGATTGAAGGACATTCCAGGCTACCTTTTAGCAGATCTGGCACCTTATCAATGCTATTCACATTTAATTAGTAGACATTTCTCCTCCGTGAGTATATTTACTTGAATTCCTTGTTCCTACGGCAACCCAGCCAGCAGCACCACTACAGGAGCGGTCTAGCACAACCTAAAAAAAAGGAATGGAGATTAACGAGCAGGCTCAATATTAAGATTATAGCGCAAAGACGGGGCTTGGCGAGAGCAGCATTACAAAGCAGGCTTGGATCAGACTCTTATTTCAAGAAGCCTATTTATAGCGTTGCAGATCGGTATTTATCCAAGGTACCTATAGTACCCGGTAGGGAGAGCTGGCTCGTTCAGCACTAAGTTCTCAGGAATTGCCTATCGAATCAGGGAAAGGGTTTTTTTATTTTTTTTAATAATTACAATCCCTTTTCATTTTAAAATCCCAAGGGAATAACTCAACAATATCCAACCCATTTCTATTTACAAATATGTTCCTTGCTGATGCAGTTGGAGTTTTAAAGCATGCAGAATATCTGAATTATCTAATGGCACTGCAGCTGCATTGAAGAGAAAAATAGTCTTTAAGAGAAGACACACACATTGCCACTTTTATTTGCATTCTTAGTTAATATTTCTGTGAAGGCAGACGTGAAAAGACTGATCTGAGATAAATACCCAACAAATCATATCCTTTTAGCTTATAGATGTCCTTTTTGGTTTTTTTAGAATGATAAAGGAAAATGCAAAATAAAATAAACAAAGAGGAAAGGGGCATTTATAAGTTACAGAGAGAAGCACCTCATTTAAATATTTGTTAATGCTCAGGGATTCTGATCCTGTCCAATGAAAACGTACAGTAAATACTCCCATGCCTTCCATTCCCAACCTGTTTTGTACAACTGAGCTCTGGAGCAGAGAGCTTAGTTAAAGAAATTCATTAGCTCAGCACCAAAAACTCCAAAGCGTTAATTTTTACAAAATGTATTATGGGCTTTGGAGGTCAAAACACATGTATTATGTATTCTTATAGGGGAATTCTTGGAGGAAGAGCTCTCAGATCCCCATAAGAAGGATGAAGCTGGGGGAAGCCTCTCAATCATGAGGTTCATGGAAAGGTTTCAGGCTCCGTCTACCATTTTATCAGCTCTGGGTCACCAGCAACAAGTTTAACATGAGGTGTCTGTGTGGTGGTGTACTTTGTTTCCAGCATCTGACAGAAAATATTTGGGCGCCAATCATCTGTTTTGAAGACATCCAAGATAGGTTTATACTGGTATAATGGAGCTTAGGAGCCATCAGAAATGCCCTGCTGACACTCCCTCCCCGTGCAGTCAGCGGTCTTGGGGAGATGATTGCTTCTATTTCTCCTCTTGATGCCATGAATTTACAGCCTGAAAATTACTAAATCCACAAAAATACCAATGTATTTTTCTCAAAAAATTACCAATGGAAACCCCTTCAAGGAGGACTTTTTCTGCCTTCAGCTCACAGAATGAGTGGGGAGAAGAGATTGTATTTGTTACGCATTATTGCCTGCTTCCCATGCTTTAGGTTCCCCACAAATATTGGCCATCACATGGATTAATTAATCTTAGCAATCAAACAGCGGGGCGCCTCCTGCCACAGCCCATGCCCTGAACCCCGCAATCCAGGATGTGCTCCTGGGCTTGTACCGAGTGCCTTTTAATACCAAAGAACACAACAACTTAAATGCCATTCTCTGGTTTTATGAAAAAGCAATATAGGAGAGTAAATAGGGCAAATACCAACAAGGAAGGACAAGTCAAATCGAACAATAAATTCAAATAATATCACTAAATCAAAGAGCAGAGGCAGTGTCTGCAAGAACCTTCCTCTCTGTGACTTTTCCGGGGAGCCGAAGAATAACCTATTCTCCTTCCCCATTAACAACAACAATCAAGGCTGGATTAAACCTCTTCAAATAATTCTCCAAGTAGATATAAAGCATAAAAAGAAAGAGAGAAAAAAACCAAACCAACATATTCTTCCACCACTGGTAATAATCCTAGACTTGGAATAGACTTGTTAAAGAATTGGAGTTAAATTGTCTCCTCTCCTACAACCGCCTCTCCTGGCTTTTCCTTTCTAAGTTGCAGTTTAACAGAGAGGAATTGGTATGGGAATGCATGGATGAAGTGAGACACTGCCCTCACTCACAGTTTGCACCCTGATTCAAAGCACCCACCTAGCTGGTCGTTAAGCATTGTAATTAATGGTCCCTGGGGAGCTGGCAATGCCCGCACACCAGTCCTCCCAGTGGCTGTGCTTTCCCTGTGCCCTGGCACCACGCACACGTGTGCCCACGCACACCCGTGTCAGCAGGCACGCACAGCCTGGGACCCACAGGAGCCCCAGCCCGGGTCCCTGCTCTCAAACAGAAGGCACAAAAAAAAGGAATTGAGATTTGCAGATCTGATAATGAGCCAGTTAATGACATAAATGATACCTCAAGAACCTCACTAAACCATCCAGGTCCTACAATTTAATCTGTAATAAATACTCCTGCATCATTGCGAGATGGCTGCTCATAATGGCAAATGAAATATGCTGGTATGATAGGTACAATAAATCTGGATTTTCCTATGGTTCCCTCAGGCTAGAACAATATGTAACCAGAGTGCGCACTGTCAGGATGAGCAGATCTCAAAGCCATCATAAAATCTAAATGGGGACTAATTAGGAGGCCCTTCCCTTCTAGAGTTACTATTTCTATTGACATTTTCCATGCATGAGCCCCTCCATAACATCATAAGTCACCAAGATAAGAACTCCCTAGATTATAGGGAAAAAGCTTTAATGGAGAAGTTGAACTCAAAGGCGATGCATAAATTTTCCTTCTGATACCCCAGGAAGTCTGTGTTCAGTACTTTCTTTACAAACTTTCCTCCCCAGTGCCAGGTACCACTCCATACAGCCCTATCCCTGCTCCCACTCTCTCATCCCAGGGTTTGGGGTGGGGGCAGGGGGGGCATATAACCTGCAGGGACCCCAAATGCCTCAAGCCCGGCTCATGGGAGGGCAACCCCCTCTCTGCACCCTTGATGCCTGTTGCAGGACATGGGGAAGGTAAGCCTAAAGACACCTCTGGGGTCCATAGGTGGACCCCAAGGCACAAGGGGCAGCTTGGCATGGGAAGGAGCATTTGCACTGCCAGGGCTTTGGGGCAAAACACCAGGAGTGAAATGGCAACAACACAGCCCAGATGGTCCATGGGCGTGTGATGGGGCTGTAGAGGAGGGGGAGAACACCACACATGGTGTTTCCTCCTAGGTACAGGGCATGGCCTTGGGGAATCCCAGCACCCCTGTCACAAGTGTGGGTGCATACCAGTGTGAAAGCATCACTACTGCCCTGAGGGTCTTCTCCTTGTCCCCCTTAGGTCGCCACACAAAAGCACTGGGGAGCAAGCTGGGTTTCTGCAGAGCCATCTGGTAGGAATGAGCCTGTAGATCCGTAGGTGGGAAGCTGTGGAGTAGTGCTGAGAGCATCTTTAGAGGTTTCTTCCTCTGCCCGAGTACACAAGTCCAGGAATGATGGGTGCTCCAAGGCAGCAAGCCAACGGGCGGGCAATGGATGTGCTTATGCTCAGAGCGCAGTCATCTCTGGGCCTTGCTCTGTCTCCTTCCATCATGAGCATAGTTGTGCTCCCGCTACCTACATGGGGACTTAAAACACCTGGGCTCCTCCTCGACTGAGCACAGAGAGCAAGATTTATTGGCTGTTTACAGCAGACTTTACATTCAATTTTCCCTTGTCACACGTGCACAAAGTAATTGCCCTTGTGTGCACGCGCACGTTCCTGTTTGCTGCAGGTGTGGGCAAGGAGCTTCTCCTGCCTCTCCTGATGAATGGCCTTGGGCCCAGCCGCAAGCTGCAGGGTTTAGGAATCATCACTACGGTGCCACAGGTCACCCCCAAACCCATATAAATAACTCATACGGGGTCCTGGTTTGGCACTGCAGCCATGGTGCTCTGCCAGGGAGTAGGTGTGGGAGCCACTTCAGGCTCCCACGTACTGGAAAGCAGCAGGAAGATAAATCAGCAGCAGTGGCGCAACTGGGCACTGCGGACATCTCCACTCAGCACCCTGCCCTGCCACCTCGAGCGTGCAGCTCACACTTCACACGCCTTCACTAACGCTTCGCTGTAACACCTGCAGCTTGGTGACAGCAGCCAGACAGGTTCTGGACTGGGCTGCTCCCCACCGGTGATGCCACCAGACCTGAGCCCAGAAAAACATGTGAACAAATAGCACAGAGGGAACAGTTTGCAGGTGTGGAATCTGTTCCTGCTCGCAGTCACCATGCAGGAGTTTAATGTAGTTTTTCTTCCATGGCAACCCCGTCTTCTCACCCCACAGACAAAAGTCAAGGCAGCCTCAAACCCCAATAACATCTATGCAAGTGCAATCCCTTGGCACAGACACCCCCAACCTTGCCCCTAAAAAATCGATCCACTCAGTTTTCCTTCTATTTACAAAATCAAACAACGTATCATGGCCTCCTGGCTGGTTTGATGTCCTATTGGAAAGATGGTTGCTGTGTCATGGTTTGCCATGTTGAGCTATGCTGTGCCCAGCCATAGCATACTGTAACATATTGTGCCATGCTGTGGCTTGCTAAAAAGTGTCATGCTGTACCAAGCCATGCCAAGCTGTATCAAGTCATGCTGTGCCATGCCATGTGGTGCCAAGCCATGCCAAGATGGGTCATGCCATGCCATGTCATTCCAAGCCATACCATACGGTGCCAAGCCATGCCATGCTTTGCCATGCCGTGCCAAGCCATGTCATGCCATGCCAAGCTCTGCAATACCAACAGGAGCACAAGTGTCTGCAGTTCTGCCAAGCAGACAGCTGGTACCCACACCCGACCCCTGACATTCCCTATATCCACGACACCTCAACAGCTTCCCAGGCGTTACGTCAAGGAATACGTCACTTTATTCAACACGAGCCTACACATTTACATGTGTAAAATGGATGTGGCCCCGCCAAGCCCAATATGATGATTTGGTATCAGCCTCAATGAATCAGCTGTACGTGATGTGTTCAAACCTGGTGAGATTTTTCAAAAAGGCAGTTTTTGGGATCTTCTTGGGATTTGTAAGGTTTCAGCTCTTGGTCAGGTTTATAATCTCTTTGATTTACTTACATTTTTACATTGCTGCTCTTGCTTTTTTTTAATGGGAAGTCCTGCTCTCATCCAATCACATGCCTGTAGCAGCTGGAGCTGGATCAGCACACTGCGTCCATAGCCTTACTTAGCAGACAATTGGGACACATTCCTTAAAAACCTGAACCCCTGAGTGCTGGGCAGCTCTGAACCCCTTGGGGAGTGCTCAGGGAGGTGGGGAGGCACAGATGGATCTGCCAGCATGGTCCTGGCACAGACCAGCCCCATTGGTAACCCGGGAAGGTTGGGATCAGGGTGTCACCTTCTGCCTGACCAGTGGCTGTACGTTTTTTAAGACGATAAGATTGGACTCGAGGGAATGTCAGGAAGATGTGCCAGGGAATGGTTAGGCTGGACATTAGGAGAAGGTACTTCACCCAGAGGGCAGTGGAGCAATGGAATAGCTCCCCAGAGAAGCAGTCACAACACCAAGTCTGACAATATTCAAGAAGTGTTTGGTCAGCACCCTCAGACAAACAGTGTGAATGTTGGTGTTGTCCTGTGCAGGGACAGGAGTTAGACTCGATGATCCATGTGGATCTCTTCCAACTCAGGACATTCTATGATTCTATGCTTCTCTGATCCCTTTTTGGAGCCAGAACTGTGAATATTTTCCAAGAATGTCCCATTCTGCAAATTAGGGAAAAAGACAGGAAAACATGATGTAAGTCAAACATCCCCTCACTGGCTCATTCTTGACATTAAAAAAGAATTTTTATGAGCTTTTACAAATATTTCCCCCCTTGCATACATAAACCAACAAGAAAATACACTGAGGAAATTTGTAGCAGGGTAACTTGGATTGTATAGAATACATAACAGCTCCTACCTGTGATGACATTTATCCTTACTCATGAGGGAAGACCTAATAACATTAATTATCAGGTCCCTCTTCACTCATGAAGAATAATGTCATCAAGGATCCACACCATCCACTATCAGAGGGGTTCAGTATTAATCCTATTGTTAGAACGGGCAGATCGCTCTCCTTCTCATTTTATCCCTGCTTGAAGGCACAGAGCAGCAGTGGGAACACAATCTTGCAGGAGCTTCGACCTCCTTCAGCTGCCAGAGCTCTCACACGTGATTATCTTTGATCTTCAAATGCACATTATATTTTTGAAAATTACTGACATCAGTAAACAAACACTTTCTCAAAAACAGCATTCCTGCAGGATGAGTCTAAATACCCTTTCCTCAACTTTGTGTTTGCACAGAGTTATACAGGGGAAATGAGCCTTCAGAGAATTATTAGAGGGCAAGTGAGACGCAGCCAAGTTTATGAAAAAACAGCACAAAACTGACTGAGAGGATAGAGATCTATATCCTAAGTCAACTCCAGCTCCATCTCATTTTTTTTGAAGGAAGAGCGCTGGCAGGTGAGATTTACTCTGCATTTTTGAGCAGGGTTTCGCTGAGGAGGGGAGCTGCAACTCCATCCCCAAAGATAACCAGGGAGGTGCCCCTGCTGCTCCCATTCTGCCTGTCTGGAGGTGGGATCATGGGTTGCTGTTTGGAGGAGAGGCCATTGCCAGCTGCAATGCTGATCCTGAGGGTTCCCTGTGCAGTCTGAGCCCACAGCCCACAATGCCTCAGCCACCCCTTGCAGGACAGCAAACCCAACCAGCCCTCGCAGCCCTGCACTGCACTTCTCTGGAGCTTCACCAGCTCTTTTCCCCTTCTAAATCATCAGCATCCAGCACGGTCATAAAATTTGCTATGAAATGTGGATGCTGCTCACTCACCCCCATTTGTGCTGCAGCCACCCGAGCCCTTGGAGGGTCCGCACAGAGCCCAGCACCCTCCTTCTGGCTTCGGTCACCCCACTCATGTGGAGCACCATGGCACCCAGCTGAGCATCCTGTTACAGACATGGCAATACATGCTGTAGTTTTGTCTCTCATTTCTCATCAGAGGACTTTGAAGAGATTCTCCAAGAGCCATGTTTGTAATTGCAGCCAAGATTGAGGTGCCAGAGCTGTTTTTCCAAAGTTACGCTCAGATACTTTGTGATGCCAGTGTATAAATATCACAGACAAACACCCAGCAGCCTTCCACCGGAAGGATGGGAATTCAGGGAAATGAAAAATAAATATATTTAGGATTTAATGCATCAGAAATTCTTGATCAAAAAGCTGTTGGGTTTGAATGGATCTGGAAACTGTTTACTTGAGGATACAAGGATAGGAGGCACATTTTTTTCTCATACATCCAACAGCATTCCTAGCATTGCAGCCAGGCTGCTCAGGGCCACACTACACAAACGAGGATGGGTGGGGCTGTTCACTAGAGGGAAGTAATGCACATTCCAGCAGTATAAATAGGAAAATTTTTGAGCAATATCTCCTTCCATACATATTCTTCTGCTTCTTAAATAGTTGCTACTGAGGTAAATGAAGGGATGTGGCTGCCCACCCCACCTGCAGTCTGGATGCAGCTTTGCCATATGGGCACTTGGACATGGGACGTACAGCTTGGGATGGCTCGCAGGTGTGATGTCTCAGGACTGGAACCTGGCACCATTGCTCACCAGAGACAGAAGAGACCTCTAAGCTTATCCAGTCCAACTGTCAGTTCAACCCCACCATGCCTTGGAAAACATGTCATGAAGTGCCACGGCTACATGATTTTTGAACCCCTCCAGGGTTGGAGACTCCATGACTGCCCTGGCCAATAATAGCAGTAATGCAAAAATGCTGGTGAAGCTGTTTCTTGTTACTGTTGAACATGTATGATGTTCGCAGAGGTGCACTGACAATTTCCAAGTCCCCAGAACCGGTTACAGGAGCATTCTCCCCTCTTGCCCTGCGCTTCATGGAGACACCTTCTCCTCCCACTGAATCCCAGCCAGACATTGCTAAGGAAGAATGATTTATCAACAGACATAAATCAAAATGACTGTTTAGCAGCACTGATTAGCTCGAAATGAGTACTTCTGGAAACACAGCCGTGTCTAAACATGACACATCTGTCTCCACTACTGTGACGTGGCACATCTCATTTAGACACTCGTATGTTCCCTTCAGTCCCTCCAAAGATGTAGAAATCGGGAAGAAAAGCATTTTATCTCATATTAAGGACAATCCTATTTCATATGCAACAAATCAGTAATCCAGCCAGCGTAATTTGGGATAGAACTGTTCCTTCCTGTAGATGTGGGCAATGCACCATCACAGCACCCAAGGCACAGTGGGTGTGAAAGCATTTGTGGTTTCACTGCAGGAAACCCAGCATCTTTGTCCATCCTTCCTGGAAAGTAAATAAATCCATGAATTCGTGGTACAGTGGCAGTGAAAAAGAGGAAGGCACAAATCCTGAAGGTGTGGAGCAAAACTAGATAGATCATTGCTTTAAAAATGTTGCTGGTTTTGAGTGAACAGCATAGAACTGCCACTCAGCTCTCAGGTTTTTGGACATTTGGGCCCCTGGTCACTATAACCCAATAACCTGGTGTTTTGCAGTGCCTGGATTGGCTAGATCCATGCATGCTTCGGGCGAGCCCACCTTTGGGTGCAGCACAAGGAGCAGCAGGTTGTCCCTTGGGGTGAGAGGCCACCAGGAGCCTGGGAATATGCCACACAATTGCAAACAAGTGGGAAAGCAGTGTTGCTTAGCAATCTCTTGCAGCACACTTGAGGAGTGTGCAACGGGCAAAAGCTTTGGCAGGAGCGACAACATTACTATTATTCCTATTTAAAGAGCAGCCCAGATGTGCGTGGCACTTTACAGACAAAAATAATTGATGGTCCTTGCCCTCTGAAGCTGAAATAGCACAAACCCAGCCTTAGACAACAATGAGCACCACTGTGGAAAGCCAGAGTGCAGCGGTAGCAACAGCGCTCACAAAAGAGCAGAGGCTGCACCCATTATTCCATCTGCTCTGCACTTGACCTGCACCAATTGCAGACACAGCAAGGTTTTTCTCTGACTTTCACAGACTGCCTGATGGCAAGGACAGGAGCCTGGTGTGAGATATTTTGCCTGTCTCGCTAGAGCTGGAGAGGCTGCCAAGGCAGGAGTCATCATGGCACTGGAATGCCATCACAGTGGCATGCCTGGAAGAGCATCCCTGGGTGGGGATGAGCCTGTGGAGCTGCAGCAGCACTGGTGGGACAGGGAGGGTGAGGGCAGTCTGTGCTACCTGCTTGACCCAGGTGCTGAGGTGAGGATACTGGCTCACCACACCAGACCCCATCACACTCCATTGCCCACACAGCTAGCAAACCCTGCCCAGACCTTTACCTAGCAACTCTGTCACTGGAGTGGCAGGCTAGTTTTGCAGCTTTCCATGGGAGTCCTGATGTATTCCCACGGAATGATGAACTGCTGAGGCACATTGGGATCACTGCTGTGCCAGGACATTCCCCCTGCAGCTCCAGCCAGGACTCTCCAATAGATGGATTGTTTTTATTCTCACACAAACTGGAATGATTTTAAGTGGTTTAGTATTTACAGTACAAAAATTGTCAAGAATATTAATGACACATTGCATTTTTAGATATAGCCCATTAGAGGCAAACCAGGCACCACTACCCACAGGCCTCATTTCTGTTAAAGTGGGATCCAGAGCCCCTCAGACTCAGGGGAAGGGGTTTGCTCACTCCAACCAGGGTTTGCTTGGCCTTTGCCAACATCCCTGAGCCCTTCCAGCCCAGCCTGAGGACGATGATGGGAGGCGTTAATGATGTTAACTGCTGCAAATGGGTCAGCAAAACCAACCCCATCACCCACACACAGGGGCGAGGGGCAGCATCCCGGTGGGATGGGAATGGGCTGAAGCAAGACCTAAACGAGCTGGCTCCAGCTGTAATCTGGCTAATAACACAAAGGCAACAAGGTAAAGTATTTTGAGCTCATATAATGGCTTTACAGCTCTTTGAGGCTCTGCAGTTCACATGCTGGTATTCCTCTGAAAATGGAATAAAAATACCTCTATTGCATCAGAACAGTGCTGGTCTTAAAGCACCATCCTGCTCTGTGTAGCTGCAGGGTTGGGGCCCAAAAATAGAGCTCAGTTGTGGTGTAGACCACATGTTAGGCAGAAGAAAGATTCCTATGGCTTTTAATGAGTTTGCATTGTGTACCAGGTCATTCTGATGCTCTTTGGTGAAATTACTGAGGTTTAAGTCTGATTATTTAACATCGACTTAAAAAATATATAAACTAACTTCCCCTGCTTTTCCAGCTCCATGTTTGACTGCTCCCATACAAAGGTTTTACTTTTTTATTGTGTTCATTGTTTTTTCCCTTTGCCCTGAGATTTTTTTTCCAGTTTGGTGATCTCAGCAAGATGTTTGGGATGCACTGGACAGTGCATAAAACATTGTCTGGTGAGAGGTGCCGGGTTTGGAAAAGCTGGGGAATTACTGGTATAACTGCAGAGTAAACTCATGACTGGGGACAGGGAACTCGTCGGTGCTGTGGGGTGGTCAGCCCTGGAGGTGCAAGCCTGGCGCTGATGGGAGCCTGACAAGGAGCTGATAAACCAGGGCTACCCCACAGCTCAGAGAGGCTCTAGAACTGATTGTTTTAATACCAAAGTGACACCAAAGGGGGGGTCAAGTAAATAAATATGCATGCCTCACCAGTTCAAAATAATAAAATTCCAATGTGTGCAAGCCTGCTTGTTGAACATATGTTTGCGGCACGGCTAAGCCATCTGGCTCAATGTCAAGCATTTACACCAACTGCAGTCTTACACTACCTGACAGCAGAAAAGCTTTATTCCCTTGGTGTTTGGGCACAAATGGAGAAATATTATTGAAATGATTATCTGCATCAAGACTCAGATTTGGTTTGACATTTAGCTGGCTCTGTTTAATCCAAAGGGTTGTCTGAATGAATAAAGAGAAGGGTTCCTCCAGAAGATGCTGTGAGCAGCCAGGGAAAGCCAAATGATTAATGAGACTGAAAGGCTGGGTGGACCCTGCCCACCTCCACCCAGAGCTTGGTGCCAAGAACTGCATATGAAATTAGTCTGAGCCTTTTGGAGCTTGTCAGAAGGATGCTCACAACTGAAGGGGCTCTATTTTTGGACCTTAAGAAAACAAAAGGGATAACTACCTTTCTTCCAGCTGAGAAAGAAAGCTCTGCCTCCTAATTAAAAGCAATCTCTTAAAAGTCATAGGTCATCATTCCTCCTCAGTTAGAGCATGATGGGGTTGGGACCACCATCGCCAGAGGTGACAGGGTGATGCCTGGTGTGGGGAGCACCCTCCCTTCTCCCACATCCCCCTAGTCCTGAGGCAGAGATTCCATTGCCTCACAGGACAGAGGGGGCATCAGCAGAGGCAGCAATTTAATGCCAAAGAAGGTAGCCTGCTTCCTCAGTTTGGAAAAGTCACAGGCTTGAAGAAAAATAAAAACCCTCCAAAGTTGGGAGTGAGTTAATAGGAAAAGAGTGGGAGCAGGACTTGTATGAACTCACAGAGTGGTTGAAGGCTCGGTCTGACAAAGACAAATTCATCCGAGAAATCAGATTTACTATATTTTAAAATCAAATAGGATGGAACTGCGAGGCACAAGGCTGTGATCACCGTTATGGTCCAGAAAACCCTTCTCCTTGGGAGCACAAAGCACAGCCATCTTCCCCTCCCACAAACCAGACCAGACCGGGTTCTTGCCTTTTTCTTTATTTTTCCCCTTCTGATTGTTGATTTGGATTTGGAATTAATTTAGTGATTTGAGTTTAATAAGAATGTTAGACATGATTTCCTTCTCACTCTTACTTTTAATTAACTTTTTAATTGAGATTTAAATGAATTCTAATGAACAGAATTGGTACCCTAATTGATTTGTTGCAGCAGCGGAATGAGGGATCCGTATGCTGGCAGCATTTTGATATATTGCTCCGTGATGTCAAACAATTTACAGGTTAATTTTTTGGCAGAGGTTGCTTAATGTCAGCAGAAGAGAATAATTTACTTTTGATTTATTAGTAAACAGTTCCCAGTAAGGATATGGTCCACGATGTTTAAACAAACTCGTGTTTATGCGCAGACGCCTTTGCCACCCATTAATGTCTCATTAGGCACTTGGCCTGGGTGTTTGTGTAGAAACAGTGTGGGAACAAGCAGGGGCTGCCCAGATGTGTCCAGAGACAAACTGGCAGTAGCCAAGCCACGGCACCACCCCAGGCCAGGAGCAAGGGATGGACTCTGTTACTATCCACTGCTCTGCCCTTCCCACCAAATCAATGTCCCGAAAAGCCTTTGTCCCACACACAGCCTGGCAAGCACTTTGTTTCTGAGTGGGAAACTCTTCTGTGGTTGGTCTAAACAAATCCATAATAAATTTATTTCCATAAATAAATGAGAAAATACACTATGTTATCATACCAAGAACAATGAGCAGATGAGGAACTATGTTATAACAGAGAATCATAGAATCATGGAACCATTAAGGTTGGAAAAGACCTCTAAGATCATCCAGACCAAACATCAGTCCAACAGCACTGCGCCTATTAAATCATGTCCTGAAGCGCCACATCTACACGTTTTTAAACACTTCTAGGGATGGGGTCTGCATCACTTCCCTCTTTCAGTAAAGCAATATTTCCTGATATCCAATCTAAATATCTCCTGGCACAACTTGAGGCCATTCCCTCTCATCCTATCACTTGCTACGGGAGAAGAGACCAGCACTCACCTCACCACAACCTCCTTTCCGGGAGTTGCAAAGAGCAATGAGGTCTCCCCTCAGCCTCCTCTTCTCTGGATGAACCAGCTGAATACAAGCCAGCAGTGTGCCCAGGTGACTAAGAAAGTCAATGGCATCCTGGCCTGTATCAAAAACAGTGTGGCCAGCAGGTCAAGGGAAGTGATTGTACCCCTGTACTGGGCACTGGTGAGGCCACACCTCAAGTACTGGGTTCAGTTCTGGGCCCCTCAGTATAAGATGGACATTGAGGTGTTGGAGCGCATCCAGAGAAGGGTGACGAGGCTGGTGAAGGGGTTGGAGAACAAGTCCTACAAGGAGTGGCTGAGGGAACTGGGGTCATTTAGCTTTGAGAAGGGGAGGCTGAGGGGAGACCTCATCTATGGCTGCCTGGAAGGGGGCTGTGGGAGAGCGAGTGTTGATCTGTTCTCACAAGAGACAGGTGATAGAACAAGGGGGAATGGTCATAAATTGTGCCAGGGGAGGTTCAGATTGGATATTAGGAAAAATTTCTTTACTGAAAGGGTGGTCAGGAACTGGCAGAGGCTGTCCAGGGAGGTGGTTGAGTCACCATCCCTAGAGAGGTTTAAAAAATGGGTAGATGACCATTTTTGAAATGGTTTTGAAAGGCAGAAGATGGGTACAGTTGGACTCGATGATCTCCAAGGTCTTTTCCAACCAGAAGATTCTACGATTCTGTGATTCCAGACTAAACAGCTTTAGGTCCCTCAGGCAATCCCAGAATCCCTGGGCTCCAGAGCCTAATGCAGGCTGTAATTCCTGGCCACACATATTGCAGTTTGCCCCTGTTAGGATCCAAACAGCCCAACTGCACACTTTGGAAAGAAGACCACTGCACGGTTAATTGCGAGCTCACGGATTTCACAGCTTCAAGAGTAAATTGACTGCTAAGAACTGTTAACTTGTTAAAATATAAACTAATTTTAGTTTCTAGATATTGAAGTAGAATCCACTTTCATCTTTAGAAGCTGTGGCTGTCATGAGGGCACACAGAAAGCTGGGATAAAGATTCCTGCCCAAGCCCCAGGCTAGGGGCGCCGTGTCCTGAGGCTAGGGGCGCCGTGTCCTGCTTCTCCTGCCCATCTCAAAGCACCAACTGCCTGGAGCACACCAGGGGCTGCCAACACTTATCGACAGAGAGTCACAGAATCATAGAATCATTAAGGTTGGAAAAGACCTCCAAGATCATCCAGCCCAACTGTCAAATGACAGCATTTGGCTCAAATTGGTCTTGTTTTTTTTCCCATCCTGGGTGTAAATCAGAGCAACGTTGGACCTACGTGGGTGTGAATGCAAAGCTTTAGAGACATTACTGCAGTCAGAGGGTAAAGCAGGATGGATGGTAAAGGGGAACAGGAACAATGAGGGAAAATAGGATGAAAGAGAGAAATATTACTGGCAACACCCAAAATGCCTTGAAATATAGGGAGCTCCCAAATTCACAGGAACCAAGTTTAAAAGATACGTTTTATGGTTTGTAAGGAATGTATGTAAAAATAATTTTCAAGGACTGCTGTGATTTTTTTTTAAAAAAAAAGCCAGGACAGGCTGAGAGGGCTGATGTTGTTCAGCCTGAAGAAGAGATGACTTTGGGAGACCCTAGAGCATCCTTCCAGTACTGAAAGGGACTCCAGGAAAGCTGGGGAGGGGCTTTTGATCGGAGAGTGAAGGAATAGGACAACGGGGAATGGTTTTAAACCGAAAAATGGGAAACTGAGGTGAGATCTTAGGAAGAAATATTTCCCTGTGAGGGTCGGGAGGCCCTGGCACATTGCCCAGAGAAGTGGTGGCTGTCCCATCCCTGGAGGTGTTCAAGGCCAGATTGGATGGGGCTTTGATAAACCCGATCCAGTGGGAGGTGACCCTGCCCAAGGCAGGGGGTTGGAACTGGATGGGTTTTAATGTCCCTTCCAACCCAAACCATTCCATGATTCTATGATTCAAAATACCAAGCTGTTAGCTGGGAGGAGAGACCCACAGAAAACAATGAAATTCCATGTTCCCCTGGACAGAGGTGGGTGAAGCTGAACTCAGCAGGCTGTCAGACGGAGGGCAGGGCTGCTGCCCACAGGGCTACCAGCACGGCCCCATGCCCCTGCCTGACCCTGCCCAGCAACCACATGGTGTTCAGGAGCTACAGCAGGATGATGGTTCCACAGCCATGGTGTGCTGATGCTGCAGCATTCAGCCTGCATCAAAATCCCTTCCCTCTGTGTGTACACACACAGAGCAACCTCACCTTTGTCTTTGGAGAGGCTCTTTGCCAGTTAAATGATATAATCTGCAGTGGAATTAAGTAACAAATTAATACCTTTCTAAACATTTCTAGTGATCTAGAGTGGAAGGTTGACTCTGGTCCAGTGTATTGGTACACCAAGCATGACCCCATGCTCTGGAGGAGCAGCTCATGTCTGGTGTTATTGGAGAAAACCATGGTAAGTGGAAGTGGAAATGAAAATTGTTGATATCCCTTCTGACTCATTTCCCAGACATTGTGGCTTTTCAAACACAGAAAAAAAAACAATTCATAATTTGCTTCAATGTGCCCCATTTAGGGTATTTCATACATCACAAACTCGAGATTACAGAGAGAGCCTTTCTCAAATGCAGATTAATTTTGTTTTTCAACTTCTTAAGCTTCTGTTAACACCTTTTCTGCAATCAGCACAGTATCTTTTAAGTTAATTAGTTCTGGAAAAGAACTACTGGTGAGATTTGTGATGAGACCTCCCTTCCTTTCCTTCACCAGCCGAGCAGCATCAGATGTAGATTAAAAAGACCACTGGAGAGGTGGTTAGAGATGAACCCAGATAACAGCTTCAAACCATTTATCTCCCTTCAGCTCTATAAAAGGGGAGAGCCATGGTTTTAGGAGGCGTGAAGTGAACATTTCCATAACCTTTGGAGAGTTTCCTCTGGAACTATGTGGATTCCTGAGCACCACACAACCCTTGTGGGAAGTACCTCACACAGATACCTGTTTGTCTTGTGCTGACGAGTCCTCCATGACTGGTTAGTCTTGAATAAACTGTTTCTTCCTACTGTCAGCTTATACACAATGGAAACTGCATGGTCTCTGCCTGCTCATCTCCTGCCTCCAGAAACTTTACCCCAACTCTTGGACAGCTGCTTTCGGTGGCCACTGGCCCACCCAGTACAAGGACCCTCTACCCAGAAATGAAGGAAGTGTTGTGTTAGCCCCTCACCAAACACTTGTTTGGCTCTTCTAATTCACTCAGAAAAGCACAATGGTTTTTCCTTGTCTCATTAGCCATCACAAACTCCTAACACTAGGTTCTATGCGGTTTCCAACTGGAACCACAGTTTAGCACAATTCTGCTTCAAAACTGTCCAGGGGCATCAGATAACACAAGCAACGTTTGTTTGATGAACTGTTTTGCAGTGAAGCCTTCTATGAAACCAGACTGAATTTTTGGTTCTACACAGAGCTTAAATGTTTAAAATTAATTATGCATATCATTGCTTTCCTGAAAAAGGTTGCACAATAGCAAAGCTGGAGCACCCTCACCACACCGCCTGTGCTAGCTTTGTCTCAACATCTGAGGATCTGGCCTTGAGTGAAAGACTTCCATGGATCTTATCAGTTCTCTGTGTGTTTATGTATGTCGGTGTACTTTCACACACACGAACTCTCCACGTTGCACTTTCATGGCATCTCTGACTGACTGTCAAGTTCAATAACATCAGAGATCAATTTGTAGCGCATAACATTACCTTCAAAGCAGCCCAAAAGCTGACACGTTCAGATGATAAGTATACTCCTCTGGAAGAGTGTTTTGTCTTCTAATAGAGAATGGGAGTGACAGCTGAAATTCCCTGCTCTTCCTATCCTGATGAAAGCCTAGAGACAAACCTGGTTGTCGGTGTAAGCTGATAACACCCTGATGCAGCTGCTACCCTGTGAGATTGGTGAGGGCAGAGAGCAGGGAGCAGCAGAGGCAGGGTTTGGCCACCTCCTGCATCATCCAGAGGCTTGCCCGACTCTTAAGGGTGATACATTTCTTTAAGGGAAGCTAATCCTTTTACAAACGTACATAGCAGTAACGATGATATTGGCTTCCAATACTAATACTTTGCATTAAAATTGATTAATTAAATCCAAATAGAAAGCATTTAAATAACAAAACAAAATTAATTCAGGTCTGTTTTTTCCCTCTAAACCCCAAGTAAGGTAATGTTCAGTCTGCCCCTTTCTACAGAGTTTGTGTGTGTAAGTGCGATTACTGACAACCTTCCTGCTTTGAATGGTAGGAGGCTTATTTGTGGTTTTGCAATGGGAAAAGCCTGGGCTCTTTGGCAGATCTGTTACTCAGCTGATCTGACTTAGTTCAATTGTTATGCTAAACGAGCAAACAAGCTGGGAGAAACTTGGCAACAACTGAACAAAAATAAGGTATAGTGGAAACTGGCTACTGGCTATTCTAATGAGAATGGAAGTGCTCTTAACCCACAATTGAAAGTAACAACCTAATATTGTCTTACACTGTTTTCCAACTCTTCAGCACTCTCATCATTCCCTAAATGCTATTGACAGTGAAGAATGGACTGCATCGATCAGAGCTCCACTCAGTTTTCAGCCAGTTAAGAATTCAGCCCCAGCCCCTGGTACTTTCTTAACCTGCAAGGGTCGAGGTTCTATTGATGCTCACCATACAGGGTCGAAGACAAGAAAGGGATGAGCAAAAGGGGGAAAACTCCTCTGAATTCCTGCTGCCATTGAGGTGATTGTGTTTGTTAGACAGAAGGCAGCAGCCCAGGACACTGACAGCCCTGATGCACAACGGCAGGAATGCCCTGCTCACGGCTCAGCCTTGGCACACTGCTCTGGTGAGACAGGGGAAATGGGGGCTCCAGCTCTGCATGCCAACCCTGCTGTGCCTCCTCCTCTGTCCTCTTCCTCCCCATTGCCCTGCATTTGTATCAGTCTCACACTGTGCACAACACAGTGAGCATCTCACCATACCCCACAACACACAGCAGCTCCACCTCTGTAGACCAAATACATTTTTTTTTAATGGAATGATACGTTTTCATTGTCTATTCCTCTTTTTATTTTCAGGCTGCTTTAGGACTGAATTATTTGGTAGGACAGGTTGACGGGCTTTGTATTTTTTTTTTATAGTCCCCATCCCTGGAGGTGATTAGATGTGGATGTGACACTCGGGGATATGTTTTAGTGGTGGAGTTCGCAGCATTATGTTTGTAGTTGGACTCAATGATTTTAAAGGTCTTTTCCAACCTCAACAATTCTGTGATTCTATGATCTTATAGAACTATAGAATCATGGAATGGATTGGGTTGGAAAGGACCTTAAAGCCCATCCAGTTCCAAACACCCTGCCATGGGCAGGGACACCTCCTGCTGTACCAGAGTGCTCAAGGCCACATCCAACTTGGCCTTGAACACTTCCAGGGAGGGGAATTTTAATATACAGGCAGGGTTGAATTTATGGGTGCTGCTCTGGCTTGCTGCTTCATTGATGAAAACTCCTATTCTGTGAATAGATCCTTCCCATCACCACCTGAAGTTTGTGCAACAAGGGCCGTTGCAATTTAACTATCAGGTTTTAAATGGTCCTGCAGTCATGGTCTTCCATGGTCCAATTCCAGCAATGAATGCATTAGTAGGGTATTTAAAAGTGAAGGAGAGCTGTTGTTCTCAAATGAAGGTCCCACCTAGCTGGCACATCACTACAGACCAGTGTTTGCAGCAGGCAGATGAGCTCATACAATCATTGGCTTGGAAGAAACCATAAAGATCACCCAGTTCCACCCCACCTACCATGGGCTTTCTTCCCAAAAGCAAGGCTGCTCAGCTTCCCAAGGCAGGCATCTACCTCTCCCAATAAAGGTGGTGGATGGTGTTGTTATCCTCTTCCCTGAAGTCCCAGTGCTTCCACAGCCCATGCTGGTGCTGAGTGATGTGCTGACGGCCACCCAGTCACCAGTCAAGCAACCACAGCAGCCAGCACTCCTCGTGCAGGTGACTACGTGACCTGCCGTATTAACCCACCCAACTCAGCGTGGCATTTGATCATTACAGAGGCCTTATTTAATTTATTTTTTACACACTGCACTTAATTACATCGTCTCTGATTATGCTGATAATTTTTGCTCCTCCGCAGCCCAGTAATCAGTGCTGACTTGCAGGTCTTGTGGCAACACCAACACGCAGGACACGATGACTTGATTTGCTCTTCATGTGAACCAAGTCAGACAGCTTCTTTGGGGTTTTTCCTCCTGGATTCCCTTCCCCAGCAGCTGAAGTGTTTCTGTTCACCTCATACCCCTGGAGATGCCAAATGCTGGATACCAGAGGGCTTTCTGCCAGGCTGCTGGTGACCACCAGTGCTGCATGGAGGCAATGCTGCTCCGGCTCCCTCAGCATCCTCCAAGGCTGGAGTTGCTGCTCTGTGTGAAGAAGGTGGCAAAGTGCCTGCCTGGCACTCTCGGCGAAAGCTCAGCCCCAGGACCAGCACTCATTCAGGCTTGAGGCTGGGAACCTGCACGTTTAACACTCTGCACTACACCGTATCTCCCCATCTCAGCAGCCAGTTCTGGAAGTTCACGTCAGAGCCACAAACTGTGGGAGAAAGTGAGGCTGGTAAATGAGAAGAGTTACAAAGATTATATCTAAATGCCTATGTTTTCCCCAGCGACACAGATCTGAGTCTATGGCTCCACGATGCCACCAGCTCACTGTTGGGATACGATTTCATTTACCAGGAGGGTTTCCTGCTACTCAGGGCTTTTTCTTTCTTTACTCCTTTTAAAACAGGCTGGAGTAACTACCCCTATGATATCATCCAAGGCCCTTTGCATTCCTGCTTTGCATTAAAGACTAAGAATTCTTCACAATTAATGTGCTTTGAGGGTTTCCTGTCACAGGAATGTAATTAACTCTTTGCTATCCTAACTGATTTCTGCATTTTAAGAAGTAGCCTGATAATGACAAAAGTGGTGCTCTCGATCGGCGGGATAGCCATTAACCACACTCCGTTATTGTGCTGCCTCCTTTCAGGCCACAATTACTGTCAGAGAATTGCACTGGAAGCCACTCCTTGTACGCAAACACAAATGCTATTCATTAAAGGCCACTTTCAATAAAACACAATCTATATTTTTAATGAATATTTGAGGAAGAAAATACAATCTTGGGTTCAGAAACCTGCAATACGGTTATTATTCTTTTAATAACAGACTTTCCGAGGTGCAGCCACTGACAGATGTTGGCGAGGCAGCAGAAATGAGATGGCTGGTGTAAGGGCTTTGACTCCAGAAATGAAAAGGCAAGCTCACGGTAAGCTAAGTCCATGTTAAATAAGGCCTTCCCAGAGCCACCGACAGCCACCGCAGCATCCCCGGCGGCCTTTATTGATATCCCCCAGTGAAGACACTCGCCTTAAACCTTTCATGCCCAGTCAAATATAGAAACACGGGGACTGAGAGAGGCCCAGGTATCCCCAGCCCTCCCTGCGGGGTTAACCCTTGCAGTCCCCCAGTACTGCCCCAAAGCAGAATCCACCAACCTGCACTGCCCTGGGGATACAGGTGGGGCAAAGCACGCTTTCATTTTGCCTCTTAGAGAAGTCAAAACTTGGTTTGCACATTTATTAAAATCTGTATTTGTCCTACAAGACATGAGCATTGCCTAAAGCTGTGGTTCTGGCAGCAGTGCACACACAATTCCTGGCAGGAGCCAAATCAACAAACTGCCAAACCGGCAAAGTGGGACGGAGTGGGGGGACAGGACAGAATGGGGGAACGGGATGGAGATAAAGGGACAGGACGGAGATGGGGTGACAGCATGGAGTAGGGGGAAATGGGACCAAGATGGCAGAACGGGATGGAGATGGGGGGGATGAGACCGAGATGGGGTAATGGGATAGAGGAGGTGAGAAGTGAGAGAAAAGGGGTGATGGGCTGGAGATGAGGGAACAGGACAGAGTCAGGGGAACGGGATGGAATGGGGGGTGGGTTGGAGAGTGGGAGGATGGGACGGCGTGAGGCGACAGGACATAGCCGGGGGACAGGACAAAGCGGAGATAACGGGATGGAGTGGGGGAACAGGCCGGAGTGGGGCTGAAGGAACGTGGTAACAGGACAGGATAGAGTGGGAGGACGGAGTGGGGGTGACAGGATGGAGTGTAGGGGATGGGACGGAGATAGGGGGGTCGAGCCAGGGGAATGGGATGGAATGGGGGAGCACGGGACAGAGTGAGGGGAACAGGATGGAGCGGGGGGAACGGGACGGACATGGGGGGACAGGACAGAGCCGAGAGTGACGGGATGGAGCGGAGGGTCGGGACGGAGTTGGAGGGGCGAGACAGAGATGGGAGTGAAGAGAACGGAGATGGGGAGACGGGGCTGAGCAGGAGCACAGGACGGAGCCAAGGGGACGGGACGGAGATGGGGGGACAGGACGCAGCAAAGAGGGACGGGATGGAGACGGGGGGATGAGAGGGAGAGGCGAGGGACGCAGCCGGGGGCGACGGAGCCGGGCGGGGGGGGGGCGGCGCTGCCGTTTGCCACTTCTGCACGGCAACATTGCCCTCTGTCGGCGGGGAGCGGGCACGGGGCCAGGAGCAGCGGGCGAGGGGCGAGGGGAGTGCGCAAGGGGAGCAGGCAAGGGGTGGCAGAGAGCAGGCGGGGGGAACGGGCAGGGGGCAACGGGAATGGGCAAGGAGCGATGGGAAATGGGCAAGGGGAGTGGGCAAGGCACTGCACGCAAGGGGCAAGAGGAGAGAGCGAGGGGCACGGGAGATGGGTAAGGGACAGCGGGCAAGGGGAGCAGGCAGTGCGCAACAGGCAATGGGTATGGGGCGATGGGCAAGGGCTGCAGGCAAGGGGCGTGGGAGGTGGGAAGTGGCAGCAGACAGCAGGCACAGGGTGGCAGGAATCAGGCAATGGGTGGCAGGGAATGGGCAGCGCAGGCAGTGAGCAATGGGCAGCGAGAAACGGGCAGTGGGGTGGCTGGCAACAGCCCCTCCTGGCAGCATGGCACTCCCAGCCCCTGTCTGACCCACTGGTATTCAGTGCCTTCTCCATGCCAAGCTCCCTTAGAGAACGACAGAACAGCCAGGACAGTAGCAGTGAGTACCCTACGGCAGAACCCACTGCACCACAGGCCTTCTGTTGACCATTCCCCATGGCTGCCAAGTGGGTTACCTACAAAGAAGCAGAGTTTTCATGGCCCAGGTGAAATGTCTTCTCTTTGCCCCTTGCCGCCTGGTGCCCTCTTGAAGGGAAATGGCCTTCAGACCCGTGTCAGAGTGGGATTTGGGTCGTGGCTCTGCCCAGGCCAACAGGAACCAGCAGCCAGTGTCCCCAGGGTGGTGGGCAGATTTCCTCCAAGGATACCCCATCCCTGGAGGTTTTCAAGGGCAGGCTGGATGGGGCTTTGAGAAACTTGACCCAGTGGAACATGTCCCTGCCTATAGCAGGGGGTTGCAACTGGATGAACTTTAAGGTGCCTTTCAACACAAACCATTCCATGATTCTGATTCCATGCACATGCATCCTCCATCCTCATTATATATCCTGCAGGCTGAGGAGATGCTGCACCTCTGGGCTCGATTTCTTATTGTAACCCTATAGACATCCACATGGTTACAAGTTTCTTTAAAGACTGAATTTGGGAAAAGGTTTCAGGAAAATAGCTAATTCATCATGACATTTACTGTGAGGTCAAACTCAGCTCTCTTGGTCCTAAGGTTTTTCAGTTCCTACATAAGAAAATTTAAAGGAACTCTAAATTTTGAGGAAAGCATGGAATTTAAAGGAAAGCAGAAGAAGTCCCACAACTGAGAAGAGAAAGCATTTTGCACAGGTATTCATCAACAATATTGTCTCTCTCCACACTTGTCTTTTATAGATAGGTGAACACAACCAGAAATCAACAGTCCCAGCATTATTCATTATGTTTTTCCACATAAATATGTAGAAACAGGTAAACAGTGCAAAATAACCACATAGTTCTTTTTCAACTTAATCTACTATTTTTAAACATCAGAAATACTTTGTACAGTCTCCTGCATTCTTTCAGTACCCAACTGCTGAATTCAGTGGCAATTGCCATTGACTCTTTCAGATTTGTCAAAGTATCAACTCTTCTTCCATATCAGCAATTCAGGACTGACACAGACGTCTCTCTGGCTGGGGCTGAAGTGAAAGTCTGGCTCCAGCCTTCAAAAGCAGTGGCAAAGGGTCCCCAGCATTGCTTTGTGAACTTATTGCTGCAGAGCAGGCTCTTTTCTTCTCTCTATGTGTGTCGGATTTCTAGCCAGAAGGTCTTGTAGCAGTGTGAGGGCCTTGTACTGGTGTTACGTGCCCTTCCCACTATCTTTCTTCTCTTAAACATTATTTTTGCTGGATTCTCCCCAGATTCAAAGGAATTTGCTTACCAGTACCTGCCTACAACTATTTAGAACCAAGCCTTTCCTCCAGAGGATACCCAGTGCTGGAACGTGGCACCAGGAGCTCTCCCTGCCCCAGCGCTGGCCTCAAGTGAGCTTTCGGTGTCTGCCATGGGGATACAGCTGACAGGAGAGTGACAGAGCCTCACCAGGCAGGACTACCAGAGGGAGTTCTGTCAGCCCTCTGGGACCGGGAAGGACCTGGCTTTCCCTTTGCACAAGGTGGTCTTGATGTGAACCAGGAGAAGGCATCCTGGATCTTGGCATCCTTGTCCATGCTGAGGAGTAATTGAACCTGGTTATGTAAAAAAACCTCCCTAATGATGATGTAAGATTGGATGGCAGTGTTTCTACTGCACAGGAGTTGACCGGATTATGGAAGAAGCCAGTAATAATTCCTGTGCAACAGCTTACAGCCCTGCACATACAGAACGACCAGAAAGGGAAATGTCTGTGACCGCAGAGAAATTGCACCCCAGGGAGGTAAATAGCAGCATGGCAGGAGAAGGGCTCGGAGGATGGATTCACTTTCTCCACTAAAGTAGTCATTCCCAAAATAACTTTTGTTTCTCCACTAGCAAAACTATATTCAATTAAGATTTTACAAATGAAAATCTTAATACTCGTGAAAAAACGAATGGAAATATATCGGTGGTGGTGTTAAATACTAACCTGGTTGTTTAACTTAATGGCACTGCACATGCCGATAAATCCCGAGGGATCCCTCCCCCTTTCTGCCTAGTGGGATAAACATGGTTTGTCACATTGAGGGAATATTCTATAGCACAGGAATAATCAGAACATATTGTTGGATCCAATTTTCTATCATTTACTTTTTGATGTCAAACAAAAGTAAAGCTCAGTACACAATTTAGTCATGGGTGGAAGGAGAATTAGCCATATAATGTGGGCTACTTTTGGAGGTAAAAGTTGAGGGAAATGCAGCTTGCATTAATTCACATTGTTCGCTGGCCTTACTGATGCGATGAAAGGATTTTGATTTTCATTATTATGTACTTTGCATGTTGCTCATATTAAATCAATGGGCTACTTACCTTCCTTGTTTTTCCTGCAGCTGATCTAAAAGGCTTTTTGAAAGAAAACTGAACTGGCGCAGACAAAGACTGATTCTTCATCCATCTGACATGTCACGCCAACAAATGGGGTTTTGTGCACTCTGTCAGTGTCTTAATCAGAGCGTCACGCCAGCCCACAGCACCTTCCCGGCGCGGAGACCTCTTCCAGCACTTAATCCTTCAACTTGTGTACCCTGTACAGACATTCAGATGAGGGCCGATAATACCAGAGATTTACATGTTTCTGTCATTGCCTGGATTTGTCACACATCACAACTCAGCGGCCTCCCACCCTGGGCCCTGGGAGCCCGTGCCTGGGGAAGGGGAGGGAGCGGCTGCCGTTTCCTCAGGCCAGGGTGTTCTGCTCACAAGAAGCACCTCGCCTGGTGGGCTTCCCATGCTGGGCCAATGTGTGGTGGGGCTCAGCCAGTTAACTAGGGACCCACAGTTCTGTTCCAGGAAGGAAACAAGCTGTGGGCATCTCTCCATCCCCTCGGGCAGGCACTGGGCTTGGAGAGGGGTGCTCATGCCAGTGCTGACCCCATGAAGCTCAGGGATTCCTTGGCTCCCAGCCCCCAGGCTCTGCTCCACTTCACTCCACTTGTGCACCCAGCCAGCAGCACCCAATGCACCTCCAAACACAGGGAGGGTTAGGAAATCCATGGAACTAATCCAGAGATGGAGAAAATGCACTGTTGGGACAACCTTTGGGTGTCTCCGGGATTGCGCATGGTGACCCCACTCACATCCCAGCTCAGCTCACGGGACTGAGTGCCCAGCTCCCTGCTATCAGCAGGCAGGTGGCATGGGTGTGGGACAGCTTGAGGAGCACTCAGGTGTTCCTCGAGAGCCAAGGCTCACCTTGCAGCCTTCCTGGAGACAAGTCCTTGGCTGGGTTTCTGACAGAGCTCTCAAGTCATTCTTTTTTCCTTTGGAAACAAACACTTCCAAAAAGAATCTGATATTCCCTACTCCACCCCCCCACCCCCCCCCCCCCCCCCGGCTCTGGGAGAGGACCTTGGTTTCCCCCTACACAGGGACTGTACAAAACCAGGGAGTAATTCACACCAGTCACTGAAATGCCAGGAGATTGTATTGATGGCAACCTGACTTCTCTTCTAACCAAGTCATTGCTGCTGGCACTCCATAGCGTCTCCGTACCAGAGGTGCCCTGAAGATCACTGGGTTGGCAGTATCTGCAAGCAGAGATGTCAGAGCAATGCTGCAGTGCCTGCTCCCCATTGCAGTGCAGCAGAGTTCTCTCTGTGTAATTCCATAGCCCCAGCAAAAGAGGCAGCACAGACAAACACGAATAACTGCTGCAGTTATGCCATTTGCCAAAGAAGTAAATCAGAAACTCCTTGCAGCAGAGGTTTTTTGAAATCAGAAGTTGCCTTTGCACATCCCCTGCAAAAGCCAACTGCCTGTTTATGCTCATTCTCAGAGTGCTTCCCTAGCACCAGTTCATCTCCCCCGGAAGCTGCCTCTCAGCACAAATGAGCACATGTGATATCAGTGCTGAAGCTGCACAGGACACCCCTTTAACCCTGCAATAGCCCACCCAGAAGAAGGTCTTGCTTGGCTGAGGGGCACCATGCATCTCAGCATCAGAAAGCCAGGACCACCATGTGTGCACGGCGGTCACAGCCCATTTGGTCTGTGCCCTCACTGGCAGCACACACTGAGGTCAAAGCGTATTGCAGAGGGGATATGACTGTTCTGGCTGCAAAGTCACAGCTTGCAAGCCCATTCACACTTTGCAGGGTTATGCATTACCTGTTACCCTTTCTGTGTGCATATATTGTTGAAAACAGAATTTTAACTCATTGTAATATTCATTTTTACTATAAAAATAAAAAAAATAGCCACTGCACATCCCACCAACATGCGCTGAACACCACGTGCTCACAACCTGGGCTGCAGCAGGTCACTGTCTGAGCTGAGCCTGGTGCTCCCAGCTTTCTGAGGAGTTCCTGTTGCCCCTCATGTTTTTCTGTTTTCTCTAGACTTGTAAGGTTGGTGAAGATCCATTTCCATCCATTTGTAAATTAAACAGCAGAAATAATTAGAATTGGGCAGCTATGGTAGCAACCTTCAAACACTTTAAAGATGCCGTGAGCAAAGGCCAGGTGCTCGTCGAGGTTACCCCAGCAAAGGTAGGAAATCATTCAGTGCAAAGAAGCAGCCTGGCTTTGCTTCCAGTATTGTCTCCATGCTCAGCCAGATGAACAGGATGTGCCCAGGGATCCACAGTGGTTGCCATCCACCTTGGGTCTGCCCATGGTTTGGCAAATCCCAGATTGCTTTTACAAATGGTTTAATTTTTGTGATGCTCGCACCTTTTCAGGTAAGATTCTGCTTTTCTTCCTGGGATTTCTGGTATTTTGGAAAAGGAAAATGAAAAGGGGAAAGGGGAACAAAGAAAGGGAAAGCAAAAGGGAAAGGGGAAAGTTGAAAGGGAAAAGGGAAAAGGGAAGAGGGAAAAGGGAAAAAGGAAAAGGGAAAAGAAAAAGGGAATGGGAAAGGGAGAAGGAAGGGGAAAGGGAAAGAAAAGGAAAGGAAAAAGGAAAACAAAAGGGAAAAGGAGACTGAAAGGAAAAAATGGGCTAAGGACAACTTTAAACCTAGCAATCTCCAACTGCACTCACTGGACACTGGAGCCACACACCGTGCTGTGCTGGCATCTTGTGCTGGGATCTCTGGCTGTTGAGAGGGCACAGCTCACTGGGCTTTGCTGGCACCACCAGGGAAACTGCCTTTTGGTCCAACAAAACAAAAAATTGTGACACGAGGATTGTTTTGGCAAAACAGGAGTGAAGCCTGTTCACTCCTTGTTGCTAAATGTGGTTTGGATCAACCTGAAACATTCTGTTCAGCCAACAATAAAGGATGGTGGTTTGTGCCAGAGCGGGTAGTTTTCATGCCTGACCGTAGCAGAGGAATCCTGGCTCAGATTTCTCATGTTTCAGAAGCGTGACTGTAAAACCCACCATGTCACATTCCCCAGCTCAGCCCAGTTTTTGTGACACTCCCAGCCAGCAGGGTCCTGGAGCCACAGGGAGATGTGGCCATCCACCATAGAGGGGTGATTTAGGGCCATAGGACCTCCTACCCCTGCCTGCTTCTGGCAGAAATTCTGGAAAAAAATCCCCAGAATCATAAACCTGAAATTAAGCATTAAGAGTTCAAGAAGCATCAGGGAAAATATCGCCTTCAGGTGGCCCATTGCAAGTGTGTGGCATCCACGTAGGTCTCACACCTCCCAGTACCGGATGGCCAGGGCAGATTAAGGCAATCATCCACTGGGAATGTAAATATAAAACACCAGGGGGAAAATCCTCATGGCTGAGCACATTGAATGTGTTTTGCAGCACTTTTAATAAGGCTCTGGGCGTTTGGTAGAGCAAACAGCCTTCCAGAGGGAACACATTTAACTCAGCTTTTATTTCCTTTCCAAGAATCCCACCAAGCTGCCCTGCTTTGCCGGTCCTGGGTGGTGAGTGGCCCCACCAGTCTTTCAGCATCTCCTGGATCATTGTTTCCCAAAATGTGGACACGGAGCCAGCTCTGCGCCCCACACAATGCTGGGATTGCGCTGCTCTTTGTCCAACACCCAGTCCATCTGGCATCTGACATTAGCATTGCCAAGCACCGAGCAGCCAAGGGCTTCCCGGCTCCGATACTGTGCCACCACATTACTCATCCCGCCCGGCAGCCAACAGGATTCACAGGGAGAGCCAAGAGCTAGGAAAGGCTTCACAGTCAATGGGATACTGCCTGGAGAAATCAAGTCTGTGACTTCAAAGTCTTCAGAAACGGGAATGCGAAGAATAAATACTCTACAGTGGATAAGATATAAAATATTTCAGCCTTATCCCAGCCTGACTCCCAAATGCAGGAATGTCAGAGGCATGGACTTTGCACTGGGTACAATAAAAAAGTTATAATTCACAGCAGAATAAAGCGCAGCATCTACTCTGTGCAACTCTACTGCTTACATATAATCACTCCAACACATATTTTAAAGTACATTATGCAATACATAAAAAATAACGATTTTGAGACAAATTAAGCCATAACAGCCTCAAATCAGTTTGCCTACACAGTTAATATGTTGATTAATGTCCTGTTAGGACTGAGACACTCATTTTTATCTCATTATTCAACTCAGTGTTTTCCCATAGCTATTGAATAAAAATGTAATTATTGCTCTAAATTATGTTATTATTAACTTTCACATGGTGCTTCTTGATAAACAGCAGCACAAACAGAGGCTGCTGGGGGGGAGGAGACAGGAATAAAAAATACTTCAATAAATAGAACTCTTTATTAGCTCAACTTTTCGTGTTAGCATCACAAAAACAGCCGGCTCTGCAAATCAAAAGCGGACTACAGTGTTTTGCAAAGCACACCAGCACAGCACAGGACACACGTGGTCCCAATGCCAGTGGGATGGATGGATGGGAAGTGATTTTTCACTCCAGCACTATGGATACAAGACAGCCGGTGCAACTCTGGGTGGACTCAGGCCAGTGCAACATCTCCAAGCCTCATCCCTTGGGATCACACAGGCCCCTCTCAGATTCCTGGGGGCCACAACAGCAACCCTCCCTGGCATCTTCCACCCGTAGGGCCAAACGCCGAAGGCTTAGGCATCAGAGGCTCTGGCTGAGACATGGGACGGGTGGGTGGGCTTTGCTGCCACTCCCAGCCTTTTTGTCCAGACTTACTAGACAATTCCTTCCCTTCTCCATCCCCAGTTCTCCTGTGAGTTCAGGTCATACACACTCACCCCGAGTGTATTTTCTTTATTCACTGGAATTTTAATTGTGCTCTAAACTACAGAATTGTTTTTCAGAAACAATAGCTATTAATATTAAAATATCATGATTCCCTGTTTGAAAATTGTTTATCTTCTTAGAGTTGCCAAAGTGCAATTTAATTGATAAGTTGAGAGGTAGAACCCTTGAAAACAAAAATGAACCAAAATCTTTTTAAGCATTTAAATTTTGTGCAGAAGGAAAGCTAAGATGTTGATATTTTTTGATTGATTCTAAAGTATGTTTTTAGAGTGCTTTTGTTTGATCAAGAAAAGTAAAGTGAAAAAATGTATCAGCCCTGGTTCCTTTTGATGTAATTCTTTTAAACAATGAATTGCATGAAGAGTGCAGATTCACACCCACCTGTGGGAGCATCTTTGTCTGGATGCTCATTAGAAAGACCGTAAGAAATTATAATCCCCAAAGACAGACTGGTTTACTTGGGAATCTAAAACTTTCAAGAACTTCCCAGTCATCCCAACCATTTCAAGTACCTTCCTGACTCTGCCAGACATCTCTGCTGGTGAGAAGCTTTCCAGAATATCTCCACCACTGCTACCCAGTGCCCTATCCCTCCATCGTTCAGGGCTGCATCCAAGACTCACTCCCACATCAGTACCAGCACTGACTCCCACTCCCACACCAGCACCAGCACTGACTCCTACTCCCACACCAGCCCCAGCACCCACTCCCACACCAGCTCCAGTACCAGCACCCACTCCCACATCAGCACCAGCACCCACTCCCACACCAGCACCAGTACGAGCCCAGCCACGCTGTGGGAAGAAGCAGCCCTGTGCCTGCTTCTCATCCCCGTGAAGGAAGAGCCATGGGTGAGCAGCCGTTGTGGAGGAGGTAGAAGGGATGCTTAGCTTGATTGAGAAAGGTTAATTACATGTGAAATGAGACTGGGATTCAGACTTTGTTTGCTCTAGATTTTGTGTAATGTTATATCAACATTGGGATTCTCTGTTATTCTATTAACAAAATAAACTCATTTTGTTTGGTTTCATTTTACTGTTGTTTTAATCCCACTGAACATTTATACTGTTATTTAATTTTACTAAATATGTGTGAATAGTAAAATACCTACAGAATTAAACTACCCAAGGATATTAAAGTGATCCAGTTCTCATAGAGATTTGATCTGCTAATTAGCCACACCAATTTTATGGATCATTGCCGCGCACTTAAATTGTATTGTTATATGTTCATAATCTTTTCTTAATGAGCTTTTATTGAGAGCCCAGGCCAGCCTCGGTGTGATGCTCAACAGAGGGGGGGTGTTCAGACCCTGTGTGCCTGTGCCTGGTTAATCACAGCACAACGCTGCGAGAGAAGCCAGCTGTGAAGAGTTGTTAAAATATACCCTTGCATGAGGCACCCCGGGGGTTTGGGGTGAGCAGAGAGGTGATGGGGTCCCCCAGCCCTGCGGGTGAAGGGATTGTTCAGCTAGGGCAGCAGGGCAGCATCCCTGGAGCTGCCCAGGTCCCAGCAGCCACACTTTGTGCTGTGATTAAGGGAGGGAGAAAACCATAAAACCACATTTAAACTCAGCAAATCATGAACACTTGGGAGGAATCAGAACTTGGGCTCTTTCTTGCCATTCCAGCCCAGTGTAGGACCCCAGCCCTGGGGTCAGCTTGCAGCAGCTCTGCAGGATACAGCCCTGCTTGGGCTCTGAGCATCCCTCCTCAGTCTGCATCAGGGCCCCACAAGACCCCAGATGGAGAAATAACCCCAAAACTGGAGTGAATCCACGTGCAAACCTGTTTATGCGTAGTCTGTGCTGTCACTCTGAAGCCCTCCCTGATCAACAAGATTGCCCAAGAGCTGGGGATGCTTTTACCTTTGGTTGGGTTTGCTCTGAGGACTACGGATCTGCACGCCATGGCTTGGGCCCCTCTTCACAGCCAGACCCCTCAGTCTTCAGGAGGAGCAGAAATCCAGCACCAGCATCTCTGCAGGAAGTATTGAAACCCAATTTAATTTGTTATCACCAAGTGTTATTTTTGGCCTAAACACACATGAATCTGATTTAGGAAGATGCCGAAGGTCATTTTCCCCTCACTAAGAAGGGAGATGAATGAATTTGGTGTCCCAGTACCAGTGCATTAATTTGTTGGCTGACAGAAATTGCAGCTCCCGCATCCCGGAGCTTTCCAGATCATGGCTCACTTTGGACACCCAACACCTTCATGGACCCACTGGTGGATGTGAGAGATGGGGCAATGCTGAGCAGTTTTGGAACAATTTTCAGTGACATTACAGGTGCGTCTCCACCACCTAGTGCATGGCATCCTTGCCCCCCAGCTCCCCTCAATGCACTCTGTATTTGTGACTGCTCTAATTTGTGAAAGGTGAAGGCACTCTTGGGGTAACCCAGTCCTAAGGGCTGCGCGGCCATGAGGGGAACTCGTGGCATCAAATTTCTTTTTGTGGTTTGGCAGTGCCCATGCCAGCGGTGCTGTAGGAACAACTTCCTGCACTGCACCGCAGTCCCATTGCCTACCTCCATGCCTGCACATCCACACACCCACATGCCCAAGGGCAAGGGTAGGCTTTGGGAGCTGGTCTCCAGCAGGTGCATCACCAGAAGAAGCATGGACTCAGCTCCTGCTATCCCCAGCCCAGTGTGGCCACAGCTAATTCCTTCTGCCTACATGCAGGGTCTGGAATTGGAGATTATAGCCTAAAATCCAGCAATAATTGGGTAACATTTTGATGCTCTGGGTCCTGAGTTGATATAGAGATCCCGAGAAAGTCTCAGAGAGAGTCCCCAGTCAAACAAACAGTTTATTTGTCCTGTGAATATGTTCCCTATGGGTCTGCCTGGTTTGGGTGGTCTCCAGCTTTCTTCTGGTGCAGGAGGGACCAGGAGGAATGATGGCCTGGCAGGAGATGTGGTGGCAGATGTTGGTCCAGGGTACATGGTGATGTCCAGGACTTTTTGCCAGGGTGGAAACAGGGGTGTAAGAACAAGGGAGAGCTGTGACACTGGGGTGAGCACAACCCACTTCTGCTCATGGGTGTCCCAGTCCCAGGGGTCTTCGTGGTCTTTGGCCCCATTGCCATTGAGGGGTCGCTGCTTAATTAATTTGAGACAGAAGAATCAAGAGCTGAGGAGTGAATCATAGATCACAGCATGTGCTGTTCGGCACTGGCACAGGCTCATTTAACAATTCAAGGGTCACTACCTGCAAAAGTGAGGACACAGCTTACAAGCACATGGATCCAGCCGGTTACAATGTGCTCATCGGGATAATGAACTTAAAACAATTGTAATTAGCAGGCCGAGACAAAGGATTAAAATTAAAAATGAATGGTGCGGTGCATGCAGCTTGCTTGTAAAACAGCACTAAGCCAACTTAATCCATGTTAATTCAGCACGGGCCCCGCGGTGCGAGTGCGGCACCACTGGGTCGGGTTCAGCTGCTGGGGAGCCGTGATACCCCCGCCTGCCACGGCCCTGCGCGGTGATAACGCCCGGGACGTCGGCGGGGAGCGCTGGGTGTCCCCGGGGAGCCGGTGTCAGCGTGTCCATCAGATGGTGGGGGGAGCGGGGCTCCCTGCTATTGTGCCACACTTGTCATTGACTGATCAGGCCTTTGAAGCGTGCTTTCAGAGTCAATGGAACCACCTGAATAGATGAAAGGCAGGCAGCTCCTGACAAACAAGGGGCTGCGGAATATTCATTGTGCATCTGCGAGGGAAAGATTAATGTATTAGAAATTAAAATGGGCCCGGGACGTATGATCTTGCTCTAACACTTGGCCAGACCTGTGTCACCCACCGCGAGCGCCTGAAGTCGGCAGACAATCCTGCCAAGGTAGCGGGGAATCATTAAGCATCCGGCTATTGTGCGCAGTGAATAATAAAACTTTCCCCCTATTCTTTGCCCGGAGCTGACAATGAATAATTCTGGAGCTATTTGCAATGTTAACAGCACCTATCTTGCCCATCCATTCCTTTACGATAAGGATGGAAATATGCATTTCAACAGCCTGCCCGGGTGGGGACTCGCGGCGCTCCAAAGGACACCTGCCACTCACACGAAGGGCTGTCACTCTCCCACCGCCGGCGCTGCCAGCAGAACAGCGAGAAAGATTATCTGCACTTTATTTCTTTTCTCCTCCGATTATAACACTGTTACATTTGCCATCCACTGACAAGTGATTTACACTCGCAACTGTAAGGCGTTTAAGGTAGAAAAAGCTATTCTCTTAGGCAGCCCTTATTCTTTCAAGGTTTACAACTGTATCAAATATACTATCGCCAATGTGATCTCGGCCATACAGAATGCCATTATGGGAGATATTAGAAGAGTTTAATCTGTTTGCTAACATAAAGGTGACATTGATAAAGCCCTATCTTTGACGTCAGGACCCAGCCAGCTCAACCTGTTCTCAAAAACCAGCAGGGCAGCTGCAGTTCTTCTGGGTGTGCCTGGAGGGTCTCCAAGCTTCACAAAACCAAGTGCTGGGAATGAACGCGGCTCGTTGGGACACTTTTTTTCTGGGAGAGAAGTGAGTCTGGAGGGTGTGAAGTGGCCCTGAGTGTCCATGTTAAATCATAGAATCATAGCATTATGGAATGGGTTGGGTTGGAAGGGAGCTTAAAGCCCAACCAGTTCCAACCTCCCTGCCATAGGCAAGGACACCTTGCACTGGATTAGGTTGCTCAAAGCTCCAACCAACGTCTTCTCTGGGCAGCCTTAGCTCTGCAGAGAAATCAGGACAAGGCTGTAAGTCTCTCTGGTGGGCAAGTTCCCAGTGGTAGGCACTTCTCATGGACAAACATCCAGACATCAAATGGCCCATGGTTCCCCTGGGAGCAAGGTGGCCCCCGTTCAGCCATGTGTTGTAGTCATACCTGTGTCCCGCTTGTGTCCAGGAGTCCCAAGACAGCGCGTGAGCTTTTGAATACATACGCTTGGGCAGGCACAAACCATTCTGTGATGCTGTGATTCAATGATTACAGAGGGTGTGTATGTAGAACAGTTGCAGCACCTCAGAGACATACAAATGCATGCGTATTTGTATATTTATGTATTTGTCTATATTTCTATTATGTATTTATAATATATTTCTAAAGTAATCTTTTTCCCCAAGTACTGGCAGGCCACCAGTTTGTACCTTGCCTATTCTGCCCCAGCTCAGCAGCCTGAGGGCAGTTTTCCCAGACAAACCCTTCTCCATTTCAGAGATGAGCAGCTCCCTGGGCAGCCACGGGCCCTTCCAGCAGTTCAGTAGCTGCTCTTGCTCCGCTCTGGGTTCTCCCAGGGAAAAAAAATAAACAAACAGAAAGCCTCCCTCACTCTACTTACATCTGTCTTAAATATTTTCCAGATTATTTTCTTCGCATTTTTCCCTCCACAACCCTCTTATTGTGGGGTTTGACTGCATTGCCCAAGCAGTGAGGCCCTCCTCCATGAATGTTCACTTTCTTTGGGTAACAGTCAGCAGAAACACCCAAGAATGACTCAGAGGTGCTGCAGCTGCGCTCAAGTTCTTTCCATTTCAGAAATAATTTTAGTTCAAAAGAAACAAATGCTGTTGTGTTGGCCACCCCCGCCAGCACAGCTCCCCACTGCGCCTGTGGGGACCGGTCATGCCAAGCAGTGGATGAGGGCTTGGGGACAGGTAGTGCTTGGCTACAAACCCCCCTCAAAACCTGCCCTGGTCTGTGTGCTCGCAGCGGGTCTGTGTCAGTGAAGGTAGTGTTTGTGGGAGCCATGGCGTGGACCCAGTAGTGCTCAGCAGAGATGGGTCCTTTGGTGCTAGTACCAAAGCATCGGCAGGGCAGTGCTGAGAACCTTGGTCTGGGTCCCAGGTCAGAGAATCAGGGAATCATGGAATCATTGAGGTTGGAAAAGACCTCTAAGCTCTTCCAGTCTAACCATCAGCTGAACATCAACATGCCTACTAAGCCATGTCCTGAAATGTCAGGTCTTCATGTTTTTTGAACCCTTCCAGGGATGGAGACTCCAACACTGCCCTTCACCATTCTTTCAGTAAATAAATCCTTTCTAATATCCCACCTAGATCTCACCGCTGGCACTGTGACTTATCAGTAAAACTCAGCAGGGGTTCACTGGGATCCAGCAACCAACCTGATCTGTTTGGCTAATGAAACATGGACTAATTAACAATCTACTCTGATCCCAGCAAATGGGACAATTTGAAAACAGGCTCTTGCAAGACCTCTGTAACTTGCAGGAGCTGAAGTTGTGCCTGGTACCACCAGGATCCCTGCCAAGCTTGCTGGAGGCGGGACAGGGGCTGGGGCTGGCATGGGTCCATGTGGCATGTCCCCACAGATGGCTTCTCTCTGCAAGAGACACCATCCTTATGCAAGATTCAGAGGATTCCTGTGCCGGACAAAGCGGGTATTTTCTGCCTCGCTCTGCAGCCCGGCACTGTTGACGATGCCAGTGTTGGAAACACTGACTCACGGGGTTTAATTCACAGGCAACATTCGTGTCTCTCTGCCAGGACCCTTTGCCCCCCCCCCCCCCAGCAGATCTTAGGGCACAAACCCACAGCTCCCCATCTTCTCCAAGCACACCCTGGCCCCAGTTGCATCCCTGGTTAACGTCGTGCCTTTTTCCAACAGCTCCATATTACACATTTTCACAAGTTTCACAGAATCATTAAATGGCTTTGGTCTGGAAGGGACTTCAAAGCTCATCCAGTTCCAATCCCCCTGCCATGGGCAGGAACACCTCCCACTGCATCAGGGTGCTCAAAGACCCAACCAACTTGGCCTTGAACACCTCCAGGTATGGGGCAGCCTTCTATGGGCAACCCATGCCAGGGCCTCCCCAAACTCACAGGAAAATATTTATCTCTAAGATCTTATCTCAATCTCCCCTCTTTCACCTGAAATGGCTCCTCTTGTCCTATCCCTGCATTCCCTGATCAAGAGACCCTCTTCAGCTCTCCTGGAGCCCTTTCAGTACAGGAAGGCTGCTCTAAAGTCTCAGTGACAAATCCAAGCCTCCCCATCATTAACGCAGGACTGCTGGCACTTTATGTCTGCAGTGAAGTTTGTTCTCTATTTTACAACAACAAGGGGTAAACAGCTTGTTTTGCAGAGCCAGCTGAAGCAGAGAGATCAACTTTAGCCACTAGTGACTCCATTACGAATGTATAGCCACTTCTCTGTTTATGCAGTAAACTTTTAAAGTCAAATAAGGAGAGAAGAAATGCTTTGAAATGAAGAACAGGCATGGTCATTGCAAACAGGCAACAACAAAACTCTCACTGCAGGCTGCAGGGTGCAAAAATGTGAGGGACAGTGGTGATAGCATTGGTGGCAGTGGCATGAGCAGCTAAAGGAGATGGGTTTCTCGTGCTGACAGTTCGCTACCTGGTGATGGGTTTCTCTGTCCCAACTGGCATTTATGCCCCACACAATTTCCACCAGCCTGCTAAGGTCATTTGCATTAGTGAAGAGAAGGGCAGAGTCACCCTCCAAGTAGAACAAAGACGTTTTTAAATGCTGATGCTCAGGGGCTGAACAGCGGTGTGGGAGAGAGGGGCCGGGAGAGGCTCTCCTGAGTACAGGACACAGCCAGATAGGGTGGGAATCTCTCCCAGGAGAGAAATGCTGATACCAACCCGGCTCCCTTCCCTCCTGCACCTCAGTTTTAGGATGTATTGGGAATTTATTTGCCGTTAAATGGTCCCAAACAGTTTGCAGCAGGCTATTCTCTCTGCTGATGGCAGTTATTCCTGATGTAGCCAAGCGGGCGGGAGGGGAACTGTTAAGATATTAAAAATCCAGTGAAAACCCCGTACACATTTAAGAGCACAGGTCAGCCCTCAAACTTACAAGCAACATCCGCACTGCAATGAGAGTATGCTCATGCATGTTGCAGGGGTGCAGGGTCAGGGTCACACTTGCAGGGATGGGAAATGACACCTTAGTGTTTCATATTTATTCTCTTGCAGTGACTCCCATATAAAATCTACTCGGAGTAGAAGTCAGAGCCAAAGTTTTATGACTATGAATGCTACAAACTTGACCTCACACCTGGAGAATCATGTGGTGCTCCTTCTGCCTTGTACAGCACCAGCAGTAAAGATCGGAGAACCAGGACTGGGCAACCTCATTGCTAATTCATGAGATTAAGGAAATGCAATTTGCTGTCCCCATCACAGCCAGATTTTGCTGTTGGGATGGCAGTCCACGAGGGATGATTCGTTTCCCTGCTGAAGTCGGCACGTAGGGAATATCATGGCAATGGCTGCAGATGCACAGATCCAGGTCAAGTGTCCCTGCTCCTAGCCAGGGAAAGGGGGAGCAGGAGTGGACCCAGCTCAGCTCCCCCTCGCACAGCCGAAAATGAGAAGCCAAAGTAGAATTGACATGAGGGGCCAGGAATTTCTTCTTCATGTCTCTTTTCTGAATATTCCTTAGTTTAACTGAGGGAACCTCAGCACTCTCTGTGTTGGATATCTCACATTGCTTTCCAGTGCAAGATACTAGGGTTTGGTCCAGATTTGCAGGTTTTCCCAGAGAAGTTCCTGCAATATTTTGGGGGAATTTTCAGAGCTAAAGCTGAACGCAGAGAAAAGCATAGGACCAAAGGCCTCAGGACAGCTGAGGAGATGGTTCACAATGTCCCCAAACTGCTCTTCATGGGCTGCTCTGGGAAATCCGTGTCTAATGCATGAATTTTCCCAGAACCAGGTCCCACTCCTGCTCCACAAGAAGAAATAATTCTACTTAGTGTTTTGAGTGACCAGTAGTTATGAAAACACTTTGTATTTTTATTTTTGTCATCACACTTGGTGGAAGCCCTGGTAGAAGGTGCAGCATTGCCTGGCTACATCCCAGCACCCCAGGGTGCATGTTTCCCTCCCCTCCTATTTCTGCATGTGGTCCCTTCTGGTGCGGAGCCAAGGAAGTTCAAGCAGATCACTCTCCACACCCACACGCTCTGCTCTGTGGCAGAGGTAAGGGTATTCCATGATCACTGCCAAGACAGTTGCTCAGCAGGCCCTCTCATGGCAGGGGCTGCTTTGATTGCAAATGCTGCATGGATTTTTTGTGATGTCGAAATCTCATTTTTCCTAGGGTTGAATGATCCAGTTTGCCCGTATGGAGACAAGCTGTAAAGTTTAACTTTCAAAACATGGCATTTTCAGAACAGTTAATTTTCATTCCCTGGGATGAGAGGGTTGAATTTTCTGTTGGCAGTTACATTTTGAAACAAACAACTTTTTTACCTATGAAAATTTAGTGAAATAAGAAAATAGCACTAGTTACATTCCACGCCTTTGTGTTTCAATGTACGTGCCTATTGTTTGATGAGGCCAAAATGTGTTCTCTGCTCCCAGTTCCCTTTTGGGTGCAGATGGGGCTGGATCCAGACCTCACTGGTCACTCTGTCCCCACCATATTTCCAACATTTTCACTAACAGCATGCGTGTCCCCCATCACTGGCAACTCCTAAATGAGCAGATATTCCAGCTCTCCTCGTTGGCTGTCCCTGCTCACCAGCAGCACCCCGTGCCATTTTTGCTATCAGGCTCAACACATTCCTGGATCTCATCAGGGTTTTGAGAGCACGGGTGATGGCACTTACAGAGACACAGGTTGGGGGATCTCCAGCCCTGCACTTTCCTGCAGAACTTTCCTTCAACAGGAATGGGTTTTTACTGTGGAAAACCCTGCTGTGTGGAATGAGACACTTGTATCATGTTCCTGACAGTGAGATCTTGAGGAGTATTGCCAAACAAAAAATCAGAACATGCAAAAAGTTATTGGTTTCCTTCGCTCTTCATTTCTTCCTTCCTTCCAAACCCGGGATCCTGACACAGCCACTTTTCCAGCAGATCACTTAGAAACCAGTTTCAACTCAGTTCTGCAGTGGTGGATCCTCCCTTATGGAAGTGATGGAGGTTGGTGCAGAGGTCAGGACGCAAAGGTTCCTGTGCTCCCAGTAGTTCCCCACTGCCAGTGCTCAGAGTTGTCTCACTCTCTCAGTTAGGACCATAGGCTCATTCTGAACCTTTTTGGGTGCAGTGTCCTGCAATTGTCCCTCCAGAGTTCCACTGGTTTCGATGAAGTTCCATCAATAAAAGGGACGTTGTTCACCTGGATTTGGCTTTGTGTCCCTTCCACAGAGCAGCGTATAATAATTCCTGTTATGTAGCAGAACCAAAAAGGAAGAAACTACAAATTAGGGTGGAGCCATGCCAATGGGTGTGAATAAAGTGGATTTTGTTCTGAGGATATGGTATTTTAAGCCCATCTCTTCGACCCATGAGCAAAGGTTATGATCCCCACACGGAGCCAGGCTTTGCAGACCCTTTGCTCTCCTGCAGCCCCGGTGCAGGGCCCTGTGGACCAGCCTCTGCAGCCAACCCTTGGCAGCATCTCGTTGTGTACAAACTTTCAGCGCAATATGTGTTGTAGGTTACAAAAACACCCAGGGATCCCCTTTCCAGCCGATTTATTCTCTGGGATGAGGGTGGAAAGTGATCTGGTTTATATGGGTAGGTCTTAAGCTTAATAGAAGAGTGAGTTCAGCCTCCATCCCACTAAATTATCTGGAAAGGGCTGAACCCTATTTTTCTTTTGAAGAAGAACAAGGGCACTGAAATAATTTGTGGATCTGGGTTCCTAATATTAAATAATTCTTACCATTTAAAACAGTTTTTGTAGGAAATATTTTATAGTTAGAGAAATAGTTTTTGACATTTTGGGGGGGAAAAGAACAATGGACCGTTTACAGGTCTACACAGTAGATTAATGAATCTAATTGAGTCTGTAGGGAAATGCTTCAGTTTAACTACTGGAACTAATTTATACATTCACTACATCGTAATAAGTCAATTTAAGTTTCTGGAAATAAAACTGGATATCCTGGGTATAGATTTGAACTATAAATTTCTGCAAGAAAGGAGTCTGTGTGTTCATTATACATTGTAAAATTACCATATGGACCTGTCAACACTTCTTAGCACAGCTTTGTAATAATGTCATTTAGTTTAACATTGTAATGTGCCAACTGAATTAATGCGTGTGACACAATGAATGCCTCCCCACCGCTGGTGCTGGGGAGTTTGCAACTTTTAAAAGATGTTTCTTATCCAAAGGAGTTTTGCCTGTGTTTAGGTAGCTAATATCTGGCCTTTGATCAGGTATTATTGGCATTAATGAGCATGAAAGGATGGTGCAACTCCAACAACTACTTCTGAACTTTCAGGAACAGGGATCAGCGTGTTGTGAACACAACAAATCCTGATGACCAGCGGTAGGATACAATGCTAGTGCCCCTCTTACCAAACTGCAGCTGAAATTACCTATTTTCTGTCTTGTTGTTACTGCTGAATTTCTCCTCCCTTCCTCTGTCATTCATGGCTCCATGGCAGCGTGGCTGTTCCTCTGTTGCCACACCAGCCATGTGAAAGACACTCGTTCTGAATTATTTTGTGCTTGCTACACTTCTCATTCTCTGCTTTCTGTAACTTGCTTATAATACACTTTTCATTCATCCAGTCAAAAAATGAAAGTCCTTGGCAGTAAATGGAGCCAGGGACAATGGTGGTGAACTCCCATTCCTCCTTCTGATGAGTTATGTTGGGCATTGGTGCTGCTGTTAATGGGGCAGAGAGCAGAAACATATCCCAGTCTGGACCCTTGATCAAGCCTGTGTCCAGCTCCAAACTGGCCTGGAGGGGAGATCCAACCTGAAGTCAGCCCAGTTTGGAGGGGCTCAAAGTCATTCCTGCAGGGTTAAGAGCCCACTGGCATATTGGAGGAGGCAGCACAGACCCCACGATGCTCCCACTCCTTGCCCGAGCTGATGTCCTCTTGCCCACACACATTCCCAACCCAGGCAGCGAGGGAGATCAAGAGGCAGCAGCGGGGGCATCCAAGCCATGTTCCCGCAGCAGAGCAGCCAGCTTAGACCCCTTTCTGTTTCCCCACTTGCCAGCCCACCCTTGTGCTCCTAGGAAGAGCCCCAGCTCAGCCCAGTGAGAGGTGAGCTCAGCTCCATGGGGTGCAGGCACTGTACCAGCCCTGGGCTGCACAGCTCACTCACCCACATGGCTGGGTGCAGTAAGGGTATCCCCTGTACCACAGGGCACATCTCCCTCTTTTTCTGCTTTAGGAGACCCCCAGGACCGCACTCAGCTCCTGGAGGCTTGAGAAGAGCAGCAATCAGCCTGCCAGTCAGATCTTATGCAGGAAAATCCCAGCACATCTTATTGTGTCCAAGACCTGAGTGCTACATCCAGCCCAGGCAGAGAGTTCCCATGGTGAGAGTTAGAATGGCAATGGACACACAGCCCCAATTTCCAAAGCTCCCTGGAGGTTGCAATGATGATGGGAAGGAAACTCCTTCTGCAGGTCTGAAGAGTGGCCCTGCAATGCTGCCACTGGAGCGGAGGGCAGTATCTCCTGAGAATGCTCTACAGAATTCAAGCAGCTTTTTGCCCTTTGTACTTTATTTGCCTACTTCTTTTATTTCATCCCCTCCTCCTTACCTCTGCCAGCTGCCTTTCCAAAGTGACACAAGAGACTTCACAATATATGAAAGCGTTTGGCTGGATGAGGGGAGTAGAGATGGGCTTCTTCTTTAAGGTAAAGAAAAATAAACTTGCTAATCTCCCTGTAACTGGGCTACAGGCATCCAAATGTGGAAGCTTTCTGCTCTCTTCACCTGTGCCAGACTGCCCTTTGCCTGAGCTGCTCCACCCTGGCTCCCAGTGGGGTTCCAGCAGGGCTTACCTGCAGTGGAACTGGCACCCAGGCTATCTGCTGGTGCCTACAAGCTGAAAGATGCCGCCTGATTTCCCTGAGGATGCAGGCTGAAAGACTAGTTGACTAACTAAAAATCCTACCTTAGTGAATTAGCTGAACAGGATAATCCCCATAAATAGATAGGATTTAGGATTTGATTCGTGGGTTCTTATCCAATTGCACAAATCTGCATAGACCCAGCTATGTCGGAGCTCCAGAGCCAGGAGGGGAGGTTGCAAAATGCCGGGTAATCGCTCGGAGCTGACAGCTCTGCAGGCGTCAGGTGTACCAGAGTGCTCTGGTTTGGAATGTGTGTGGTGAAACATACCCATTTTTGGTAATTAAATATTGTAACTAAGGTTTCGCATCACTAATTATATATTAAAATCCAGTAGTTATTTACATATCTGCACGCTGATTTCTACTTAAAGCTATAACGGTTAATGTCACTACTTATGCAAACCTGATGGCATCTGCCTATAAAAGGATGATTATAAAAGATTAGCGCCTTACCTATAAATTCATCTCACTAATAAGCAACACGCTCATGATTGAAAGTCAAAGAGACTTTGGAAAGTAGTTAGATGTTTTATTCCCTTTAAAAAAAATGATGTGGTGACAATGAAACAAGTGCTTGAGAACAGCGCGTGTGTCAAAAGTAACAGTGCCGTGCGTTCGATAGTTCTGGAAAGAGTGATGAATAGCGGATCCTCAATTACATCTTTGCTTTATTCCCCAAGTGACTTGTATTTTGGTTGATATACAGTCCATGTGATTGCAGTTGTTTCCCAATGCAAGGAAAATGCCCTTCATGAAAACATTATTAATTACACTGAGCTGTAATTGTGGGGAATGCTGGCAGAGAGGCAGGCGGCTGGCGGGGGAAAAAGCACCGCTTGCATGGAGTGATGCTGAGCCGGCTCCCTCGGCCGGGGCTCCCACCTCCCTCCCTGCAGCTGCAGAAGCAGCCAATACCAGCAGAGCAGCAGCCATCACCTCGGCAGTGGGGACCAGGGGGTTACAGGGTGGGGAGGAGGATCACATGCAGCATAAAAGCAAGGGCATTCAATTGGTAACCCCGGGTAGCCACACTGGGATGATAAACTTGATGGAGAAGCCCTGGTCTGTGCTGGCTTTGAGCTGGCCCACACAAGCCAGTTCTATCCAGGCAGCCCTTTCTCTCCCCAGACACAGACTTATAACGCATTCCTCACCCACTGTTCCATGCTGTGCCCAGGTAAATCATGTCCTGTGCTGACAGGAACATGTGGCAGCAGAGTTGTTCCACGTCTTCATCCCCATTGGGCAGCGTGGCTGGAGCACAGGGGCCAGACCCTACCAAAACCCATTTAGCTCATTTTGCAATCATCCATTCCATGTCCATAAAGCAGTTTTTTCCTTTCATCACATGGTCCTTGTTTCCCTTTAATAAACCTGTAATTGTACATGCTCACGGATATTTGCTATGCTTCACACTTTGACATCTCCTGCATGAACCTGATCCAGGTTAAGCGAGGTCACCAGTCAGTAATGATTTCCCAAGAGCCCAAAACCAGGATCTGTTTTTTTATTTGGAATATATTTTATTTAATTAACTGCCGAATCAGGCAGGCGATGTTCTCTGCACAACCCACCAGTATTTTCCAGTAGGAACTATTTCAGTGCATTTCCAACAGGAGAACTTCTCCTTCCCGCAGCGAAGCCGCCTGCTGCGCCTTGCGGGCAGTGCCCACAGCACCAGGCTGCAGGCTCCTGTTTCTTTTCCCTCTTCTTTTCCTCTCTCTCTTTTTAATTATGAAAATCAAGGAACCCATAATTCCCATGACAGCTGTGACTACATTCAGCTTTAACCATAAACCATGCAGCAAATGCTTCGTTTGTAGAAAATCCTGTTCTAGAACATATGTTTCTCATTATGGGGTAAATTTGCAAAAGAATAAGGCTGGTTTCTTCCGCAGGTGCAAAGCAAAAGCCTCCATTCCCTCTACTTGCTTTGCACCTGCAACCCAGGATTCCAAGATGCAAGGAGTAGGGTTTGCTTTTGCAATGGAATAGGAGGAGTAATTCCTGTCTGTGTCCTTCACACACTCACTCCAAGGGGATGTCTGCATAGTAGGCTGTTGGTGGCACTTGTGGAGGTGAAAGCATTGGGAGTAAACACCGTGATTTGCTGCTGATGGAGAAGATATTGCATGAGAATGCTGTGGTAGAAACACTTGAGGTAGTGGGAGATGAGGGTTCTGTGCCTCCTGAGAGGTGACCTGCACCAGTTCAGCAGGTCCCTGCCTGCATAAGCCAGCAGCATTGCTGTCTCTGCAAGGACAGGGAAAGGGAATTGCCCCCCAACTTCTCCCTCTGAAACAACATCCCTGTCGCAGACAAGAAGGAGGCATCACTTTGCAGGTATTTCAATATGAGGTGTTTTGCCCCAACACTTTCCAAAGCTATCAGGTCAAAGCCTGCTTTGGCTTCAGCAGCAACTTTTCCTGGGTTCCCTGCTGCTGGTGACGCCAACCAAACCCCTCCAGATCCCTGGGCTGATGCCCTGCTCTTTCAGCACCATGCTGGACCTATCTTGGGAATGTGCTGGGCTCACCCTGGGAACTGCACATAGCAGCACAGAGGTGCGGCTGGTCCCGGCGGATGCCTGGAGACTCCCTGTCCCCTGCTCCATCCCTTTGCACCATGGTTGTGAGTTTACAGGCTTCATTGTGTCCAGATTTGACTGTCTGCATCTGAAGCAGGTGTGAAGAAGGGGTGACTTTCCCCTCACAAAAAACTGCCTGGGTCTCTCAGAAACTCCCCGAAGTCCCAGCAGGATTTGGAGTGTTGCAATAGGAACTGTCTCTCGAAGCCTCCAGCAGAGCCCTATGCTCAGACAAGAGCTACAGCACTGACAAACCTGCAGCAGCTGAAATAAGACTTCAGAGGGGAAACGTGGGGGCAGAGAGAGGTTCATTTTCATTTGAGCAGTCAGAGATGGTGACAGCCCCATGGAGAAGATGGAGGTGTCCATGCCCTTGCCTCACCAAGCAGACAGCAGCACAGGGCAGCAAGTGGCTCATTCCATCCCTCCCATCACCTTGGCCTGACCCCCAGTTCACGCTGCACCCACAGCTCATGGGCAGCCACGCAGGGCTCAGCTTCAAAGTCCTTCTCCATCACAGTCCCCAAGAAAAGAACACTTCCTCCCCCTCCTGGCTGCTCTGATTTCATCCTTGCATAGCATTAACCATATATTGCTGCTCGCTCCTGCTCAAATCTTTTCATTCCAGCTCCCTCCCCGCATCCATTGTCTCCCCCATCTCAATCCAAAACACCTTGCTTCATAAACAGTTTGAAAAATGGAGAAGACATCATAAATGCAAAAGAGAATTTCATGTTAATCTAAATGGGTGTTGGCAAATTAATCATCAAGGAAAAAGAAAATAAAGTTTCTGCTTTATTTGGACTCATCAATCCCACCTAAAGGCAGATGCTGCATGGAGTTATTTCATGTCTCGGCCCAGCCAAGTGCTCTGCGGTTCACGTCCCCTGCCTTGATCTCTGCCCACCATATTCCTTGCACTCTTCTCCCACACTGTTGCCTCTTACACTGCAGTGTGGCTCCTCTCCAGTCCCACGGGTGATCAGGGGAAATCAGCTCTGCTGCAGCTGCTCCCAGGTATTGCCTGGGGCTGCCCCTTCCTGGCTCTGCATGCAGAGCATCCGTACACCTGAGCATCACTGCAACAGGCATTTCTCCTCACGCTTTCACGCATGTGATGCTTTCACTCAATGGCTTTGGCCACATGAAAACCTTGGCTTCCCCTGCAGTTCTGCTGCAGATGATTCTGTGGAGAAATGTGTTGCAAAATAGGTTGAGTCGTGGCAGTCCCTCTAAGACATCGCACAATGAGGTGGCCCTCTGTCTCCTGCAGCATGGAATAACTCTAACCTCAATCTCCCTCACAAGAACCTCTTGGGATAGCATATTCAATCCTCATCACTCCAGTTTTCCAATTGAAATCTATGTAATTTGGGGTTAGAAATTAAGAAAAAGAAAACAAAGTGTTAGATGTACAGATTTTTTCTTACCTATATTATTAAGTTGCTTTATTGGCTGCAAGAGCAGAGTTGCCATTACGTATTAACTAGACAGGTATTAGCAATAGCCCATGTCACTGTTTCAAAGGAAATCAATAGACAACATAAATGCAAAATCAAAAGGTTCTTCCCCTGGTGGTATCATCTCACCAGCATCAAACAAATAAACCCCATATCATCTTCTAGAGCTTCCTGGCCCCTTTGTCTTACTGGAATTGCCCAGATATTCCAAGACACACACGTGTTGGACATCAGGGTGGAGAACGGGTGGCTTGCCATGAAAAGCAACCGGCAGTCCGTACGTGGATGGGCTCCAGAAGACACACTCCAGCCTTGGGCAGAGCTAGCCTGAGACCCTGGAGGAGTCGACCATGCTTGATGTCCATGGGCTTTGGGGACACAGAGGAGCTTAAACATCTCTGTCTGACCATCACGGCACAGCCATGTACGGCCACAAGTATGTTTTGTAAAGCTCATCTCTAAGAAGAAGCGGCTTTCCTAGTCTTATGGGACAAGTACAAGCAGGACATGTGTTTCCGTACCTCTGAGATAGGTGATGGTGTAATCCCAATGGCCTAAAAAGCAAAGCACTTCATATGTTCTATAGGCTGTGATAGACAGGGGAAGGTTGAGCTGCTCTGGACAGCCCCGCAGAGGCATATCCATTTGGAGCATCCCTGAGGACAAGCTTCTGCTCCTGTGCTTCTGTGAGCACCAGCCTGGACCAGGGACAGTGGAGTGCAAGGCCAAGTATGGACCATTACCTATGTCCACCACCAAGCTGAGTTGAAGCAGATCTGTTGGATAGATATGTACTCTGGTTTTAATGACTAAGCCACGGGGGTGTGCTGCCTCCCCTGGTAACTGCTCCATATGTTTTTATGTTCACTGCTAGGAAATTACACTTTCTTTCAAGGCTGAATTTGTCTAACCTCAACTTCCAAGCATAACTTTCAGATTGTATTTTTAGGATATGTGAGCATTTGCTGGGAGAAAGCACACAGAACACATAAGATATCAAGAGAAGTTGCCTCATTAGATTAATTAACTTGTGCAGACGAAGCCTTACACGCAAGCTCTGGAAGGAGCCAGAGCCCTCAGCTGCCATCACTTCCCGGGGAGGGGGAGCACCTGATCCTGCAGGAATATTCAGCTCCTTGCAGGCTTGCAAGGCCAAATCTGAAAGCTGTGACCCTTGTTTGCAGTGCAAACGAATATGCAGCCTTTCCTTCAGTCCAGCTGGAACATTAATGGCCTCAAGTTGTGCCAGCGAAGGTTTAGATTGGATACTAGGAAAAAACTCTTTACCGAAAGAATGGTGAAGAATTGGAAGAGACTGCCCAGGGCAGTGGTGGAGTCACCTTACCTGGAGGTGTTCAAAAAATGCATAGATGTGGCACTTGGGGACATGGTTTAGTAGGCACAGTGGGGCTGGGCTGACAGCTGGACTGGACGAGCGTAGAGATCTTTTCCAACCTTATTAATTCCACGATACATAGAAGAGACGTGCTTTTAAAGAATAAAGAGAAGAAGCCATCCATGGGAAATCATCCCCCTGCGATGCCCACTGCTGCCTGCAGTCCACCCTGAGGGCTGGAGGAGCCTGGTCTGCTGGCCCTGGCCTTGTAGCCCCTCAAGGAACACCACTGCCTGGAGAGCCAGCATCTCCCAGCCACAGCTGCTGAGGTGGCAACACTCTTCCTCAGCTCCATCCCACCTTCCCGTGTCACACAGCCTGCCCCCTTCCCATCCCAGAACCTTATAATTCAATGTCATGGGGCCTTATGTAATATTTAGGTGTGTATTACACTAAATTAATCTTAACATGAAAAATCTTTTGATTACATAGTATGGGTTTGTCATTGATTGATTAATTCATTTATTCATATAGTAATGCTATGTCCAACTTCTATTTATATTCAGTCGTAGGAGAAAGTTCCTATTCATGTCAGAGGAGATGAATTAAAATAGTTATCACTGGTATTTCTAGCCTACTCTTTCGTAAGGTCCCTTTACAACATGTACTTTCTTTCCTGTACAAGCTGCCTGCCAGGAATTCGTACAATTCTCATCCTCCCTACAGCAGCCGAAGGGGCTGGACCCGCATGGAGGCACTGAGCCCTTCCTGCACAAAGGAGCAGCGAGCATGGGTGCATCCCTGGGGAGATGCCCACTGCTCACCCTCGCAGCACAGGTGGAGACTGAAGCCACCTTAACACTGGGTGTCCCATAGGACTGTACCATCAGCACCCCAGCATGTCCATGCGTCCCACTATCAACACTGCAATAGTCATTCCCAGGAAGAAACATTGCAGGGTTGAGAAGGTAGAAAGGCTTGGTTGCCATGGCATGAGGCTGCCCTGACACGGGAGATGTTCTTCTTAATTTAAAAATAATGCTTAATTAATTATAAACCTTTCATGGGCTCAATCCTGCCATTAAGGATTGAGATCTCTTGAGATCTCCGCAGGGCAGTGGTGACTGCGACGTGTGCATCCCCTCAGCCCCCAGCCCCAGATCTGCTTGCCATCATGGCAAGAGCGAAGGGAGCGACCAGCTCCAGAGGCATCTCCCACACTCCATCCACGATGACCCTGGGGGAGACCAACCCTAACCGCTGTCCCCGTGGTTCAGGGCTGGCATGGCCAGATCCACACAGGGCTGAGGATCCACCACTTCGCTCATGTTTGCCTTGTTCGCCAACAATAAATTAAGCTAAAATTATCATCAATATGTTATTTTAATTTCATGCACAATAATGAAGTCATGGGAGAAGCGGTTGTGCACACACGAAACATACCTTCTGCTATTTATATGTGTTTTCCCAAATTAAAGGGAATATAAAACCGGTGAGAAATCAACTTGGAAACATTCCCCTTTTGGGTAGAACAAAAAGTCAAGCCAAGCAATATCAGCAAGGAAAGGAGAACCTATCAGGGAGCAGTTCCCCACACCTAGTCACCATTCACGATAGCAGCTGGACAAACAGGGCATCAGGACCTCGAGCCACCAGGTGCCTTGTAGGCAGCACGGTGGCAGCACCAGCCCTGCAGGCTCCTGACACACGTGGTTCAGAGCAGTCCACAGGGCACGGGAGCATCCTAGGGAGCTGTGCCCAGCAGAGATGCTGGAAAAAGAGGATAGGCAATGCAGGGCTGGGCTGGAAACCTCACCTCTGAGGACTGAAGGGTTTATGAAACTCAGAACAGCTCTTCAAGCATTAGAGAGTTCAGAGGTGACTTTAGCATCTCTACAAGTAAAGATATTCTTTCCTGCATCAGACTAAGATACCTGGACTGGCATCTACAGCCAGGCCAGTCAGGTTGCAAACAATTTTTTTAAGTGGAGATAATTAACAGCCTCCCTGGTAGTGTGCACAATCGCCCACCAAGAAGGGCTGGCTGATTCTCCAAGACAATCCCATCCCTGCAGCAGACACCACAGTCTATCACAAGGCAAAAGCTCTGCTGCTGTTCCTCACGATGTTGTACCTCTGTACCCCACCAGCTGCATGACCCTGGGGCAGCTGAGTGCGTGTCCTGGTACCTGGCACTGCTGCATGAGTGCAGATGGAACCTTCCCAGTGTCCAGTCAGCAGCTGGGAGGGTCCTCACTGCTGGAAAACAGACTCTGTATGGACATGGGGTACTGCCACCAAGAGCAAAGTGCCTGCAGCTGTGATGCGAGCTCAGTGCAGGGCAGCAGATGACATAAGGGTCTCTGATTGGCAACTGCTGCTTAGCACCCCCAATTAGAGCCTCCTTATAAGGATGGCCAAAGGGCAGGCTTTCCTGGCAGTAGGGCTGGATTCTGTACTCTCCTACACAGCTCCTTGTCTAGCTCCCAGGGTCTGTGGGGTTCAGCCCTGACTTCTCCTGTCTGTGCTCAGCCCCAGGTGCTGCAGGGCTGTGCCCCGCTGTGTGTCAGGACCAGCAGTCAGAGGCACTGGCAAGTATCGGCAGGGTATGGTATGCGTGGAATGTGGTTTTAACAGCATTGCACTTTGCTCCCCTCCTCTCTCCCTGTATTTGTTGCTCTGATGCATGTGCACAACTGAAAAATGTGTGGTTATGAGTGAGGTGACTGCTGCAGCCCAAACTTGGAAGGACTCCCTGTGCTTGGGCCAGTGCTTTGTGACCTGGCCACCCAGACCCTGGTGTGGAGGAGCTGCCACTGAGGTGTTGCAGGCATCCTTGGGATTCAGTGTTGCTCCAGGATTTCCTGCTCTGAGTGTCCAGCTCCCAAGCCCTCCTGTAATCGAAGCTTTTGGGATACGAAGTGGAAGATCAGAAGCAATTAGTGCACTTACCAGCCTAATCTCGAAGCAACTGACAGATGAAAGCTGTTGCAACATTCCAGCTGATTTTTGTGCCAGGAAATCGAATCAGCTAATGAGGACCTGGCTGCCAGCTTCTCCTCTCCTCCCACAGAGGGGACACTTTGGTTTGAAACCGCTTTGCAGAGCTTTAGCTGAAAGCTCATGGTGTGGGGTTTACGAACATCCCCTTGATTCTGTATGTTGATATTTTACATATGCAGGTGTATGGAATCTTCATTTTTATGCAGATCTCTGCAACCAGACAAGTGCATTTTCTGATCTCTATTCATCATCAAGAAATCCAATAACTTGGCTGTGTACTTACATCTGGTTAGGGGCTGACCCAGTGTGCACTTAAGCATGGATTTCAAATATGGGCAGCAGGGAAATAACTTATTTCCCCCTGGCCTTTAAAAATGAAATGCAGCCCCCCCCCCCCCCAAGTTAATGCAATGTTGATGTTGCAAGGGAAAGCGTTTAAAAACCAGGAAATTCCATAACTTGAGGTTGCTTCAGCAATGCTGCAACATTGCCCATCCTATACATTCTCTTCTATGTTTTAATGCTAAATATTATGCAATAATTAAGCAATGTTAAATGTCTGCTAGTACTTCAGCAATACTGAAATAAAGGTAAATCTAGTAGAAAATACACCATGTCTACCTGGAGACCCTTCAAGATGTCCTGACTGGGTACATTCTAACAAAAAGGTTTGAAGAATTAACCCAGGTTTTTGACAAGGCAGTGGGTACGAGGGCCAGGAGGTGTCTGTTCACTAATTCCTTTTGCATTTTCATTACAGGAAAATAGTTCAAACCAGCACTCTTGGGTAGGAGCCAGAGCACTGCTGCCTTTTGTGTGGCTGAGGTGCCTCTGGTCTGGGCTGAGTTGCCCCTGTGATGGGGACATCAGCTGCAGAGGTATTTCCAAATGGAATAATTCTGTTTCCTCCTTTTAACAAACAAACCAAAGTACTGAACATTTCCCTGGGGAAAGCCCTGGGCTGTTTTCTCACTGCCAGGCTGCGGGTGCCACCAGGAGCTGCTGAAGTTTAGTGTGATAGGGAGGGTGTCCACCCTGGCTCAGCATCCGTTCTCCGTGATGTAATGGGATTGTTAAACCAGATCTGCCTGTGACCCATGAAAACTGTCTGTCCTCTATCTGCTGGTCTCCAAAGATGGTGATGATCCTGCTGTTTATCAGTGACATGATGGTCTGGTTTAGATTTGCTTATTTATGGGAAGAATATTTGTTTCCTTTATCTTGGAAATTTGTGGAAAAATATTAATTCTTCCTTTGCGGAAAGCAGAAGAGCAAAGGGACGTGTGACCTGTATGAATGGGCCAGAAATTAAACTCATTGACCTAAGAGGGGAATGTTTCCCACAGACAGGCTTCCCGGTCCCACTGAACCGGCTCAGCTTCTCTGCTGGAATGGAGCAACCCCTCTGCGGCCTTGTAGTCCATTTTGGTAGTGGGACCTGGAGCAATTCAAACACTGATGTCAAAGGCAGAAAGTTATTTTAGAAGGGACAAGAAGGCTCCCCAGTCACGTAGGCATGTGCTGGAGAAGAGCAGGTTGTGTTTGCTGGGGTGGCAACAGGAGCTGATGGTATCAGTGGGTTTACAAGTGCCTCCCATAATGATTTTTGTCGTTGTGACAAAGTCCTGTTATGTTTTGACTGTGTCTTGATTTACAAGTTTGCGTGTCTTGAAGTTCAGGTATGCGGTCCCTTGTCCCTGCACTGATTTGGGCAACGTCCCCTTGCCAGTGTGGGCTGATGGGTCTCCGGTCCTGGCACTCTCTGTAGAAAGAACCAAAAGGCTCTGGCTGTCACTGATGTCGATGAGGGGTGGGGGAGAATTTCAGGTTCTCTTTAATTGCCCTCAATTATCAGTCACAGTCCCTACAAGAGGGCACACAAAAAGTACAGTTACATTTGGGGACTCCTTGATACTTTACCGACTTCTTGATGGGTTGTACCTTCCCAACAGAGATGCTGAGCCGGTTCAGTGGGACCGGGAAGCCTGTCTGTGGGAAACATTCCCCTCTTAGGTCAAGGAGTTTAGTTTCTGGCCCATTCCCACAGACCATGTATCCCTTTTTTGAGTCACCAAAGACAGCACCGTGTTTGTTTCTGGCCATTCACTGACTCCTTAGAAAGAAGAGAGGAACTCCTTTAGAAGGATAAATGGCTTTCCTGCTTGGATTAACTCACTTCCCCAAAACAAGGAGTACTGCCTTATGCCTCCCAAACCTGCCTCAGCAGGGGAACTGCCTGCCCACACTGCCATGCTGGGAGAGGTGCTGAGGATGCTCATATCCCAGTGCAGAGGTAGAAGTGTGTACCTCACATTATTTCTGCCTGGCTGCTGCAGCTGCTGCCCCTTCGTTCCACAATAATATTTTTCAAATGAAGTAGCAGAAAACAGCTTTACATTTTTGTTATCCCTTCCAGCACAGGATAAAAAATGCCTGTGCTGCCACTACCTGATTCAATCAAGTGGAGTACATTGGATACCCACGGGCTACAAGCTCTGGAAAAAGCTGACTTGGATTTTAATTAATAATGCGATACAGTGTCTCAACAACCAGACCTCTGGCAATGTGCTTTGCTTTGTTCATTATTTGCTGTAAACAATTTCCAAGCAATGTGTAGACAACCCTATTTTTTAATTTCTGCTAATTCATAACATTAACAGAATGCTGGGTTTTTCTAGTGCAATAAAGCAGGTGATCAAACCTCCTTTCTAGCTCATGAAAGATTTCAGACTGGTTCTGATTTCAGAGTTGTTCAACAAGGGCTCCAAAGGGAATGGCAGGGATACTGGGTGATGCTGGCAGGAGGTTGGAGGGACAAGAGACCGGCCCAGCTCAGGATGTGGGGAGTCACTCCCTTCTCCAAGGCAGAAAGAGAGTGGAATGTAAATGGCCATGCTGTGTTTGCCAGGTTCTCCACAGGACTGTAACATTGGCTGCAACATAGGTTAATGATTGCTGAGAAAGAGAAAGCTGGGGGAGTGTGAACAGCAGGGCATGCTGGCAGTGATGCCATCACCCCCAGTCACTTTCCAGCAAGAGCAGGGCTTCCTCCTTCACATTTAGCCTGGCCGGTGCCATTGTTCTGCTACCTCTTGAAGCACCTTTGCTGTGTTCCAACGGTCCTGGTGGCTCAGGTTCTGGGGTGCAGGATATGAACACACCAGTCCCCAACCCAGGTGTTGGGCCCAGTGGTGCTCTGAGGTGTGGGGAGCCCCAAGCATCAGCCAGTGACTCCTGATGCCTCCTCTGTCATATCCATGGGCATCTCCACTCTCTACCCCTCACTCCTTAGGAACATGTGGACAATGGTAAGCAGTGGCCTTAGGGATAGAGCTGCTTGGCCATTTTCCTTGTGGAGAGTAGCTTGTGTTTGGAAACCACTGAAACCCAGGATGCACACCTCCTGGTCTGCTTTTGCTGCTATTTGGCAGGCAAGGAAGACCCCTCCAGATCTTGCTGCTCTAAAATACTCCTCATGAGCAGAAATCGCAAGTTCCTGCGTGGTAGAAGAGCGCTGCTCTTAATTAACATCTCTTGCCTGGGCCATCTGCTCAGCCAAGACCAGGCTCTGCCCTCCCACGTGCCACACATGCCCGAGCCACAGCCCTCTAGGCAGGGAAAATGCTGCTCCTCGGGGATGTGGGGGCAAGCGAAGCTGCTGACCCCAGGTCATTGCCTCGACCAGTGCCTTTGTGCATCCAGAGATAAAGCAGAAACCTGCATCCCACTTCCCTGCTGAGTCCTCCGGGAGCCTGGCGTGGTCCCCTCTGGAGCAGGGCACGTTCCTCCCCACGCACACCCTCCCCATCAGAAATCACTGCTTCTCCAAGCTCCCTCCTAACGACTTGGCAGCAGTCTCACTGCTTGACACTCCCAGGTAAGAAGCAATTGGTCAGAGCGCAAAGTAAAATGTCACCCAAATGTCACAGCAATTTCCTAAGTGTCCACAAAATGGCAGATGCTCCTTTTCAATGGCACATCGGCTTCTTGGAGCAGCCGCAGCACCTCGCTCCTCTCTGCTGTCCCCTTGTCATTGCTCAGCACCAGCCCGGGGTGCTGAGGGACACAGCTGGAAGAAGAGACATTATCACATTAGAAGAAACTTTTCCTCACCATCAAAGCAGGCACATTCCTCACAGCCTTCTCCTTTTCCAGATTGGCTGGGGAGTAGCTGGTGCCCTCTCAGTGGCCCAGGCCATCTCTGCCGGCCTGGCTCTACCTCCCTTTGACATCAAGCCCAACAGCCAGAAGGAGGTCAAGCAGTTTCCAGGGCTGAGCAAAGAAACAGATCTGATCTAGGTTTCTTCTCATGTTAGAAGGGCAGAGCTGAGGGGGAACTCTCTGAAAGCAGTGGTAAACACAGACAAATAAGTGTCTGTACATGCCTTCACGGGGCTGGGGACGCTTCACCCTCACATTGCCCATGTACACTCATGGCTGTGAACATCTCATCTCCTCAATCATAACCACTGGATTAAACAGTGTGATCACAAAATTATCCTCGGCCACCCTAAGCACTTTGCATGCTTTCTCTAGGTTGGTTGCTCTTCATCTGTCTCACCTGTGGAGATGCTCTGCTAGATGCATTAGACTTCAGAGCTCTCTGAAGTCCTTTGTGAAGGCTTCCAGAGCCTGCTCATGTTTAAGGACCAAGCTGCTCTTTGAAGTACTTGCTGAACCACTGCAAGTCACATTTTGTGGAGACCTAACATTGCCTGAACTGCACCAGAATGGAAGAAAAGTTGTCTCCAGGCCATCTTGTTCCTAAACCCTCCTACAGTCTGTGAGAAAGCCCTTCCCCATTCTTTGGACATGGGTGATGTTTTAATACTTCTGATTCCTGCGGGACTGTCTTCTAACAGAGATGGCTTAGCAAACCCTCTTGTCACCAGGGCTTGATTCCTGATGGTGAGACAGCCCCTCCTCGACTTGCTGCTCCAAACAAGCAGGTTTTTCATGGCAGCAGCAGATCGTGACCTGGAACAGGGTTCCAGTTTGGTTTCACCTGCTCCTGCGCCTGGTCATGGTGTTCATAGAATAATCATCTCTGGTACTGTACTTGCTTCGGAGGAGTGGAAGATGTCCTCTAACAAACATGGCCATGGTAGCACACTGGCAAGGTAGACCCATCTTTGTAACTCCACAGTGCGTGTGGTGTCTTGCTGTGCCTCATGTGACTGAAAAGGTGTTGCAGTAGGAACACCTCTCCCCTTTTTCCCACTCATCACCAGCACAACCTAACAGTGACACATGCTCACAACGTAAGACAAGTGTCAGAAGCAGAGAGCTCTGACTGCTCTGATGAATATGTAAAATTACCACCAAAAGCCACAGAGGAAAATGGACCAGAAATAAGAATGCATATTCTGAAATAGCACACCATCTGCTTCCTAAAAAGCTCTTATACAGCCACAGCCAACCCCTTGGTACATGGAGCGTGGAGATTGATCTCCCCTTCCTAGACTTCCAAAGCAGCCTATTCTTTACAAACCTAGAGGGAAGCCACATTGTCATCAAGAGCAGCAGACCCAACAGAGGGTCTTACAGTACATGTTGTCTTCTTTCAATTGAACCCTGTTGCTCATCCATCAGTGACCACACTATCACACTGCCACAGTACCAGCCCACAAACTATTGATTCAGGGGAGGTGAAACCCTAGCGCTGTCCAAAGAGCAGCAAAAATCTAATGTATGAGGCTATGAAGATGACAAGTCCCTAGCGAGTTCGAGGGTTGTACGTAAAGCTGCACACTGACGGGATCGTTTTGCCTGTGATTACCTTGCTATTTTGTGACATTAATTCATCTGATCCTTTTCTGCTTGTATGCGCATTTACTTCTTGCAACTTAGAACCGGTTCTCTAAACATGAATATAGGCATAAATAGCTGTACTTTCTATTTTTCCTGCTTGGTGCATTAAGGACTCGAGACATTGCTTTAAACAACTTGTCAGACACCTACAACGTACACGTTAACACCATCGCTAGTCTGATGAGCCACAGTTTGATAACTCGCTCCTGATGAAAGCCCCCGCCACTGCAATACAGGAAATTATAGTAGTAGAGACTGCGCAGCCCCTGCGCGGCAGGGCTGTAATTATACAACTTCTAACAATTAAGTGCTTACTGATTATGAGCTGAAAGGAAGCTGAACACCATCAGATCATATCATTGCTGATTTATTGAGTTATTATTGGCCACATCCTGAAGCTCTGGCTGTCCTTTCTTGATCCAAACCCCTCATTTACCTGAATAGAGATGAAGATTTTTGCCCTGTAGTATTTCAGGCAAGAGTGTGTAATCTCAAAACCTTTTCAAATGCTATTTATAATCCTGAAGCATATTGTTCTATGCTTGTTGAGTTTTATAAACAACTATTCTTCCTGCAAGGATAAAAATAAAGTCAAGCCGATGGCTTCTGCATTTAAGTCAGGTCACAACAAAGTGCAATAGGCAGGATTTTAAAAGGTCTGGTTTTACAATTTATTGAAAACGAAAGAAAGAAAAGTCTTGAAAGCTTCCTGATTCTGTGTGTGCTACAGTATGCTACGCATAAAACAAGGTCATCTATGCATTATCTTTACGCTAGACATTAGGCATGAAATGAAACAAAGCTGACAAGCAGTTTACTGCATGGTTTTTAATATCACAAACTTATATGAGCCACCAGAAGACTCTTTGCATGGAGCATATCATTGACAAGAAGGTACCAGACAATCGTAAAGCGAACAAGGTAAGTGATCTTTATTATTATTATTATTATTATTATTATTATTATTATTATTAATTCCATCTCTCCCCTTTTCCTCCATTAAGCATTTCATTTGGAAATTCACTGGGGAAAAAGGATGGGAGGAAACGTATTCTGCTTTCCCATCTGAATATCCTTAAGTCACATATGTTATAATATATTTGCATTTCTAAATAAATACCCTCACAAAAACAAATTAGAAATGGTTATTTATGTCTTATGAAGCTCTGTTACCCTGCAGTGCTGTCAAAAGGTCAAGCATTGCCTCTAACTTTGCTGTGCACACAATGACCTGGAAGTACCATCGATAATGACCCTATGGCTGCGAGTCTTGAAGACTTAATCATCTGACATACAAGGAGCCCTACGGCGTTCGTACTTGGCATTTGCCTTATTGAAATGTACACAGACAATATGCATTTTAAACAATTCCAAGCTGCGTGCCTGAAATAGTCATCGGGCCACAGATCCCTTTACTGAAACAGGCTTCTCGCTATTTCAGCTCTCTCGCCTTGATGAGCAAGTCAGCTAACGAAACAATCTGATGCATCTGGAGCTAGAAACTAGCTGCATTTATTATTGGCATTTGCTCCATATTGCAAGGGAAAGTTATCATCTGCGTCATCTGGAAGTTAATTACTATCTGCCACCAGCCAAATTCGATTTTAAGCCTCTCTTAGAGCGAGTTCATAAAACACAACAACTACGAGGAGGAAAATTCAGCATTAAAAAAGAAACTCATATAAACTGAGTTCCCCTGCAAAAGCTGCTGCACCTGGAAGCCCTCAGTAGCTTTGGTGGCCTGGTCAGCAGTGTCTGCCTGCCAAGTCAGTGCCCTGTTCCAGGTCTTAAAGTGGTCCAAAAAAGCCCATTAGTACAACTCTTCTCTTGGTCTGATAGAGCAAACCCAAACCTGCAAGGAGGGAGATGGGAACTTGAGTATGAAAGTCAAAGTCAACGTTAACTATTGCCACCATGAAGTATGTTATTTAATGATCCCCTGCTTAGAAACACTTTCACAAGATCACCACGCGTGAGTGAAACAGCCCAACATGAACAATTTCTGATGTACAGCCATCAGCAGGCTTTGCTGGAGCACATGCTTTCACCTTGGGCATCTGTGGATATACAGATGAGAAGAGCCTACTCATCTGTTGCTCTGGTTGTCACGCTCCTCCCAGCTAATTAAAAGCTTCTGCTACAGAAATCAAACCCCTAGAGACCTGCAGCAGTCTCTGGGCAATAATAGAATCACAGAATGGTTGGATCTTCACTGGAAATTTATGCTATCAGCTCCTGAACTCTGCATTACTTGGTTCCCTTCCTTTCTCTCGCTTGGGTTTGCAGTGTGATACTGGGCCATAGGGCCAGCTCCAGAGGGGGGAATATGTGAGGCAGCTTATATGGCATAGCATTCATGATAAATATCAGTTTCATCAACAATGGAATACTAGGAAATACTAAAATCCAATAGTTTACTCTGGCAGACATAGTCAGCTGGGAAGCTGTGGGCTGGGGTGCAGGTGTGTCCCCAGAACCCCATCAGAGCCCCTGGACTGGAGCCAGTGACATCCCTACACTGTCACACAGCAATTACCATGCAGGTGGGGTTTAATGTGACAAAAGTAATTTGCAGCATTTCACAAAATTTAACTTTTTCTAACCTTCGGCTCAGGAAAAATCTAGCCATAATGCAGAGGTGCTGCTGTTTGCAGAGACAGGAGGGGGCCTGGAATAACTCGGAGTTTGGGAACTGGTAGATGAAATTTCCAGTTTGTGTGTGGTCAGGCTGCTATCGATGCTTGAGAGTTTCCAATTGCTGGTAATAGACTGGGGAAAAAAAGATAATGTGTTTGATCGATCAGCATGGACAAATTTCATTTAGGTGATCAATAACAGTTTATACGTGACAGAGCAGAGGGACCACATTTATTTTTCCCTTTGATTGAATAAATGTTTCCAATGAGACCGCAAATGTAAAGCAATCCTAACCATTCCTTAACTTGAGGCACAGCTTCCCACGCCGGTGTTATTGCAAGCAATGTGTATTTAAAACTAATACACGGCGCAGCCATAGCCAGAGGCTGGAGCTGCTGAACGCAACTCGTGCAGTTTATTAAAACAGAAAACATGGAAAGTGCATGGTCTGGTTTTCCTGTCTTGCAGCAATGTGAAATACCAGAAAGAGACATCACTCGGGTGTGTTTTTCAAGGGTGGGTAGAAAAGGGAAGGTTTATTTCGTAGGTTTTTTTATTTTTCTTGTATCAGCATAATCCCTTTGAGCCTCTGAGAAGAAGTGTAGGAGGGTAAACACGCAGGAGAAAACAGCTACAGTTCCACTAACATATGTCGCCTCTTCCTCCAGGCAGCCTCACCATGTCTCCATGCTCTCCTGTAGCAGCATGAGGGACTGAGGGTCCAGTTGGGGCTGCCCAGCTGGGCTTGGCTGCAAGCACTGAAATGCAAAGCCTGGGTGGCTCCAGCTTCTCCCCTTGGTAGCATCTTTATTGCCCATGTGAACTTGTAGATATCCACCGCCAGGCAAGAACACACAGCAAACCCCTGCACAACCATGGAAGCATCTTCGAGGTGGCCCACAAGTGCCCACAGCCCTCATGCGGACTTCTCCCACCTGCAGGAGTCACTTTGGGTAATGTAGTGACATTCCCATCTTGTCCAACCTACCCATCACCAGGTGGACACCATCTCAAAACCATCTGCTCTTCTGCCTGGTCTAGGATTCTCAGAATCCTCAAGGACTCCTCCTTGGAGGAGACCTGCCCTCCAACAGAGCAGGCAGAGCTGAAGTGTGGTCATTCCCACCTCGCAGCTGGATGTGGTGAGGGGACATCCATTCCTGCCCACCACACCAGGCCTCCTCGCTGGGGCTGTGGAGCACAGGACACGGTCTCAGGAAGATCAAATGGATGTTATTGGAGGATTGCTGGCTTATCATGGACTAGAGGATCACCGTTCTTTAGCTGGAACAGGGGAGATTGACATGAGATCTTAGGAAGAAATGATTTCCTGTGAGAGTGGGGAGGCACTGGCAGCACAGATTGCTCAGGGAGGTCATAGCTGCCCCATCCCTGGAGGTGTTCAAAGAATGCCAGGTTGGATGGGGCTTTGAGCAACCTGATCCAGTAGAAGGTGCCATTGCCCATGGCAGGGCGGTGGAACTGGATGGGCTTTAAGGTCCCTTCCAACCCAAACCATTCCATGATCTTATGATCTCTCTGCACAGGCACCCTCCTTTCAGCAGCACCACTGGCACTGTGCCCTGCTGGTCTCTTCGTTCTCTAATTCCTCACACTTCCCCTCAGGACCCGCTCAGGCCAGGGCAGGATCTGGCCATTCCTCCCCATCCTTACGCTTGCATCAGTCTCCTGGAGAGCTGTGTCTGCAGAAAACGCTGGGACAAACCTGAGAAGAGGGTAAGGTTTACACAGCCTTTTCAGATTATCAAGCTTTTTATACAAGGCTGTGGAAATGCCATGTCACAAGAACCTGGCTAATGAGGGAGCTCATTGATCGCTAATCGTAAAATCTTTGCTATTGCCAGGGCTGGGCTACGCTCATGGTGCTCTCAGCAGGGGAAGATCCTCCAGGGAGAGGATGGCATATGTAGGTGCCATGGGTAACCCATGGGAGCAAGAGCAGGGTCCCAGTAGAGGTTTCACCTGCCCTTGTGAACCACCCACCTATGGACACACTGAGGTTGTCTGATGAGAACTCAGGGGCTCAGCACAACACCAGTCTTCAAAAAGAGCTTAATTTCAAGGCGGGTTGTGGAAAAAAAGGTAATGCATGTCTCTTAATAGCCATCACGAGGGGCTTACTGTCCGCTGCTGTCAATAGCTCATCTGTTTGTCTTCTGTCTTGCTGATAGGTAATAATTTTCCAGGCAAGCTTAGGGAGCAGTGACTCTTCATTAAAACTAATAAGGGAAGGAGTCACAGGTTCTTAAAAATCACTCAGGAAATTGTTACTGACAACTCTTTCTTGCCTCTCTCCGCAGGACAGCAATGAGAAGTTAAGATGCCTCACATGATGTCAGATCATGGTTTTGGCACCGCGTGCACCCAGGACACACAGGGTTTATAATACCATGTCCTGCAACAGTGATTTTCAGCCCTGAAAGCACTGGGATCAATAGAAGCTTCAAGTGTAAGTTGTTGCCAATGTCAAAGTTTGGCTAAATATGGCAGAAATTCTGCTTTAAGGACATAACCAGCTGGAAAAAATTGGGGGTGACTTTTAGCACCTGCTTAGGTATCGAAAATTCAAATCTCAAGAAAAAGCAATGACAGACAGCCTTGACTCTGTGAAGAAAGAAGGGCCAAGCGCTGGCCTCACTCACAGGTACATCAACCAGAGGCTCCGCAGAGTCCATCTTCTTCCCAGGTTTAAGACCAGGTTAAAGCACACTGAGCTGACCCCTCAGCCCAGCTGCCCTGGTGCAAATCCCTCCTGGTCTGTCCCTCTGCCCCTGGAGTGGGGACCTGTGTCACACAGAAAAGCTAACGAGCACCTGCAACCCTGAGCCATCAGCATGGTCCTTCCCACAACTTCCTCTGCTGGGTAGCCCACAGAGCATGGTGGGTTCACCTGGATAAATGAGACCAACTTCCTAAGTGTCGTGCCTCCAGGTAGGTTTGCTGGATCTCTGGGTGCTCTCACAGCTGTTCTGTGGGCATTTTCCGACTTGTAAATCTCCTTCTGGCAGAGAAGATGCCAGACCTATCAGTCTCTTCTCCCAAGTAACAAGGGATAGAACTAGAAGAAAAGGACTGAACTCGCACTAGAGTAGGTTTCCATTGGATATTAGGAAAAAACTCTTCACTGAAAGAGTGGTGAAGCACTGGCAGAGGCTGCCCAGGACAGTCGAGTCCTCATCCATGGAGGGATTCAAAAAATGTGTAGATGGGGCTTTTTTGGGATATGGTTTAGTAGGCACGGTGGTGTTGGCCTGGTGGTTGGACTGGATGAGCTTAGAGAGCTTTTCCAACCTTAGTGATTCTCTGATTCTATGACCTGAGTGCAGCATTCCCATGATGCTCCTGCTGGCCCTGCAGGTCTCACTTCACCTTTCCTGGCCATTTCTCCTTCCTTTCCAGACACCCAGTTGCTTTTCCCCACCTTGTATTTGGCACAACAGCAGGGACCCAGGCTTGGCTGCCTGCTGGGCAGCCCTTCCGTGCAGAGCTGCTTGACTGGACACCCTCTGGCCACGTGGGCACAGGTGCACCCAGATCTTGCCAGTGTAAAAACACCTGAAAACTTGTTCTACTCTTTATTTACTATTTCCCATCACTTTACCCCCAGCATTTATTGGGGGTAGGTGACATCTTTCCCCTCTCAACACACAGGGTAGTCTTTCCCGCTGCCTCATCCCACCAGGCTGACCAGGTCCTCAACCCCTTACTGAGCCCCCTCCCAGGGGGAGGGGATCTGCAGCACTGGGTGCTCATTTTGAGCCGTATTTAGCCCAAAAATTGCTGCTGCTCTTTCAGACTTCAAGACCAGCTCGTGCACGCAAAGCCTTGTCCACTTTACAACCACACCAGCAGGTCTAATAACAGCAACGACCTCTGCCCACGCTTCAGCTGAGAACATGATCTCAATGAAGTTACTTTTATCAATCACGTTTTTAACCTAATAAAAGAGATGGTGGGGGAAACGACATAAAGACCAGTTTCTTGCCAATATTGTTGCATTTCATACTATTAGAACAATCTTCTGTGAAAAAAAGAACATGGCCATGTGTAGCCACATCCATTTTTGTCTTGAGAAACATCGACAGAAACACTGCCTTATTACCCCACGGGATTTGTCCCACCATGAGGAGCAATATTTCTCCCTTACCGGCGCAGGTCTGCCTCGGTCGGCTGCAGAGCTCCTCTTGATTTTTCCTCATCATGGGATTTTCCTCCTGTGGCATTATATAGCTGGACTGTGACAAAGATAGCAATGTGATTTCTACTTCATCTCCCACAGAAAAGGAACGCTAGATACATTTTTTTCTGGAAATACTGAAATATTGATGGCGTTGTTGGAGCAGCAGAAGAGGAGGTCAGGAACTGCCCTTGGCTGAATGGGCATCACTGAGAAGAGGTGCCACCAGCCACGACCCCCACAAGGCTCCCTCCCAGCACTGCCATCACATCAGCAGAGCTGCTGGCACCCCAAGATGCTCCTGCAACACAGTGTGGGTGGTGCTGAGCATTCTTTAAGGACAAACAACAAGTGCCTTTCATAGACTCATAAAACGGTTTGTGCTGGAAGAGACTTTAAAGCCCATCCAGTTCCACCTCCCTGCCATGGGGAGGGACACCTCCCGCTGGATCAAGGGGCTCAAAGCCCCATCCAACCTGGCCTCCAACACCTCCAGGGATGGGGCAGCCACTGCTTCTCTGGGCAACCTGGGCCAGGGCCTCCCCACCCTCATAGGAAAACATTTCTTCCTAAGACCTCATCTCAATCTCTCCTCTTTCAGCTGAAAGCTGTTCTCCCTCATCCTATCCCTGCACTCCTTGTTCAAGAGCCTCTCTACAGCTTTCCTGGGACCCTTTTCAATACTGGAAGGTTGCTGTAAGTTCTCCCTAGACCCTTCTCTTCTCCAGGCTGAACAAGCCCAGCTTTCTCAACCTTTCTTTATTTTTAACTTCCAGGCTTTAGGAATGTAAGTGACTCAGCTGGAGCGAGTGCCGATAAGGGGAGGGGAAGAGAGGAGAGGAGACAAAGAACTAGAATAGAAGTAAGGACTCTAAGGCCTGAACTTAGATTAAAAAAACCAAAATTTGACTTTTAATATGCCTCTTTTTTTCTCCCAGTTTGTCCACTTAGATAAAACCAGCTGATTTAATTGTTCTCCGGCGCCTCTTCTCCGATGACCCCTTTGGTCTTTAACAAATCGTATCAAAATGTTCTTCCGCATTTTTTTAGACCATGTGCTTATTCCATTTTCCATGTAAGTGATAAATTCTCTTTCTTTAAAGAACCAGACAGAAAAAGGAACCCACCTTAAACCGGACTTTCTGGAAAGGCCTGCATTTGGCCCCCACTGGCCAGAGGATGAAGGGATGGATACAGCGCTGCTGACACAGATGGGCTGACAGCAAAACACTTAAAGGGCCCTTCAGATCTTGACACTTTAGCAGCCTGGCAGCTTTAGTTTGCAGAGGAAATAAGTTTAAACACTTTTTTTTTTTTCAATTTTAAGCGTGGAGAAGTATGAATTGAGCTCCCGGAATGCTGCCAGTTCCATCCTCCAGAGCGGATACCACGCACTGACAGCGTGAGACACACCAGCTCCCTGCCTGCTCCCACCTGCCCTTGCCTTGACACCTTGAACTCAGTGAAAGCCTCACAGCACTGAAAAACAAAATGCACCAAAAAAAGCCAGGGCATGACTGGGTTCCCAGCATCTCCCGGTTCAATAAGTTAGAGTTATACAGGTTGATTTTTCTCTTTAATCATGGGGTGAGCTTTGAAAAGGAAAACAGCCAAGTCAGTCTCGTTCTCTACATGATACTTGCTGGTAGATAATTAAATTATTGTAGAAAATTATTTTTAGCATTAAGATGCACAAAGTTCAGTTTTGCCCCATTCCTGCAACTATCGCACGAGCTATTGATAAGATGTCTAAATTTATTGCAGAATAATTCTGCAGGAAAAGAGATAAAAGGTTCCTGAATAAAATATGAGGCGAGAGCTGTAAATTGTAGCAATGCATATCATTTCATTCAAATGTAGGAAGCAATTACCATCTGCTATACTCATCAGTTCCCTCCTTTATGACTTAATTATATGTTTAATGCTATCAGATCAAGGAAAGGGCACAATAGATGAATGAGTGAAAGAAATAGAAAAGATCCAGCAACAAGACAAAAGGCAGATGAAAAGTAACCCAAGAACAGAATTGATTTCATTTGTTGGAAGAGGAGTTAATTTAAATAGTATATTCTATCATCTCCTGTGCTGTGCTGAGATAATATAAATCATGTGTTTGTGAATTTGCTTCATACAATTTTAACAAAAGCATTCAAGTTTCTGAAAACCTAGGGTCTGCAGGTTTTGATTTATTTATGAAACGAGTAACATTTACAAAGAAAGAGCAGTGACTGACAACCAAAGCATTTAAATTATTATTAACAGTACTTTGCTGTACAAGTACAAGATGACAGAAGGAAAGCTGACAAGCTCTTCTTGTTCCCCTCCTATCTGAGTTTCTATATCTGCTGAGAGCACCTCCTGGCAGCCACCACCTCACTGGAGCTGAAAGTGCAGGTTGGGCAGTGAAAGGACCTGACCACTCTATGTCCCTCCGTAGGATGCAAGGTATCATCCCACCAGCCACCCTCGGGTTTGCTGGCGTTACCCATGTCCTGGCGGGGCTGCCCGTCCTGCTCCCTGTAGCCTGCATCCTGCACCACTGCAACCTGCACCTCTGCATCCTACACAATTCATCCTGCATCCGGTATCCTGCACCTCAGCATCCTACACCTTGCACCGTGCATCCCACACCCTGCACCTGCACCCTGCAGCCCCCAGCCTGCATCCTACATCCTATCACAGAATCATGGAGTGGTTTGGGTTAGAAGGAACCTTAAAGTCCATCCAGTCCCAACCCCCTGCCATGGGCAGGGACACGTCCCACTGGATCAGGGTACTCAAAGCCCCATCCGACTTGGCATTCCTTTAACACCTTCAGGGATGGGGCAGCCACAACTTCTCTGGGCAACCTGTGCCAGTGCTTCACCACCCTCACGGGAAAACATTTCTCCCTAAGATCTCATTTGAATCAATCTACTTCTTGCACTCCGCACCCCCAAACCTTGTAGCCTGCACCCCACACCCCCAGCCCTAGATGTGGCTGCTCCTACTTTCCTCACAAGTGTCTAAAGTTGGGAAAGCATCTGCCTGATGCCATGGTTTGTGTCCTGCTTGTTCTTCCCTTCGAGCAGCTCTTCCACACCCTTGTTCTGTGCCGCATTCCCACTTTCCTCAGTCTGTGACAGACAACATTGCTTACTGTTAGCAGTGAAATAACAAGATGCTGAAACTCTCAGCCCCAAACATTTTCCTACAGTTTAAGTTCCTGGTGCTTTAAAATATTTATTGGTTAAGTTTGACAACACACTCGCCTGCTAAATACTGTATTTATATGGAGAGGGATGCACACTTCCATGCACCTTGGCTCTGAACTGAGGGTCCCTATATCAGCTTCAGAGGTGCTGGCAGGAGCAGCAAGGCAAGCAGAGGTAAATGGGGACCCCACTGACCCTGCCCAGGTCACACGTTTCCTCAGAAAGCCGAAACTGCCTTTTTGTGACATTTAGAGAGGATAAGCATTTGATTTAATCTAATCCAGTTTAGCTGCCCCTGGTTTGCTGGGGATTGTTGTGACAAAACAGTGCGACACCCACCAAAACTCTGGAATACTGGCAGAATAGACACTATCCCATTGTGAAACTTCCCCTCCTGCCTTTGCGGGAGCATCCTGGTCCTGCCACCCCAAAATGAGAACCAGGATTTGTGTCTGTGCTGCGCAGGGAGGCAGCAGCCGGTGGTGAGCAGAGCCAGCCCGTGGAGTTGGCAGCCCAGGAGAGCATCTGGTGACTCAGACCCGCCTGTCACGAGCCCAGCCAAGCTGGGCAGCAGCTGGTAGAGCCACTCAGGGAACTGGGAGAAGGGAACCAAGTGGCTGCAGCTTTGATGCTCAGGAAGGAGCCTGATGTGCATTAATGGACTTGGGACAGCCCTGTTGCTTTCAGCTGCCACGGGAGCCCTTTTTCTGAAGTCTATCTAGAACATAAGCAGAGGAACTGAGGCTCAACTGCTTTCCAGAGCAGCCCAGTCAGAGGGGCCGTATCCACCCTCTGTATGGGCAGTTTGGGAAGTCTGAACTCAACCAGGGACCGGTGTGGAATTGCAGGTGAGACAGACACTGCCTGGCCCTGTCGTCCAAGCCAGGGACAGAGAGGAGAAACAGCTCCATGGCTCCAGCACGGCTCCCACAGGTGATATCAGCCATGTGCCGTACTCCGCCTTAGCCTTGAGGACAGCAGTGCAGCTGAGCAGCTGAAATGCATTGCCTCTGCAGAGCACTCCAGTGGAAAACGCTAAAGCATCCATAGTTCAGCCAAGGGCTTTCTCAACTTGCTTAGCTATTTATTATTTTCTTCCCTCCCCGTGCCCTGGGGCTCCTGGTGTGGTCGGTCATGGGAGGGAGCTCAGCATATCCCTATGGCACCAAGGATGACCCTGGACCGTGCCAAGCTGTGGACAGCGGGATTGGGACACCTGGGCTGAAGCAGAACCAGGTCTGAGTTGCCATTAAGAGTTTCCATGCAATGTTTGAGACAAATCATGAACCAAACCTGCTGTGGAGGCAGGGGTTTGACTGGGGGAACAATACTCGGAGGGACAATCGGGGGGGTCCTGCAGCTGCACTGTCTGGTGGCACAGGGGAGCTTCATGCTTTCGGGGTGGTGAAGGTGAGCTCTGACTGCCTCTTCCTGAGCTCCTTGGGTGGTAAATGGAAGAGAGGGATGCTGCAGCCATAACTACTAACAATACCTTCTCACCTCCACCCCTAGCCTTGCACAACAGGGGCAGTGAGGAGGGTCAAGCACTTGCCATCCACATATGTCCCCATCACCTGGAGGGGCCACCACGTCCATAACAGGGCACAATAGATGCATCACATATGCTTTTCCTGGCACATGGACACCAGCAGAAGCTGCTTCCTACACAAACCAGACCTGTTGCCTTGCCCTGGCATGAAGGTAGAGCCAGGGACTATTTGAGAGACTGATAGAGAGACGGGAACATGGGAAACACACAGGAAAACAAAGCCATTCCTACTGTCCAGGTGAAGGCTGCAGCGTGGGTCCTGCTGGGAAACCCACTTGCCAGAGATCAGCACACAGGTCTGGTGTCATCCCTACATGGTGCTGCTTCTAATAGAAAAGCAGCTGCTCCATGCACTAGCTTCATTTCCTGAATGGTTTTAAGGTGTAGCCCCATGTTGAGTCTAATCTGTCCATAATGGCATTGCGTACGCAGGCATTTCATTAAGTGCCTTCCTTTATCTCTGCGTTCTCCCTGATGCTGATGGGTCTGAGAAACTTGCTTCTGATTTCAGTGGGGGCTGGCTGGTCCTCTCCGTGTGAAACACAGTCTATTTTCCAGTAGCTATGGGAAAGGAAAGCTAAGGCACAGGCTCTGTATTTCCATATTTCTCAGTGGGTCCAGAGCTCAGCTGTGCTGGGCTCAACAGCGAGCTTGGCACCAGAGGGGATGCAAGGGCACAGGGGGATTTTCAAGGTGATGAGGGGGATGAGAAGAGGATAGTGGAGTGTTAAGGGCTAAGTGGCCTGGGCTGTCATGGGGGGACAGGGAAGCCATGTGCTGCCTGGCTGCAGCCCCTGCCAGACCGTCTTCTCCCTGTTTATTTTCTGCAACAACAGCCGCAGCCGCAGCTCTCCATCACATCCCTTCCCACAGCTGCGATCCCTAGGCTCTGCACTGGATCAAGCAAGGGGGTAGTGCAGCACTGCAGCCTTCCCAACCACAAGATTCCAAAGAGGAAAACACAGAATAATGCCCTTTGCTTAACTATCACATGGTGGGATTAGGACACAAAAAAAGCATGTCATCCTTTAACACAGTTTCCAGTGCTTTTAATTCCCTGTATTGGTTTTAGTAACGTGCACAAGGCAATTACATTGCAGTCAGAAATGATGGGGTTGTAGAGAATGAAGCAGGAGTGTTTGCAGAAGACCTGAGCAAACCAGAGTTAGAGACTGGTCAGGTAGCCAGAGCTGCAGTACCATCCCTACAGGCAGGTTCTAGAAATGTTCATCGCAAGAGTTAAACACAATGGGCATTGAGTGTTCCCCTAAAAGAGTAAAACAAATAAAGTTTCAATACTTCGTATTTGAAGTCTGAACCCAGGTTACATTTGGATCACAGCATCACACTCTTTCTTGCAAGATCAAATGATGCATCTTGTTTGTCTACAAATGATTTTCTCACTTGCATACATGAAGCACAACTTCTTCTAGGTCTGATGGCATCAAGGAGGCTTCAGTCAGCTGCTGGAGCTCTCCCTAAATTAAAATATATCTCTAGTTTGAGTCCCCAAGCAGCACTGAATGTGCTGAAGAGTAATTGTGGTAGGTCGAGCCCAGGGCAGAGAGCCTGGTGGATGCCCAGTGGGCTGTGGGCACTCAGCAGAACCCAGGGAACACAGGGCAGACAGAGGAGAAGAAGCAAACTGAGTCGTTACCTGTGGCTGCCTGCACAGTGCAGGGAGCAGGCAGGAGCCCAGCAGCACAGCAGGCTTTACACAGCACGCCAACTTGGCACAAGGGCTCAAACCAAACCCGATGGCCAGCTGCCACTCCAGCCCCTCCAGGGTCTGCCTCTGAGCACCTGATGGGTGCGTTGGGGTTTGGTTTGCAGCCCCTACGCAATTTTGCTGGCACCCACTGAGAACATTCAGGCTGCTTGGCAGTGCACGAGATCCCAGCAGGGATGCTTTGGGTCCAACATTGGGGCAGAACCTGCAGAGCCAGAAGGGGGAGATGGGATGTAGTGGTGGGATCTCAGTTTTGGATCGTCCACCTGAGGAGCCAGAAGGAGGAGATGGGATGTAGTGGTGGGGTCTCAGTTTCTGACCATTCCTCTGAGGAGCCAGGAGGAGGTGGGATGTACTGGTGGTCTCAGTCTCATCCCCCTGCAATGTTGCTTTACACTGCTGCATTCCCACAGCACAGCAGGGTACTTACCAGTGGGTTTTGTCCCTGGTAAGGATGAGCACAGGTACCCAGACATCATCCTGCACTGCATTTCCAGCAGCAGAGCCGCCCTGGTGCTGTACCTTCATTCCTTTGTGGACACACAGACAGCATCCCCTTTACACAAGCTGCCCTCACCAAACATCATGCATGCAGATATGTGCTGGGAAGCCTACAAAGAAAAGAACGCAGTTTTATACTAATTCCCTTAATTTATTCACATCAAATGTCAGTGCAGTGTCATATAAAAATCTTTAATGATTTTAAAACAAATGGTCCCTGAGGCAGGAAAATAGTTATAGTGCCATTTCTAAAATTAATTTAATTCCTCTGCAATAGAAATAAAAAAAAAGGGCCTGCTCAGTTGCACAGACATTCCAAATAGCATTAGAAAATATCTATGAGTGTGCTCAGCTGAACTCACACAGGGTTTCTCAGCCTTTCAGCCAGTGCTGGGAGCCCCTTGTTTTGCTCCCTTGCTCTGAGGGTAGATCCCTGCCTGCCTTTTCCCCATTTCTCCCCTGGGCCATAGAGAGTGCCCTGATTAATTAGTACCTGCTATTTTCTTTACACAGTAGCAGAACCTATTTTTATTTCATTTCTCAATGACTCATAATAGTTTCTCTTCTCTGCCATATGTGCACAAGCTCAGGACAGCATTGCACTGATATTCTGGGCCTGGAATCCTTCCTCTCACTGGCTCATGGGATGATCGTACGTGGTCCCGCTTCGCTGCCCACCACCCCGCTCAGATGCTGCCGTACCTACTCACCATATGGCACATTGGTTTCACACTGGGATGCTGCTGGCAGTGGCTCCAACGGGCAGCCAGCACCGTCTTCACGCCACCAGTTCCCCCCATCCTTCTGGCAGGGCGGGCACACTGCTGTCAGCTCTGCCCAACCAGCCCAGCCATCTCCCAACGGAAAGGGCACGGAGCTGGTGGAGGGCAGCCAATAGGCCACCCCACTCCCATGGCTCTGGGTGCGATGTGCCAAACCCCAGGAGGTGGAGAAGCAGCATGAGCTTGGTGCTGGACTGTGGTGGGGTCTGCCTACACATCCTCCAGATCTGGGAGCTGGGGACCCACAGAGAAAACACCCACCGGCAGTGGTCACGGAAGGTTTTCTCAGCCCATTTCTGTCAGGGATCATTCTCTTTCCAGAAGAAACCAGGTCAAGGAAGAAACGACGAGCTTAAGCAAGAGATAAAATTAAGCTGAGCCCAAGGAAACAACAGCAGAAGCTGTTCCCTCAGGTAGAGTTGCCCAAAGCAGGTCTGGCTGGCTTGGCAGGACAATTTCACCTGACCTGCTGGGACCTCTAGGGACACAAGCAAAAATGTTGTGTCAACACCAAACATTCATGTCAGTCACCACTCCCAGCCCATGAGATTATCTCGGAGATTAAGCACTTTCATTTTAAAGCTAATACTATGGTACTGATTTTTCATCTGCATTTTCAGACTCTCTGCGTGCCTCACCAAGCCTGAATTTTTTTGCCCGACCCTCTAAGTGCCCTGAATGAGATGAATTTGGAAAAGATAATCCCCCATGCTGCCTACTCGTACAGATTTCCTATTCTTTCCCAAGACTCCCAGATCCTCACTAAGGATGTTTTCCCTTCCCCAAGCCCTGCAATGAGTTACAGATGCCTCAGTGTCTCCAGCCAAGAGGCAAAGTGAATCTGAGATTTCCGAAGCCTGAAGTGTTTGACTTTGCAACCTGAAAGAACTAACATTCTGGCTTTTTAACGATGCTTTTCTAACAAAAGCAGCATCCCTCCTCTGCAGCTCAGCCCTTTTGAAGTCAGAAGTCATTCTGCTTTGCCACGTTGGTTTCCTCCATGGCTCCCATTGTTTCTCTCCCCTTGGAGAATGGATTAACAGGAAAGCAAGGCAAAGGAAAAGGACATCTGGCCAGGTTCCTCAAGAGAAGCTGAGAAGGGGGCAATATGTAATGGCACTGCAGAAAATGGCAGCCCCTTCTCTGATGGAGATGCTGGACACCTCTGCCTGTGGGGCAGGGATCACCCTCACCAGCCCTGCCAGAGGAGACAGGTCCCCACTGGAGCAGAGGGACAGGTCCCCACTGGAGCAGAGGGACAGGAGGCCCTGCCAGAACAGCACGGACCATCCTACAGGGAATGGGACATTTGTCTGCACCTCTTCTGCTGAAGCTGAGAAGGGCTTTCCAGATTTACAGAGTAAGTTTTGGCTCATGAACCTGCAAAGAATATACAGAAAGAAGCATCCAGCAAGGAGCCCCATGGGGAGAGGAGCTGTCAGGAGGCTGCTGGTGCACACACCTCCCACTTCCATGACTGGTGAGTCAGTTGGGATATTGGGACTTGGATCTCAGCCTGAGATCCAGTCCTGGTATGACTAAGGAGAGACTGGTGCATTATGGAAAGCAAAGGGAAGAGTTGTCCATATCATTTATAATTAAGACCAGGTTGGATGGGGCTTTGAGCACCCTGATCCAGTGGGAGGTGTCCCTGCTAATTGCAGGGGGTTAGAACTGGGTGGGCTTTGAGGTCCCTTTCAACCCAAACCATTCCATGATCCTATGAATTTTCAACACCTTGAATGAAGAGATGCGTTTGCCATTTGCAACTCACCTTTGCTGAAAGGGTTTCTCAGTAATGCTGTGGTACCTGTAAGCAAGGAAATCACTGGGAAGTCTCTCTCTCTCCCAGACACAGAACAGCACCCTTTTCATCTTTTTCTCTCTTGGACACTGAAGTCTCCATTGCAAGTCCTGCATGCACAGCTGCAGCCTAAGACTACCTGTATGGGCAGGCAAATGTTAAATGCAGCATCCTTTTTATGAATAGGTGCCTGTGAGTAATAAATCAACCCTCCATTCCATAATTTTCACCTTCAAAGTAAATCTCTGGGATGGCACAGGGTCAGACCACTTGAAGAAAAAGTCTCTGTCATAGTGGTGCTCAGCCTGTGTCCCACACCAGGAGAGGAGTATGGTGGTCATGTGCTGCGAAAGCAGGCTGGTAGAAGTGGTGATGCTCATCTGTGCCTCCCTTGGGTGCTGTGGCAATGCTGGTACCCAGAGGGAGCGCCAAGGGGAGCACACAGGTGGGAGAGTTCCTAAAAATTTCCTGTATAGATAATTAAAATAAAGCCCAAACACATGAAACTTCTTTCAGTGACTCAGTCTCCACGCTCCCTCTCCCCTCCCACGGGCCTTCTGATGCTTGTGGAGAAATTAAGCACTTACAGGTTTTCCTCCTTTGTCCTTACGCCTTCCCATTTTCTCTCTCCTTCTGCCCATCCAAGGCCACCCCCAGTGTGACGGACAATTTGCAACCCTACTGGAGATGCCTTCAGCCATCCCAGCCAGCATGAAACCCTTCTGCTGAAAACATTTTTAAGCTGAAAAAGGGGAGATTTAGATGAGATCTTAGGAAGAAATATTTTCCTGTGAGGGTGGGGAGGCCCTGCCCCAGGTTACCCAGAGAAGTGGTGGCTGCCCCATCCCTGGAGGTGTTCAAGGCCAGGCTGGATGGGACTTCGAGCACCCTGATCCAGTGGGATGTGTCAGGCGGTTGAAACTGGATGAGCTTTGAAGTCCCTTCCAATCCAAATCATCATGTGATTCATTCTGTGATTCTATGATTCTGGAGAGAAAACTCATGGCAGTGTAGCTGCATTTTTAAGATGCTTATTTCATATTGCTTACAGTATTATTAAATTCCCCAATGGATACAGACTTCCTTAAAAAAAATGAGAGATCATTTAATTACTGGGTTCAGGGTTCAAAGCAGAGCTAGAATTTATTGTGAATTATGCTCATTATGATTTTCATGGACTTCTGTGGAATAATTGTGCATTAATTTCACAGGGTGGAAGCAGTTGACAGACCCCTCAGGTTTGTGCTGCCTGACACTGACTTGTTGGTGCCATTCACCAGGAGCCATCTCTTGGTTCTCCTGTGAGACGAGAAAAATCATAAAATCATAGAATCATGGAATCATTAAAAATTGGAATCATTAACTGGAAAAGATCTCAAATCTCATCCAGTCCAACCATCAGTCCAACCTCACTGTGCATGCTGAACCATGTCCCCAGGTGCCACATCTACCTGTTTTTTAACCCCTCCAGGGATGGAGACTCCACCACTGCCCTGGGCAACTTCTTCCAGTGCTTCACCACTCTGTCAGTAAAGCAATTTTCCCTACTATCCAATCTAAACCTCCCCTGATGCAACTTGAGGCCATTTCCTCTCATCCTATCAAATGCAGCAATGCAATGCTTGGATCCTCTGGCAAGGTGGCAGACCAGCCAAACCCTCATCTTTGAGTGACTCCCCTGGGAGAACAGGTGTGCTGAAAGTCAGGGACCCAGAGGAAGAGAAAAAGAGAGAAATGCTCTTAAATACTTCAGTTTCATTTCACTTCTCCCAAATCAGTTACCATAGAGGCAGTCTCTACCATGGAGCTCACACTGTGGTTAAAGGAAAAGTTCCAAAGGCATGAAAGGGTGCTGGGTGCCTAAATCACATTCTCTTTAATTAAGGGAGAGGTAAACAAATCTGTTTAAATGTATAGAAAAGATCTGCTGTCAGCAATTCTGTGCCCTGATTCCCAGCACTACTGCGCAGGCAGCTAAACACCCCGCTCTGAATTAGCGGCTGTGCTTGAGCTGAGGTGCCAGGTTCTAATTATTAACAGGTTTGATAGCAGCCCCGTGGCAGCAGATTACATTGCAAATGAAGATTTGACATGGTAATTTTAGCTGCTCCTTTAAATTTATTCAGGTGGAAAACAGAGGAAATGACCAGCTCCAAATATACCTCTAAGCCCCATGTCCTTAGCCTGGTTCTCCTTTTAGTCTGAAAACTGAGCTAAAATGCACATGTCCTCCAAAATAAGCCCCAGCCAGCTGAAAAGCTTAATTTCACTGAAGGCTCCTGCTCTGCCCAGCTCATTCTGTTGATGTGGATATCAGAGCTCGGGGAGAGGACAGAGGGCTCTGAATGTGGCAGCACAATTGGTACAGTGGGCACGTGTGATATGGTAGCTGCGGAGCTGTCAGCTGGGCATCGCCCACACCCCCAGAGCCTTGCACACCTCCTGCCCATCCTCACTGTGCTCACCAGCTGAGCACCAAGGGCTGCAACAGCACCAGCAATGCCTACACAAATGGATTTTTAAGTTATTTATGGATCAAATCATGAAATCATGGAATGGTTTGGGTTGGAAAGGATACCAAAGTCCATCCAGTTCCAAATCTCCTGCCATGGGCAAGGACACCTCCCACTGTGTCAGGGTGCTCAAAATCCCATCCAGCTGGCCCTTGAACACCTCCACTGACAGGGCAGCCACAAGTTCCCTGGACAATCTGTGCCAGGGCCTCACCACCCCCCACAGGAAAATATTGCTTCCTAACATCTCATGTCGGTCTCCCGTTTTTCAGTTTAAAACCCTTGCCCCTTGTCCTGTCACTGCAGGCTCAGCTAAAGCCCCTCTCCATCTTTCTCATGAGCTCCCTTTCAGTTCTGGAACGCTCCTCGAAGTTCTCCCCAGAGTCTCCAGGTTGAACAATCCCAACTCAGCCTCTCCTTGTAAGGGAGATGCTTCAGCCCTTGGATCATCTCTGTGGCCTCCTCTGAACTCACTCAAAGAGATCTGAACAACCCCAACTCTCCTGTCCTACAGACAGGGCATTGCACCTCTGCTGCATAACTTTCCATCACAGCTCATAAACCATGTGGGACTGTGTTTCGTGTCTGTATTTGTGGAGCTGGGTTGAGCCGCTGCGAAGTCCCAGTGGGCTTTCCCCGGAGGCAGAGGCAGGGTGGGTGGAACATCCCTTTATTCGCTGTTTATGGGATACCTCAGCGCGCCCCCCCCCCCCCCCCCCGCAGCCGCTGCCGCTCCCCGCGATCCGGCGGGCGGAGGCGCCGCCCTGTGGCCGCGCCGGGGACTGCAGCGCCAGCACCGGGCAGAGGGCAGCGGGCAGCGTGCACTGGCACTGGCAGCAGACAGTGGGCACTGTGCAGCGGGCACTGGGCACTGCACGCAGTGCGGGGCATCAGCACCGGCACTGGTACCGGACACTGGTACTAGACAGGGGCAGTGAGCACCGGGCACTTGTAGTGGTCAGAGAGCACTGGGCACCAGTGCCAGGCAACAGCAACAGCAGCGGGCACCGGTAGCGGGCATCGGGCACTGGTACCAGGCAAGTGACAGCGGGCTCAGGGCACTGGCAGTGTGCAGAGAGCACTGGGCACCAGCACTAGCAGCAGGCACTGGGCATTTTTCCCTGGGCACTGGCACTGGACAGCAGGCAGCGGGCACTGGGCACTGGCAACAGTCAGAGTGTACTGGGCACCAGCACTGGGCACTGGCAGTGACACTGTGCACCGGTGTCAGCAGGCACTGGGCAGCAGGCGCAGGGCACTGGCAGTGGGGACTGAGCACGAGCAGCAGGCCCCAGCATCCACATCACGAGTGAGCACCAGCAGCAGGCACTGGGTACCAGCTCCACGCACCAGCACCAGCACTGGGCAGTGGGCAGCAGGCAGTGGCAATGGACATTGGCAGCGGGCACTGGGTAGCAGGCACCAGTAGCAGAGAGCAGGCAGCAGTCAATGAAGAGCAGGCAGCGTGCACCAGTACCAGACACTTGCAGCAGGCAGTGGGCACCAGCAGTGGGCAAGTGGGCACGGGCAGCAGGCACTAGCACCAGTATCAGCAGCGAGCACCGGCAAGATGGACAGGGCACTAGCAGCAGGCGCCGGAGCCAGGCACCGGCAGCAGGCAGTGGCAGCAGGGAGCAGGAATCAGCAGCAGGCAAAGGGCACCAGTGCCAGCAGCAGGAAGTTTCAGTTGGCACTGACACAGGGGAGCAGCACAAGCAGCAGGCGCTGGCACCAGGCAGTGGGCACCACACCAGCACGGGCACTGGCAATGAGAACCGGTACTGGGCACTGGCACTAGGCACCAGCATTGGGCAGCATCACCAGCAGCAGGCATTGGCACTGGGCACGGGCACTGGCACCAGCCAGTGGACACCAGCACCAGGCACCTGTACCCCTCTGCATGCTGCACTTGCTGAAACACGCCCATCAAGCCACGGACACCCCATCCCTTCCTCTCAGGAGAGGGCTGCTGGGCACGGATGTCATGGGAGGGTTTGTATATCAGTCCATTGCTCTGATCACTCTTGATAAAATACTGTATGTAATATTCATTTGCTACTAACAGTTGCTTTACCAATTCCAGTGTTTTTTAAATATTAATGTGCAGCGTGAGCTATTGAGGATACAGAGCACACAGTACCCAGTGTCTCCCTGGACAGAGAGAACAGGCAACTCCAAGGGGAGATTCACATCAGTGTCGTAGGAGCGGAGCTCACACTCAGCTGGACCCGTGCAGAGCATCCTCCCTGCCCGCAGCGCTCCGGACAGCATCTCCTCCCGGGCTGAGGATGCTCATAGCATAAGGGGCTCCAAGCAGCTGTGTGGGACTCCAGTATATCCTAGAGGTTTTCCTAACACCTGCTCACCACCAGAGAGAGCAAAGCACTGAAGAAAATACATCCCAACCCAATCATTCTGGGTTTGTTCATTAACCCTTTCGAGCTGCCTGCGATTTCTAATTCCTGCCAATGTCCCAGCCGCAGGGATGAGTGAGTTCAGTGACCAAAACATCACAAGATCATTGCCCAGAGAAAAGGTAAAACCATTACAAATTCCTAAATATTCCCTTTGCATTAGAAAGAAGAAACGTGCAGAGAGCAGAAGTGAGCAGCCTCACACATCCACCTTCTTCGTGCGTGACTGGGATGCTGCTCCCACCCTGTGGGAAAACCGGTGCTAGGGCTAAACACACATCTGTGTACTGAGGGACATGTCCTGCTTTCTTGAAAAGATTGTGTGCAGAAACTAACACAAGAAGTGATTAATTTCAATATATTTACTCAACAGTTTTAGTCCCCAAACAGTAAAACATTGTCCCCTCAAAGACAGATGAAGGAGTAAGCTGAGACTCTGATAACTTCATGAAGTTCAACAAGACCGAGGGCAAGGTCCTGAACCTGGGTCAGGGCAATCCCAAGCACAGTTACAGACTGAGCACAGAATGAATTGGGAGCAGCCCTGAAGAGAAGGACTTGTGGTGCTGGGGGACGGGAACCTCAACATGAGCCAGCAATGTGTCTCTGCAGCCCAGAAAGTCACCTATGTCTTGGGCTGCATCGCCAGCAGTGGGACCAACAGGGCAAGGGAGGGGATTCCACCCCTCTGCTTCACTCTGGTGAGACCCCATCTGGAGTTCTGCATTCAGTTCTGGTGTCCTCATCACAGGTAGTTGGCACAAGTCTCGAGGAGGCCACAGAGATGATCCAAGGGCTGGAGCAGCTCGCATACAAGGACAGGCTGAGAGAGAGGTGGGATTCTTCAGCCTGGAGAAGAGAAGGGTCCAGAGAGACCTTGGAGTAGCTCTCCAGTACTGAAAGGGTCTCCAGAAAAGCTAGGGAGGGACTCTTGATCAGGGAGTGCAGGGATAGGATGTGGGGGAATGGTTTTCAGATAAAGAAGGGACATTCAGGTTGGATATTGGAAAGAAATGTTTCCCTGTGAAGGTGGTGAGGCCCTGGCACAGGTTTCCCAGAGAAGTTGTGGCTGCCCCATCCCTGGAGGGGCTTAGAGTATCCTAATCCAGGGAAAGTGTCCCTGCCCATGGCAAGGGGGTTCCAAACCCCAGGTTCCTGGCCCACTGGGAGCAGGTAATAGAATCCTCCACTGTGGCTCCTCACATCCCTGTAGATGCTGGCCGGGGAAGGAGCTGCAGGAGATCCTGGACAGGGTGGAGGGTGTCTGCAGCCAACCTACCCCAAACACTGCTTGGAGAGGTTTGTCTCAATTCCTGCTGGTGGCACAGAGCAGTCATGGCCCAGTCATATTTGCTCTTCCCTAACACGTGTCCTGTTTATGCAAATATTAGAGGGAAGCTTCCTCTGGTGCGAATGTCAACTGTCCCTGCAAACAGCAGTGGATGTGCTTGCACACCTATAACTCATTCTATAGAACCAGCACCTGGGATATCATTATTAAGAGTTTTAGCCCTTCGGGCAGGATACTTAGAAAATAATGTATATCCAAGGTGAGCCATCAAGCATGTCAGATATTAAATACTTATTTTGAAAAGGCTTGGAACCTCCTGCCCTGAGCTGAGCACATTCAGGAGGATATATTTACAGAAATCTGGATCAGTCCCTGCATTAATCAGTCTTGGAAGGAAAGGTTGAGCTCTCCTGCTAACGCATTCATGGCAGAGCTACCATCCACCCCACGCAGGAGCAGCTGCCTTGACAGCCAGGGTTTGCCCCACCAGCAGGGCTGGGGTTCCCCAACATGTATTTGGTGCCTGGGACCTAGAGGAACAAAGTCCATCTGATGCATTAACACCACATTTGGGTCTCCTCACAGCAACACCTCTGACCTACTCATACCCATTTCTGTCTGACAGGTGGGCAGTGAAGCTTTGAACAGCGTACAGCACCACGAGTACCTGTCCTCTCCGAGTTCATAGCTCAAGGTTCTCATCCCAAGTACACCAACAGCCCCAGGCGTTGTTTGGGTCTGGTTTTTTTCTTCCAGACTTTCTTCTATGGCTCCTGGTCCAAGGAAAATGAAATCTCAGGGTTGTGTCAAGAAAAGGAAGAACCCAGCAGTGCACTATGGGCTGGAAGAATAGGCTGCAACCCCATTTTGCGTTGGTACCACCAGGCATTGAAAAAGCCACTTCCACTTCCCTGCAGCGTTTCTACTTCAAATGGATCTCCCACTCACAACAGAGGAGCCAGGTGGGAAATTGGAGTCTTTCCTTCTGACACTCACAATTAGCAGATTACCTCACCTGGGCTGCTGCCATCAATGTGCTCGTATCACAGTATCACAGTATCATAAGGTTGGAAAGGACCTCTGAGATCATTGAGTCCAACCTATAACCCAACACCAACACCAACACTAACACCAACCCATCATCTAAACCATGGCACTCAGTGCCTCATCCAATCTCCCCTTAAACACTTCCAGGGTCTGCGACTCCACCACCTCCGTGGGCAGCGCATTCCAATGGCCAATCACCCTTTCAGTGAAGAACTTTTTCCTAACATCAAGTCTAAGTCTTTTTCCTAACATCAAGGCACACTTGCAGAGTGCTGCCTATTGACGCTGGTTTTCTTTGGAGAGAAGTGCCAAAATCACCACTGACTCATTCCGGGCTGCTCACAGACTTTTCACTGCCCCTGAGCCGGTGAACTAAACCCAAGAGCTGCTGATCCCTGACCTGCAGGGAGAGGCCATGGCACTGGGGTACCCCAGAGAAATCATGGCTGCCCCCTCCCTGGAGGTGTTCAAGGCCAGGTTGGACAAGGCTTTGAGCACCCTGATCCAGTGGGTGGTGACCCTGCCCATGGCAGGGGTTTGGAACTGGGTGGGCTTTGAAGTCCCTCCCAACCCAAACAATTCCATGATTCTATGATTCTCTGACCTGTCCCTGCACCATCCCAGGGGAATGTCTCCAGGTACAGTGAGGATGCCCAGGAGAGGCCTGGGAAGCAATGCTCTTTGGGGCCTGGAGGATGAGGCCAACCCAGGACGTAGGTGAGGTGTGAGCATGGCGAGGTCCAAGGTCCATGGGCATCCAAGGGAGGGCATTAGAGCCAGTGGAGGATGGCTGGAAGGCCCCTGTGCCCCACAGCGAGTCGTTGCCCAGGGGTGATCCCTACATCGTGGTGGCAGCTCCGAAATCCCAGCGCTTTGCCGACACCTTGACAAATTTAGTTTAACTATTTTGATGTAATAACGTAATTAGGTAAAAGGGTTCAGCAACCGATTGCATTTCACTAATTTCAGCCATCTGGTCCAACATTTGTTCTTATGTGTACCAGATTTCACAGTGCCTTTGCTCTAATAGTAATTAATGAAACTGTTAATAAGCTACATATATCATATTATGCGGCAATAATTCATCAAAGGATAACATTATGAGACAAATTATATATAACAATTATAGAAAATGGCTTACACTACTAAACGTTGCCCACTGCTAACTAGTTTCTTTACTCTTCTCTTCTTAATGAATTCCCTAATTAATTTAATGCATACTTTGTGCATAATTTGAAATTTAAAAACACTGCTGGGTCAGGTTTTAACTATCCTCTTTTACATGCTGTCTGCTTCTACAAGACACATATTAGCAAAACATGACCTCTATGCAAAATACCAAGCCCTGCTGCTATTTCCATTCCCGATCCTGGTGGATGCGCTCCGGCGTGCTCCCCACCACGTGTATGGGTACCCTGTCCACCCCCTCCAGCATCCGCACTCCCCTCGTATGCCGCAGCCCTACGTCACGGCGATGTGTTTCACGAGAGGCCCAGTGAATCTAGGTCACTATTTATAACAAAAACCAAACATCAATTGCTTTTCTAATCTTTCATTATGCAAGCAGCTCTGTTTTGAGGAAGCTGCTCTCAATCATACCTTGTGAAAGCTGCCACCTAAAAATAGAGCTTTGCCATGATACTCTGAACATCACCCCTCCCTCTGAAGAATGAGGCCAGCCTGAAAATCCAGAAGCTTTTAAAAATAGAACTGTAAATTCAGCTTCTTAATCTTCAGATTTTTAAGCATCCATCACACAATTGACTGGTATTTCCCAGTTTTCTACATCTCCAGCTTTGCAGTTTTCCTGCAGAACACAACCACAAACTTTTTTCTCAAAGCCAAAGTTTCCATTCTTGTCTGACTAGAATTCTTTGTGTGGAGACTTCAAGAAAGCCACTAAACACCCTGGCAGTGCAGATGAACTACAGGGTATTCTAAGCTTTGAGTTTCCTAATCTTTCACTGACTGAATTTCCGTAGTAAGAGAAATAAGATATCCCAGCACGGAGCTCACAGTCAGTAACTTACGGACTGGACTGGCAAGAAAATGCACAGGGAAGGTTAAAATCCTCTCACTGACACTTACATGAGAACTAAGTCTTAATTCAAGTTTTGAGGCTCAGCTGTGATTCACCAATGTAACTCAGACAGTTGGAACATTTGAGATGTCAGGCTCCTGGGATGGGGAAGGGCAGAACCTATCTCAGAGACCTGCTGAGAAGCTCTCACAGCTCTGGAAGTGCCAACAGGGCACTGCCATTCCCATGAGGAGTCAAACACTGCGTCAGGAAAGCTGCAGCTGAGACCAGTGTTTTGTGGCAGAAGTCCTCTCCTAAACCCCACCACAGCCACAGACCATCCCAGCTGGAGGGCAACAGACCTGATGGCATTCTAACCACCTTGATATGATGGACACCTCCATGCCTGCAGTGCACAGAAGCATCCCAGACTGCTAACTTGTCTTGTAGTGAGGGGAATATTTTGATGGCCTTCTGAGCTACTTATTTGCACTATTTTCTGCTATTTTTAGACAAAAGGAGCCTTGTAGTCTGCATGGTAGGACCATCCACACATGTCTCGTCTTGCCCTTCATTGACCACTGCGATGTCTTCAACTTGGCATGGTCTCTTATGCTCCAGAAAAGATACACAATTTATCAGGCTGATGAGGCTTTAGGAAGAGATCATTCCTTCCCAACTTCTCTTTGGAAAATATGTATTTTACATTAATAAAATATTACACAGAGACCCAGAGTACCCTCTTATAATGTCACCTCATCTTCTGGGACACTTCTGGCTAGAAAATATGTCAAGTTTTCATCTTCAAGTCAGCCTGCTTCTGTGCTTTTTAATCTGACACTTTGGATTATTCTAAAGATGGAGTAGCCTCAATTAAATTAATTCCTCCCTACAAAAGCAGCTGTCTTGAGTCAAAGTAATCAGTTCAACTCTCTGGAACATTGACACTCTCTGAGGAGAAAAGCCAAAGCACAGAGTTAGCAGACGCAATGTCTGACCATATCCAAAGAGCAACCACTTTGCCATAACTTGTAAGCATGAAGCTGGAGCTTAGAGGAACAGCTCGAGTCTCCCTCCCTGACCCAGGGAAGGATCTTGCTGGTGGTGTGGCCAGCTGTTAGGAAAGAGGTTGGCTGGCCTTTCCCATCAGCAGAGAAATGAGCTTTCCAGTCCAAGGTCCGGACAGAGCCACCCTGCACCCCTGGGCTCACTCCAGGGGTGTTCACACTGACCCAACACCCAACACTCAGCCCTCAGGCACAGTGGCCAAGTCCCAACAGTGAGGCCACCAGCCACACCAGGACACCACACTATAGTGGGCTCCTGAGCCCTCCTGCTGCTGGGCGAGACTGCCAGGAGCAGTGAGGGAAGAAACCAACATAAGAACACAAACCAGAGTGCAGAATGAACCCACAGTGCGTGGTGTATCTTCAATTTTAATTTCTAAATGCAGGTAGTATTTCACTTCAGTTTAATTTTCATTTCTAAACACAGGTAACGTTTCATTGCTGTTCAATCTCGATTCCAAGCTTTCTCACTTTCAAAGAGCTGCTCAGTTTTCTCCCCTTTTCTCAGCCCTTCTGTAACCCTACCCCTCAGTCCCTCTCGCTGGCAGCCCTTGACACACCATCCACAGACTCCAACCCTACGGAAAGCGGAACTGCTGCCACGTCGGAGGGGAGTTCGCTTTACAGAGAAAAGCCTTGGAAACACAACACAATTGCCGTTGCTTTTTAAAAGACACATTTGCAATCTCACAATTTAACCATCACTTGGACTTTGAAATTACTAATTTTTAAGTATGAAAATTAATGTTATTTTGCCCCCTTGTTTATTTTTATTTCAGCATTCACATGCATTGCAATGGGCTGGAGTCCTTTACTGAAATAAATCCCTTGCTGTGTGATTTGGGATGCCATGCATTGGGTTTAACCTTATTAATACCAGAGTCTGAGAGAGCTGCGAAATACTGAACGGCTCAGACATTTTCCTCCTTCAATTCAGAGCCCATGCCCTGAATTTTCCGACTGATGCCCACCCATCATAGCTGATCTTACAGATCTTTAAGCTGACTGTGCCTGCAGGTGCAACAGGTGCCACACCAAGAGTGCAAGGGTGCACACACCTTTGTACTGACCGTGCAACCTTGTCCTCACTCATGGGCAGCACAAGTTTATTAACAAAGGGAAGCTGCTTGATCTGCACCCTGGCACGGGGAATTAAGTCTCCCAGAGAAGGCAGTGGGTGCCCAGTGGTGATGGGGTCTCTGCCAAACGGCTCCTGGCAGCTGTGGGATGGCAGAGACTCTCCAAGCTGTGGTTTTGCTCAGCAGTTGGGGTTCCTGTGTGACCCCCCCAGCTCACTGTGACTGACACCTTCACCCAGCACAGAATATCTGAACATCCTAACCCTACCCAGCCCCCCGTACATAACCAGATCTGCAGGAACAGCTTCTCCTGCAGATTCCCTGGATTTTCATAGAATCATAGAATGTCCTGAGTTGGAAGGGCCTCTTCGGGATCATCAAGTCCATTCCTATCCCTGCATAGGACAACTTCAAAATTCACACCATGAACTGGTTTTACCCTTGCACAGCCTTCCACCCCAACACCACAGGACATGAGGGGACACAGGGGCACACTGCATCCAGATTTTAATCCGCAACACAATCCTTGCCACGCAAATTCGACCGGGCCCTGCAGGGCTGCAACAGGGCTGTTCTTTGGGCTCCCTGAAAAGCCCACTGAGGACTCCCTTGGCAATCCAGCACTTCCCAGGCCAGAGCAGGACCACAGCCCAGTCCCTGCAAGCAGACCCGGACCCCAGCTCTGGGGCAGGAGCAGCATGGAGGGCTCCCCAGCTAACTTTAACACAGTCTTGGCTCAGCCTGCCAGGAGCAACACAACTTCACATGCCTCTCCTAGCCCTGGCTGGTGTTGCCCTGTAAATGAATGGGGTTTGTGACAAACAGCCATGTACTCAGCAGAGAGATTTAACCCACAGACTGCCACATAAGCCCCTGCTACACTGCTCTATCTTTAATGTCCCTGGGAGTCACAGCCGCATTCCTACCCAGGCTGCCCTGGGACTGGTGTCACACTTCCCATCCTGTTCATGGAATCATGGAATGGTTTGGGCTGGAAGGGACATCAAAGCCCTCCAGTTCTATCCCCCTGCCGTGCGCAGGGACACCTGACACCTCCCACTGGATCAGGGTGCTCCAAGCCCCATCCAACCTGGCCTTCAACACCTCCAGGGATGGTAAAGCCACCACTTCTCCGGGCAACCTGTGGCAGGGCCTCTCTATCCTCGCAGCAAAATATTTCTCCCTAAGAGCTCATTTCAATATCTCCTCTTTCATCTGAAAACCGTCCCCACTCATCCTATCCCTGCACTCCTCCCGGAACAACCCATGGGAGCTTCTGTATCCACTGCATGGGGCAGGGGCTGCCACGGAGCGGGGGGGGGGGGGGGGGGGGGGATGCTGCGGGGAAAGCCTTAAGTGGGATGCAACAGGGTAAGGTTTAAGTGTGGAAGAGGCGGGGTAAGGGTTAAGGCGGATGCACCAGGGTAAGACTTAAGGTGCGATATGGTGGGGTAAGGGCTGGGGGATGCAACAGGGTAAGGATTAAGGGGGGATGCGGTGCGGTAAGGGTTGGGGGAATGCAGCGGGCTAAGAGTTAAGGGGGATGCAACAGGGTGAGGTTTAAGAGGGGATAAGGTGGGGTAAGGGTTAAGGGGCATGCAATAGGGTAGGGGTTAAGGGCGGATGCGGCGGGGTAAGGGTTAAGGGGCGGGCGGGTCCCCCCGGTGTTGAGTTTTAGCGCGGGGAGGAGCGAGAGAAGCCCCGGTCCCGCCCCCTCCCCAGCCCCGGCCATGGGCGCGCTGCGGCCGCTGCTCCGCGGCAGCGGGCGAGCGCTCGCCCTCGTCTTCTTCGCCTCGGTGCTCTGGCTGCTGCTCGACATGGCCGCGCTCCGCATCTCCCTGGGGGATGCCGGGGGCAGGAGGATGCAGGGGGCGGGGAGAGGCGGCAGCCACCGGTCCCACCGGGGCAGGGGCGTGGGGGGGCCGGCAGCGCCGAGTCCTGCCCCGGGGCATGCTGCGGGAGGGGGGCACCGGGCTGGGATCCCAACCGGAGATGCTCCGGGAGCGAGGAACCGGGCTGGGATCCCACCGGGAGGTGCTCCGGGATGGGGAAACCGGGCTGGGATCCCACCGGGAGGTGCTCCGGGATGGGGAAACCGGGCTGGGATCCCACCGGGAGGTGCTCCGGGATGGGGAAACCGGGCTGGGATCCCACCGGGAGGTGCTCCGGGATGGGGAAACCGGGCTGGGATTCCACCGGGAGGTGCTCTGGGATGGGGAAACCGGGCTGGGATTCCACCGGGAGGTGCTCCGGGAGGAGAATACCGGGCTGGGATCCCACCAGGAGACACTGCGAGAGGGGGACAAGAAGCTGGGACCGCAGTGCAGCCCCCCGGCGCTCCCCTCGGTGCTCGGTTCACCCCTCCAGGTGCCTCGGTGGTAGGAGATGCTGCGGGACGGGGACACCGGGATGAGATCCTACCGGGAGATGCTGTAGGAGGGGGACAGGAGGCAGGGATCCCACCGGGAAATATTGCGGGACAGGGGCACCAGGATGGAATCTCACTCGGAGTTGCTGCGAGAGGGGAACACCGGAATAAGACCCCACCGGAGCCCGCAGGTGCTGCCCCCGCGGCTCCATTCACCCCTCCAGCCACCCCGGTGATCAGAGATGCTGTGGGACGGGGGCACCGGGCTGGAATCCCACCAGTAGATGCCCCGGGAGGGGGAAACTGGGCTGGGATCACAGCGGGAGATGCTGTGGGAACGAGGAAAGGGACTGGGACCGCAGTGGAGCCACCCGGTACCCCCCCTGGGGCTCGGTTCCCCCTGGTGGTCGGTGCAAGGAGCATAGCAGCACTCACAGTCCCATCGAAGGCAGCGGAGTTGGGAATGGAGCGTACTGGGAATGCAGCTGTGATGTGGGGGGCATCGCCACCCCAGGTTGGAGCTGCTGCCACACTGGCTGCTGGGGTCACTGGGGACACACCCGGAGAACGCCGCAACAGGAGTTGGCAGGGATATTCTAGGGCACCTTCCCAGGAACCAGAGCTGGAACCCCCGAAGAGAAACAGGGAAAAGGGACAAACACTCTCCAAAGATCACTTCATCGTCATTAGCAAAGAGGGTGTGAAAGCCACCAGCCCAGCAGCCCCCCATCCTGGATCCCACTCTACGAGGAACTCCACAGAGAGTCAAGCGCAGCGCAAAGAGCAGCAGCTCGCCGATGGTGTCCACGCTGCAAACACCATCGCTGGGGCTGTGGTGCTGGATGGCCGGATCTGGACTCTGGGTGCCACGCAAGGACCAGCTCCCAGGACATCTCTTTTCATCAAGGACAGACAGGAGTTAGCAGGCCGCATCCCAGGAATGCACAGGGTCTGGTCCGCGGATGCAACGCTTGCCCCAAGGGATCCTCAGGCTCCTGGACAGTTTGGGCATGCTGTTGCTGTGCCAGATAATAAACAAGAAGAAGCAAAAAGTAGATGGAAAGAGGGAAACTTTAACGTCTACCTCAGCGATTTGATCCCTGTAGACCGAGCCATAGTGGACACCAGGCCTGCTGGGTAAGATTGCCTTCCATGCACAAACAGGATGAGGGGGAATGATTTTAACCTGAAAGAGGGGAGACTGAGATAAGACCTTATGGAGAAGTGTTTTCTTGTGAGGGGGTGAGGCACAGGCACAGGTTGCCCAGAGAAATGGTGGCTGCCCCATCTCTGGAGGTGATTGGTTGGATGGGGCTTTCAGCACTGTGATCCAGTGGGAGGTGTCCCTGCCCATGGCAGGGGGTGGAACTGAATGGGCTTTGAGGTCCCTTCCAGCCCAAACGATTCCATTATTCTATTAAATGCCTGCACCGCATCCCTGGGAACCTGCTAAGTGGCTCCTGGGATGGGCTATGGAGCGTACTGAGGCCTTTGGTTTGTGCCTCCTAGCCATGAGACGGCTTTTGCCTTTCCAGATAAGTGCACCTTGTTATTAAACATAAACCTGGGTAAAATTTGCAGATCATCTTAACCTGCCAACCTTGCCTTGAGGCAGAGGCACTCCAACAGCTTCCTCTGCCTGCAGGGCCCACTGGGGGCTCCAAAAGCCTCACAGGAAGCAAAGGCAGGCACTGACATGATTAATTGGGCACATGTCAGCCTGCAGCCAAGGTGACACTCCCAGGAGCTCTCCTTTATGATGACCATTGGCACTATTGCCCTTGTGCTGCAGTGCACTGTGGTCAGTACCCACACTCTGTAGGCTGTTCAGGGGGCTCCATGGGCACAGGTGGGGAGGGATGCAGAGTTTTGCTTTGGAAACCTGTTGGTTACAGCTGTCCCCATGAAATGTGCAGCTGATACTGCAGTTCTCAGCATTGCACTCCAAGTAGCCCCCATAGGCCCCCAGAGAAAAGAAAGGGATGAGGTGTGGGCAGCGCCTTGTGGATGGAAGGGGTGAGGGATTCCAGAGGCTCGCTTTTTCTGCTGCATGCTCCTGCTGCAAACTCCTCTCAGCCCCCTGGTGGGTGAGAGACCTGCCTCTTACAGAGACCCTCCTATGTCCCTCTTCCCACATTTGCAGACCGCGTGTACAGTGGGATGGGAGCTGCGCCATTGTTTGTCCCCATCCCACAGGACTATGTTGCAGACATTCCCATGGCACTGTTGGTGCTCACCTGTGAGCTAAGGTGAGGCCCTATGCAAAGAAATGGGGCAGGGCAGGAGGGAGACAACTAGGACTACTTTCTGGTGGGCAGAGGGTGCCAGTTATGAAAGCCATCAGTGCACAGCAGAAGACCTGTGGCGGCTCAAACCCAGCGCTGTGGTTTGGTCTTTGACAGCAAAGCCCTGGAACAGAAACCACCTTCCAAGAGCTCCTGTGAGCGCAACCCACCTGCCTCCGGTGAATCACACTGCCCAGAGGAGACGGCATGGGCGTCACCGGGAACGCCTTGGCCAAACAAGGGCACGTCCCCAACGGTCCTTCCTGGGGACGTGTGCTGCCACAGGGAGCTCCCCTGGGTCCCTGGCACTGGCAGGAGCCTGCGCAGGCTCTGCCCTCAGTGTGTTGACACAGCGGAAACCGGGCTGTAAGGGCCACCTCACAGCAAAGGCTGTTGGCAGCTCTCAGTGATCAAATGGCATGTTACTTTTTTGCTGCATCCTTCTAGTCTCTCCCAGTTTAGACTCTCATTCGTCTTGTGATCCTTGCTGGAGCGCTGGACTAGGCCACTGAAATTCAGCCAACAGGAAGCTCGCCCTGTTGCAGCCTGCGGTGTGCCCATCTGTGGGCAGAGCCTGCTGTTTCCTGAGCTTTGCTTGCCATGCTGGTGCTTGCCCAGCACCGTGTCCCTGCAGAAACACGTGCTGGAGTAGCCCATCTAAGGAGGAGCTGGATGCAAAAGCCATGCAGGTGGCCAGGAGCCTTGCAGAAAGCCCTGGATCCCATTTCAGCCCAACACTGCAACGTCTGCAGCCAAAGACCCTGCATGCCTCTGACCACTCCCCAGGCTGTGTTGTAGCCTCTCGGACAATCCAATTATCTGGGTTTAGCACTGGTACAGGTTGCTCGGAGAAGTCATGGCTGTCGCATCTCTGGAGGTGTTCAAGGCCAGGTTGGATGGGGCTTTGAGCACACTGATCCAGTGGGAGGTGTCCCTGCCCATGGCAGAGGCTGGAACTGGATGAGCTTTGAGGTCCCTTCCAACCCAAACCATGCTATGATTCTGTGATCAGGATTGCAGCCAGCGCCCACTGAACCCATCCATCACTATAGAAGAACAAGAAGTCAATTTTCAATACACTCCCATGTACCTGTCTCTGTTTTCTGATGTTGACAGCAGAGCAAAAAGTGTTTTCATCGCTGAGAAATTCATCTGCAGGTAGGGTGGTGCCCATCCTGCCTGCAGGATCCTCGTCTGCTTGGAAGGAAAACTTGCTTGTTGACGAGAGAGGGAAAGCAAGTCACAGCAGTTCATGGATGTTCTGGGATAAGCCAGCCAGTCTGGGGGAGAGGAATGTTCTGCCAGGCATTCTGCAGGCCTGGAGATGCACTCAGAGACAGGAGAGCTGAGGGATCTGCACTCCCTATGGCTTGAATTGCAAATGGATGATGGGAGGAGCTGCTCCTTGACCTTGTGTTCAAACATTGAACGCATAGCCTTGACCCAGCCCTTGCAATTTTGGCTGTCACAGAATCAGATGACAAAATCGTAGAGACAGGAGAAATTTTATCGCTCCCTGAGATCCAGCAATGTGTATTGCCCACTGTTTGCAGGGGAAACAGAGCCCCTGCACATGGGCTTGGAGTATGGCTGGCTGGGGTCTCCCTGGGGAGTCATGGGTGCTCAGGGTGTGAGATCACAGAAACATAGAATGGTTTGGGTTGGAAGGGACCTTAAAGCCCTCCCAGTTCCAACCCCCCTGCCATGGGCATGGATGCCACTCACTCGACCAGGCTGCTCAAGAATTCATCCAACCTGACCTTGAACACCTCCAGGGAGGTGGCGCCCACTACCACCCTGGGCAACCCATGCCAGAGTCTCACCACCCTCATTGTGAATAATTTCTTCCTAATGTCTAATCTAAATCTCCCCTCTTCCATTTTAAAGCCATTCCCCTTTATCCTATCACTACAGGCCCTTGAAAAAGTCCCTCCCAGCTTTCTTGTAGCCCCCTTCAGGTACCCCCAAAGCCTACTCTTCTCCAGGCTGAACAAGCCCAGCTCTCTCAGCCTGTCCTCATAGCAGAGGTGCTCCAGCCTTAGTTCATCTTCATAGCCTTCCTCTGGACCCGCTCCAACTGTTCCATATCCTTCTTAAGCTGGAGATTCCAGAACTGGGCACAATACTCCAGGTGGGGTCTCACAAGAGCAGAACAGAGATACAGGGTGCCTGGGGAGTGGACCCACCTGTACTGTCATATGTGAGATTTGGAGCTTGAATGTTTTCCCATCCCCATCCTCTGCCGTTCCCTGATTCAGGTGCGGAAGTTGGACTGGCAACTCTTCCTTGCTGCCTGCATGTTTGACAGGTTGCTGTGCCATTTCCCTGCATTATGAACATTATACTGATTATTGCCAACAAGGCTGTCTCACACAGCCAGGGATCCCAAGCCCTATGGGTGCTCAGAGCATCGTGGGAGGGCACCCAGCACACAAGGATCCTTTCCCTACAGGAGTCCCCAAGGCCAGCAGTGCAGAGCTGGGATCAGCCATGTTATTCAGGGCCTTTGCACATGGAAAGGAGATAGTATCAGCCAGGGGTAGGGAGTCAAAAACAGGTCCCTGTTAAAAAGGAGTGAGTGCAGCCTATCCCACAGAGCTACCCACAAGAGGGTCTCGGTGGGGAGTTCTCCCAACTCACTCCTCCCTCTGCTGTCAAAATCCCGTCACAGGGGTTTTCCTCTGTATTTCACATTTGGCAATTCCCTTCTCCCTGTGCATTTACCCAACAAACTCTAAGCCTGGTGTTTGTCAGGAGTGCAGCCAGCTGCCACCTGAGGCCATGTTGCCATTGCAGGTGCTCGGAGCAGCGGGTTCACAATGACCTCCCCACCACCACCATCATCATGTGCTTCGTGGATGAAGTGTGGTCCACCCTCCTGCGCTCCGTTCACAGCGTCCTCAGCAGATCTCCTCCACACCTGATTGAAGAAATCATTTTGGTGGATGACTTCAGCAGTAAAGGTGGGTGAAGCTTCTTCTGCCTTTATGAAACTAATATTACTTGGGGCCAAAATGCAGTTTGTTCTCTGTAATTCAATTCTGAATAGTACAAAGAAATTGCATTTTCTCCTTTTGATGTATTGAAGCGCATCCCCAGCCGACACTGTTGTCTTTCCAGATGAGGGGGATCAGAGGCCAGATGGGCATGGGGTGAGGGGATGGCTGTGGCAGATTGAGCTGTGGCGCTGGCCCAGCACCCTGCCAGGCTTTATTGTTGTCTCTCCCTTCCCCATTCACTCACTTACATGTTTAGGACTGTACATTTCTAAGTTTGTTGCTCTTGCGCTGCTTTGCACATGTGCCAGAGGCTGACAGAGGCACTGAGGTCCAAGAGCACCAGGGAGCTCAGTCCCACCCAATATTGCAACTTCAGGGCATCCTGGCTTGAGGGCTTGTGTGTTAGTGAAGTAGACACTGTCACCCTTCTCTGTGCAGTCTCTGGATGGATGCCCTGTGTTTTCAGTGCTGGCAGCAGGGAGGAACAGCATGCTCTTCCCAGGTTGTTCAGAGAACAGGGTAGTTGCAGTAAAAACAGTGGTGAGCCGGGCATCTGCATGTGCACAGTGGTTTGGCCTGTGTGCTCGCAGGCGTTTCAGGTGACATCAAACCTCTGCTTTGTAGTGCTTTGGCTCTTTGCTGTTTTCAGCCCTTAAAAATTTAGGAATGATGTAATTTTCCAACAGTGGATTCTTCAGGGAAAGCACCGTGTCAGGCGAACTTCAGAGCTCGTGCCACGCATGCAAAGAGCTTAGAATGCAACACGGCAGGAGGGGCAGAGAAGAGGAAAGCAGGCTCAGTTTGCTCATTTTTAAAGTAATCATTAAAACATGTTCATACCATTTCCCCTCAAAAGCCGCTTTTCAAGTTTCCCCTCTGGTTCCCCCTCCATGAATTCCCTCTGTCTGCTCATTGGCCAGTGGCCATCTGAAACGATGGGTTAGTGACAAATTGTGGTGTAACTGCTGTACGGCTCTGTGCTGCTGTGATCCAGGGAGCAGCAGCAGCATAACCTGCAGCAAATGTGTCCACAAATGTCTCGCCTTTGGAGCCTTTCACAGCTTTTACCTGGCTTTGGAAATGGCAACAGTTATATTCTCCTAGAGAAAAAACAGAGCATCAGTGGAGCCCACTGGTGAGAGAGGCTGGGGTCCTCCTGCAGAGTGAGTGCTTTAGGAGGGTGTCTGGCTCCAAAGGCAGTGCTCAGAGCAGCAGCAGTCGTGACACTGCGGCAGGGGCTCCCAGGCTCCTCTGCCAGAGGAGAGCCACCCGCAGATGGGGCTTGAGTGCCAGCAGCTACCTTTCTCACTCCCTCTTTATCCTGAGAGGTGACCACCAGCTGCCTCTATAGTCTCAGGTAACCCTGACAAAGCAACCTGAAAGGTAGAGATCTGCCGCAGCAAACACTCATGCAGTTCAGACCTGATCCATGTCTTTAAATGTGGTGCTGAGTATTGAGGCATTTCTAGAGCTCAGAAAAAATACTTTTATAGCCAAAGGAAAACAATTCACAACCAGAATTTAATTGCAGTTAGAGTGCCATGAAGAAAATAAATCGTTTTGGAATCTTTCGTAGAAACATAGAATGGTTTGGGTTGGAAGCAACCTTAAAGCCCATCCAATTCCAACCCCCCCTGCCATGAAAATCTGCCTGCTGCTATTCACTCCTGGAGGTGTGAAATGGGTGTCAACCACATCCTCTCCCTCTCCTTCTCTGCAGAGTACCTCAAGGAGAAGCTGGACAAATACATGTCACGCTTTCCGAAAGTGAAGATCCTCCACCTCAAGGAGAGGCATGGTCTAATACGGGCCAGGCTGGTGGGAGCAGAGGTTGCCAAAGGTAGGATGAAGGTGGTTTTACAGCTCTGTCTGCCCCCCAGAAGTGCCCATAAGCTGTCTCCAGCACTGAGGTTCAGTGCCCCTCCCACAGAGTTAAGGGTATCTTGTCCATATGCAAAACACAAAGGTCTGATGAGGGGACAAGCTGCAGCTTGTCCAGCACCTCAGCACTGCACCTCCAAAGGCTGCAGCATCCAGGAGGTGAAGCCATGCTCTGGGCTGCAGCCTTTGGAGGTCTGGGAGCCATGAAGGGTTGTGGTGCCATCAGGAGGACCCTAAGCCCGTGGGAAGGCTGGTGTGGGAGCAGGATGGGGCACTGAGGCCTAATGCAGCCCCATCCTCTGCTGCAGGCACTGTCCTGACATTCCTGGACTCACACGTGGAATGCAACGTGGGGTGGCTGGAGCCGCTGCTGGAGAGGGTCCGTCTGAGCCGGACAAAGGTCGCCTGCCCTGTCATCGAGGTCATCAGTGACAAGGACATGAGGTAAGGTGGCTCGTGCCCCTGGGAAACCCAAAATCGACACCGGTAAGCTCAGCAAAACCTCTCACTGGGAACACCAACATGGGAAACACAGGTCCAGACATATAACGCCCTTCAGCAGCATTTCCTACAGGATATGCAACATTGCTGTACCCCAAAACTAACACTGGCAGCAAACGTGGACCCTTTGCTTATCGCACCCACCTTTCCACTTTTTCATCACTTTTAGCACATGAAGAGAATTCCTGGTGACATTAGTTAAATTCTTCTTCTAATTATGTACAGATATTCATCTTCACTCATTAAGGGTGACATTTCAATCAGGAATGTGACTCAGTCATGCCGATCTTTTCCCCATTTAGTTACATGACCGTGGACAACTTTCAGCGTGGGATTTTCACTTGGCCGATGAATTTTGGGTGGAAGCAGATACCACAAGAGGTCATCGAGAAAAATAAAATCAAGGAAACTGATATAATAAGGTAAAAAGAAAGCAAATATGAGAGTTTTGTGAACAAAACTGTTCCTTTGTTAATAACTTAGCAGCAAAGGCTGTGAAGTGACAAATCAGGTGATCCTGGCTCTCTCTGTAAGTTCAGGCTCAGGTACTGTCCCTGAGCATTTGGTATCCCACGGCTTCTTGATGAAGGGCAAGTGCAAGGTCCTGCACCTGGGTCAGGGCAATCCCAAGCACAAATATAAGCTGGTCATAGAATAGATTGAGAGTAGCCCTGAGGAGAAGGGCTTGGAGTGCTGGGGATGAGAACTTCAACGTGAGCTGGCAATGTGTGTCTGCAGCCCAGAAAGCCACCCATGTCCTGAGCTGCATCCAAAGCAGTGGGACCAGCAAGGAGACAGAGGGGATTCTGCCCCTCTGCTTCACTTTGGTGAGATCTCACCTGGAGCCTTGCATTCAGTTCTGGAGCCCTCAGTGCAGGAAGGACGTGGATCTCTTGGAGAGAGGCCAGGGGAGGGCACAGAGATGATTCAAGGGCTGGAGCATCTCCCATATTAAGACAGGTTAAGAGAGTTGGGATTGTTCAGCCTGAAAAAGAGAAGGCTCTGGGGAGACCTTGGAGCAGCCCTCCAGTACTGAAAGAGGCTCCAGGAAAGCTGAGGAGGGGCTCTTGCTCAGGGAGTGCAGGGACAGGATGAGGAAGAATGGTTTTCATCTGAATGAGGGAAGATTGAGATGAGATCTTATGGAGAAGTATTTTCCTGTGAGGGTGGGAAGGCCCTGGCACAGGTTGCCCACAGAAGTCGTGGCTGCCCCATCCCTGGAGATGTTCAAGGCCAGGTTGGATGGGGCTTTGAGCACCCTGATCCAATGGGAGATGTCCCTGCCCATTACAGGAAGATAGAACGGAATGGGCTTTAAGGTCCCTTCCAATTCAAATAATTCCATGATTCTATGATTTCCTCATTAAAGCCAGGAGAAAGGGAAGGTGCTTCCTGATCAGCTGACGTGCCGTGTGGCTTCTCTGTTCCCAGGTGCCCAGTCATGGCTGGTGGTCTGTTTTCCATCGATAAGAAATATTTTTTTGAGCTCGGAACGTACGACCCAGGACTGGATGTTTGGGGAGGTGAAAATCTGGAGATTTCCTTCAAGGTACATCACTCTCAGCAGCCTGTCCTGCATTCCTGCATTTCTGCTAGCCTGGCTTGGGTGCTTGGTGCCAGCCAGGGGCTCCCCAGGGGCAGCCCCATGCCGGCGATCCCCAGCACACCCAATATTTGCCAGTGTTTCTTTTTCTCAGGTCTGGATGTGCGGAGGAGAGGTTGAGATTGTTCCGTGCTCCAGAGTTGGGCACATTTTCAGGAACGACAATCCTTATTCCTTCCCAAAAGATCGGGTGAGAACAGTGGAGAGGAACCTGGCCCGCGTGGCAGAGGTCTGGCTGGACGAGTACAAGGAGTTGTTCTACGGCCACGCGTACCACTTGATCTTGAAAAACCTGGATGTCGGCGACCTGACCCAACAAATCCAACTGCGAAAGAAACTTCAGTGCAAAAGTTTCCGGTGGTACCTGGAGAACATCTACCCCGACCTGGAGGCTCCCCTGGTTAAAGCCAGTGGGCTGGTATGTACCCAAATTACTTGGTATCCTTCGTTTAAACCTGTTTTCAGTGGCTGGCAAAGACATGGTGGCATCCCAGTTTGCTGTCTCTGAGTTGCTTCCCTGAGATTTAGTAACATAGATACATAGATTGATAGATCTTAGGGAAAAATATTTTCCTGTGAGGGTGGGGAGGCACTGGAAGAAGTTGCCCAGAGAAGTGGTGGCTGCCCCATCCCTGGAGGTGTTCCAGGCCAGGCTGGATGTTTGAGCAGCCTGATCCAGTGGGAGGTGTCCCTGCTCATGGCAAGAGGGTAGAACTGGATGAACTTTAAGGTCCCTTCCAATGCAAACCATTCCATGGTTCTGTGATTCTATGAATACCTTACAGTGGTCTGGATTCCCCAGTATTTTTATAAAGAAACAGGTCATGATTCCAAGCGATAATTTCCCATTAAAGATCCAGTGAAATGTTTAAACACCAGCTGAGCTGCCCATGCAACAGTTGCCACCACGAGTTGTGCCTCCAAGGGTGGGAGCGCCAGCATCCTCCCTGCCTGGCCACGGCAGAAGAGAGCAATTCCTTTTGGAGCGAATCCGACAGGCGGCCGTGAGTTTGTGCCGTTGCTCGGCTGCCAGCAGAGCGCAGCAGAAATCTACTTTTCCTCTGCACAGACAGCCAGCGGCTCTGAGCTTCCTGCAGCAGCTGGGAAGAGTCAGAATCACAGAATGATTTGAGTTGGAAAGGATCTCAAAATCCTTCCAGTTCCAACCCCCTGCTAGGGACAGGGACACCTCCCACTGGATCAGGGGGCTCAAAGCCCCATCCAACCTGACCTTGAACATTTTCAGGGAGGGGGCAGCCACGACTTCTCTGGGCAACCTATTCCAGTGCCTCCCCACACTAACAGTTCAGAAACCTCATCAACTCAACCCCGAAAGATTATAACATTGCTTGCCAAGAGGTTCTAATTGCAAATGCCTGGTTTGTCAGAAAAATTCCAGCGATGCCAGGAATGAAAACTAAAGGGTTTGCTGCTTTCCTCACCCATCCTGGTCTCCCAGTGCATGGCAGGAGCAGCACTTGCCAAGAGGAGATGGCCAGGAGCCGGTGACCACAGGTCTGGCACAGCCAGGGGAGTGAGGACAAGAACTGCCTGTCCCTTCCATCCCTGCCAAGGCCTCCAGTTACTGCACCACTCCTCCTGGGAACCAGGGAAAAGCACAGCAGCCATTTGGCTGTGTTTCAGGCTTGTCTGTGGGCCAAGGAAGTAAAGTGAAAGTTCCCCATCTCTGGGATCCCTAAGGATGGAGTCAGGCACTTGGCCAGCCGCAGCCAGTGTGTTATTTTTATGATCGAGCCATGTGGGAGGGCAGCTCTGCAGAGAGCAGGGGGAGTGATGCCATGCTTCCTCTGGGTGACCTCTTGGCACTCATGAAAAGGCCATAGGAAACAGCTCATTCTGGGCACTTCAGTGGATTATGAGCTGTGCGTGCATCCAGACACATCCGTCAGCCTCGGTGCGGCAGCAGTGGCCGTCGCTGTTCCAGGCTCCCGAGCTGAGGGCTGGCTGCTGGGGCAGTCGCTCCAGAGCTGTTGGGTGCCTGGGAGCCTTCATTGCCTTTAGAAAGCACCGTTTGAGTTAGGCTTCAGTGAAACATTGGCTTAAGGGACATGTTTTAAAAACAATGAGTAGAGTACTCTTGAGAACACCAATAAATGGAAGTTCTTGAGAAATATTCCCTTTTTCAGCTCTATTTCAATCAGAGCGCTAAAACCTCATCTCGAGTTGAGTACAAAGCTGTTAGAGACCTTTGTTTCTACGAAACCAAACCTCAGTTTTTCAGAGGTGTTTGTGAGTATTTTCAAGAGGTTGCCTCGCTTTGTCCCCATTCAGACCACCCGAATCACTCTTTTATCTTCATTCTCAAAATTTAATAGAGCAGAAAATCTGGTTTTCAGCCAGCTCTGCAAATTCCAGCTGTGCTGAACACCATCCAAAGTCACTTGAGAACTGGTTTCTGAATGGCCTATTTATTCACCGGGATTAATTCATCAGTTCTTCAGAAATCCTGAAAGAGAGCAGGAATGACCTTTGCAAGGTACTGGAGATGTGAGCAGCGCCAACTGGTGCTCCAGGCTGGTGCCTGTAGACCACAGCCATGAGATCCTGCAGTGCATGAGCTCCAGCCCAGGAACCAGTTGGGTGGCAGAGCTCAGTCCAGTGTTCTCCGCTTTCCCATATGATCTCCCGTGCTCCTCTGAACATGCCATCTGAACAGCATTAAGGGAGAGCCTCTTGCAGGGCCCACTCCATGCAGATGCTGGCATAGCTGGGCAGTAGGGTGCTCCTCACTGGTGAGGAAAGGCTGCAGGTAGAGGGAGCAAAGAGATACCAAGCAAAGGAGCAAGAGCCTGATGCTTCCTCGCAGCTGAATACACACACTCAGGGAAAGATCTGCTCACTCATCCTCTCTTTCTCCCCACCAGCATGAGGGAACGGTAGCTCAGTTAAAAACAGCTTCATGATGATGTTCCTGCTGGTGTTCCCCAGTCTGGGGTCCGCAACTGCATTTCCTCATTGATGGCAGATACCAAGACAACAAGCCCTGATGGAAAGCAGGAAAAGTTACCTCAGGATGAGGCACTGTGTGCATCACATAAAGTAATGGAACTGGTCCGTGGGACCAGCCTTGGGGTCCACAGTGGGTGGTCAGAGCCCAGGGTCTCGTGCCTGAGCTGGGATGGAACCAGCCAGAGCCGAGATGGGATCACCAAGTGCTTGCGTCAGCTGCACAGTCTCTTTCACAGTGTACCAACAGGCAGGGATGCTGCAGTTGTTACATCTGGGAGTGGCAGAACAGGAACTTTAGCTATGTCCAACAAAAGCACAAAAATGATTGTGTCTCGTCGAGCCTTGAATGTTTATGGAAAGGACCAGTTTCAAGCTTCTCTCTGTGGAAAAACGTGTAATGAACGAGATGTGCATTTCCACACTGCTCCAAGGACTATGGCACATCATCTCTGCCTCGCTCAGTGGAGCGGGCTGTGTTAATCAGTGTCCTGTGAATCCAGCAGGTCAGCTGTAGTGTGACAGCCTCTCCCCTTTCTTGGCAACGTATGTCTAAATTTGCCTTTTGTTGCTGTTTTCCAGCTCGTGAACACAGCCCTGTTACGATGCATCACTGTGGAGAACACCACCCTAGCTTTAGAGGCGTGTGATGTTAACAGCGAGGTAAGGATCCCCTGTGTATGGAGGATGTAAGACTCCTTTTAGTGCGTGGTGTGGAGCTCCTGAGCCTCCCCAGGGTGACCTGCCCGCTCCCCAGGAGCTAATGCAGTCCTTCCCATTGGGACGTATGGCCACAGGAACAGCAAGGGGCAGGGATGGACTCCACAAGGCTTGTAGCCAGACAACAACCCCAGGACCAGCAAACTTAGCTGGAACAGGGAAGTTTGGTAAAGCTGTGAGCATGGGTGTGTGAGAATGGGGAGAAATGTTTAAATAGAAGCCTGTGTTTCCTGTGCTGCTGCACCCTGTCGCTAGATGGGAAGCAGCCTCTGTGGCCAACCTCTCCTGTCCTTTACAGGCAGCGTTTTCTCGGCAGTTCTCTGCTAATTGCTCACCGCTCTGGCACAGTCCATTGTGCAGGTCGAGTGCTGGGGTGCAGTCAGGGGAGGTGGCAGGGAGAGGAGCAAGGTGCAGTCGAGTTCTGTGGTGGGATTCACTCCTAGAGCCTGCACTGGGGCTGTCCTGAGCTTTTTAGCTTTGCAAGTTCATAGGAAAGCTCTTCCCATGGATCACCGCTTTCCTCATCCCCTGGTTCCAGGTGAGGGCAGGAGGAAGCAAGAAGATCCTCTGCCGGCTGCTTGCCAAACCTGCCAGGGGAAGGCAAGCAGGGTCCCACCTCTCCCCAATCTCTCCCCATAGAACCAGAACTTCAACTACACCTGGCTGAGGCTGATCCAGCACGGAGAGCTCTGCCTGGCCCCAGCCGGCACTGCAGGAGCACTGGGACTGCGCCGCTGCCAGGGCAGGGACCGCAGCCTGGCGTGGCTGCACCGGTCACTGGCTGCCTTCCAGCCGGAGCTGGTGAGTGAATCCCATGATCCGTGGTTGGGTTAGCGAGTCGGCCTGCAAACTGGTCCCGGCTTTGCCAAAGCCATCTTTTCACCTGAAGTCAAGCTCCCCGACTCTGCCTTTCCTCGTGGGGACAGGGGCACATGCCCTGCCTTTAGGTTGCATCAGTCAAAAAGAGGATGCCCTGATAGCGCATGCCGGGGAGATGCTGGTTGTGCCGAGGCATTTGCTCCAGCAGGGCTCTGCCTGCACCTGTTCAGCTTTACATGGAAACCATCGATAGCACTTACATGAGATTACTCGATATTGACTGGCGCTCACGGTGTCTTGGTGAAAGACACCAGGAAAAGGTGTCACAAAAGGAAAAGAATGGGTACTTCATTTATTACCTGCCCTGCAAAGAGCAAGAGAGACACAACTGGATCTGTGTAAGCAGCTGTCCAAAAAGCTATGGAATAGCCTACTTTGCTTTTAGGAAAGACTCTAAATTTAAGAAAGAAAAAAAAGTAGGTAAGTTATCCACTCATCCTATTGACATGTTCCCATTCCTTTGCAGTCTGAAAAAATTGTCCTTTCAGGGCTGGAATGCCGCCATGCCAAGGCTCTCTGGAGTGATCTGGGGAAAATACGTTGAAATTGCCATCTACTCGCAAGTCCAGGCAGGGTTATTGGTGCCCGGGTGGTGCTACCAGCCTGAGGTAGATGTGGTTGGGGTTCTCCACCAGAGCCAGGGCAGAACACAGGGAGCTGCTCCCAGCCGAAGCTGGGGCTCGGTCCAGCTGCCAAAGGTGAGGCTGCTGTCATGGTGCCTGGGACAGGCAGCATTGGGCAGTGCAGCTGCATCAGCTCTCAGTGGTGCCAGCAGCAGGAAGCCTGAGGAGCAGCTTGGTGGCTGGTGAACATTGGCTGAAGGATACACCATGCCTTACCTCCACTGGTGTCACAGTCATTGTGTTGTGTTCACTTAGAGAAGTGAAGGCTGAGGGGAGACCTCATCACTGTCTACAACTACCTAAAAGGAGGTTGTAGCGAGTTGGGTGTTGGTCTCTTCTCACAAGTGACAGGATGAGAGGGAATGCCCTCAAGCTGTGTCAGGGGAGGTTCAGATTAGATATCAGGAAAAATTTCTTCACTGAAAAGGTTCTCAGGCACTGGCAGAGGCTGCCCAGGGAGGTGGTTGAGTCGCCACCCCTGGAGGTGTTTAAAAGACGGGTAGATGAGTTTCTCAGGGACATGGTTTAGTAAGTGGCCAGGTACAATTGGACTCAATGATCTCAGAGGTCTTTTCCAACCAGACGATTCTATGATTCTACTCTATGCACAGAGATCCAGCTGTTGCCCAGACAAAACACCACATGTCATTTCAGGAGTGTTTCACTGAGTGTTTCACATTAACTAAATGATAGTAAGAAACATTGCGGTGCCAGGAGGTGACACAAGAATGGCCCTTGCCTTTGGCAGCACTTGCAGCATCGCCTCGCTGGCCACCTGAGTTAAGCAGATAAAGCTGAGCAGATGTGAAAAGCAAAAGGATGGAGATCACTCTGACTCTTCGTTCTTTCATAATCCAATGTGCTGAACTTCTTTGCTGAATTACTTAACGTCCCTTTCAGCGCAGTAAATGTGCTTTGAGTTCATCAGCTGAGGAACTCCAAAATCAGTCTCCTGCCATCTGTTCCCCTGTATTGCAGACACCAGGTGGAGTTGTTTCCTTTGCATGGGAATCACCACTCGGATGGCAAGAGAACTGATCTTTCCATTTCCAGAGAAGGAAAAGCCACGAAACATAGAAAGTGTGGTCTGATCCTGTCTCAGCAATGGGTGCAGGTATCAGATCCATTCCCTGTAGGTCAGCAATGAGATCTTACGCATTAGGGAAATGCAAAGAAAGGGGACACCGTAAAGAGTCAGGCTTTCTTGGTGGGAAAATAGAGCTGCTGCATGACTCCTCCTTCCTAAAACCCTCTCTCTCTCTCCCCTGCAGACGGACCACATCATCTCGGAGCACCTCCAGCAGCCGGCATGCTTGGAAGTGGATCCCTCTCACAAAGGTCTAAGGGTAAACGCCTGTGACTCTGCAAATTCTTATCAAAAGTGGCAGTTTGGCAATTACTATGCAGACTGAAGGGAACACAGTGGAACCAGAAACGCTGTGTTTTCCTCTTGTGAATTCCATAAGTACATCTGTGCGACAGGTGACAGCAGTTACAGAACTGGAAGTTCGTTTCTAAATGCTAATTGGAATCCGTAATTTAAACCAGCATACTGAGAGGTCAGAACACCGAGAGCAGCACATCTGGTTTGATGATGTCTGAAACAGCTGTGGTTTTCCCTCACTGTGGAGACTTTGGCAAAAACTCAATTTTCTGTATTATTAAATGGATATATTTTCTTTAGTCCCCTGTCCTACCCTAAACAAAGCTTCCTCAGGTTCCCCCCGACAGCAGCACAAGCTACAGAAATACTTCTGGGACTCTGCAACAGCAAATCAGGCTGCGCGTTCTCCCACAGCCTGGGAAAATGGAAGTTTATTGACCAACACATTATAAAAATCCATCGGATGTACCTGTGCTGGGTCTGCCCACAGGATCCTGCCCTGTGGGAGCTGTTATCTCACACAGAGGAGTATCAGGGTTCCGTTACGAATCAATTGCTTGTCGATTGCTCATTCTTTTAGTAGTGGGAGGCAAATGGGGATCGATAAGCAACCCAGCAGACGAGGTGAACCGGGAGCTGCGGAAGAAGCAGCGAGGATGCCTTTCTGGCACCCTGTGGCTCCCCTGGGACCACTGCTGCTCTCCTTGGCCTCTGGCTAACTGGGGCGTTGGGTTGTGCTGGAGCCCAGTGATGCTTGATACAGACCCAAGCAGGGTGGCTCGCAGGAGCACCTGCCAGGGCTTTCCAAAGGGAAGCTATACCCACTGGGCAGCTCTCCCCTTCGTGGTGTCCCCCCACCATGGCTGAAGGGAGGGCAGAGACCTCCAGTAGGATATCTGGCAACCCAGAACTTCTACCTGCTTCTCCTCAGGATGGATGAAACAATTGCTGAGGTCAATAAGGGCTTTCCTCAGAAAGGGCTGCGGAACGCGAGTGTGAGTGCAGGCACACGTGTGCCTACATGCGTTTCACAGGGGCTGTGGCAGAGAGGAGTGCAGCACAACAAGACCTCACCCTGCAGCAGCCACGGCACAGCCCAGGCTGCACGAGGTGGCCAGGCTCCGCTCACCAGAAGTCCATCAGAACTCACTGTCATGGGCAAGTATTTGTCGTACTGTGAAACTTTTTATCTCTAAAACCATCACTGGTTTCTGAAGGGATGGGCTTGATAGGAGAATAAATTCCACAGTTGTGACAAGAGGGTGAGGTCCAGGACACATAACACCAACGTGTCTCAGGGCAGGCTATCGGAGTGAATCCAGAGGACACCCTGAAAATGATCCAAGGGCTGGAGTACCTCCCATGCAAGGACAAACTGAGAGAGTTGGTTGTTCAGGCTGGAGAAGAGAAGGCTCTGGGAAATCTTAGAACAACCTCCCAGTACTGAAAGGGTCTCAAGAAAGCTGGACAGAGGCTCTTGATCAGGGAGTGCACAGATAGGATGAGAGGGAAGAGTTTTCAGCTGAAAGAAGGGAGACTGAGATGAGTTCTTAGGGAAAAATATTTTCCTGTGAGGGTGGGGAGGCCCTGGAAGAAGTTGCCCAGAGAAGTGGTGGCTGCCCTGTCCCTGGAGGTGTTAAAGTACAGGTTGAATGGGTATTTGAGCACCCTGATCCTGTGGGAGGTGTCCCTGCCCATGGCAGAGAGGCTGGAACTGGATAAGCTTTGAGGTCCCTTCCAACCCAAACCATTCTGTGATTCTATGATTTCTTCCCAATCCCTGTTGAGAAGTTCCTGCTGTAGGAGGCTGCTTCTAGTGTCACTGTGGAAAAGCAGTACTTCTCCTGCTGTCCTGCTGCCCTACACTGGGCAGAGAGACTTCTAAGGCACAAGCCATTCCAGGTACACAAGGCCAAGCATTGCACTTGGGTCTCGTGGACCACAACCATACCTCTACCATCCCACTTTCACAAAATACCTCCTACCTCTCCTTTGATTCTTCAGAAAGCCCAAAGACAACATCACCCCTCACGTGGTAGATCAATGCTGACAGTGTCTGACAGGCTCAGTCTGTCAAAATATTGATTGGCCCAAGAGATTTTCCCAGTTGGCTCCTGTTCCATCTGTCTTCCCGATTTTCCCTCCCTCCTTCAGTGCAACTGGCCTGCAGTCACCATCAGAAGAATGACACAGACATTGTTTGTGCAGTCAGCTTTTATCAGGAGCAGGAGTTTCATCAGATTCTATTTGCTGACATTCAATCACTTGTCACTGAGCAGGCACCGAACAGTCATATGTCACGGTCACATCCCATAGCTAGGCCTGTCACTTGTATTCCGATTCCCGGGTTGTGTCACTGTTCACTTCCATGTCGGTTTCTTGTGCTTAAAGACCGGAGAGTGCCACTGGGGCTGCTGGCAGCAAGCTCTGGCCCTGCTCTTCCACAACATTGAGGAGCACTCAGATTGTACCAGTCAGCCCAGTCTGCCAGGAATGAAAATATGTTTTCCAGCTCGCTCGGCAGATGTGGGAGGAACAAACCAGTCTGCCCCCAGAACCATCCAGAGCACATGGCATCTCCACTGCCTCCATCTCAGGGCACTCAAGGGCTGTGGGGCCATGCAGGCTCTGGGAGTGCTGTGGAAAGGGCCAAGGCATCATGGGTGGGAAAGATTCATGTGTGATTCTATAGCAAGTGATAGGATGAGAGGAAATGGCCTCAAGTTGTGCCAGGGGAGGTTTAGATTGGACGTTAGGAAAAATGTCTTTACTGAAAGAGTGGTGTCTGCGCTATTCCTGGGACTTCCCCTTGCTCAGCCCAATGCTGACCCCTCCACCTCTTTGAAGATGACCTGCTACCACAGCCCAAGGCCACGGCTTCTCCTGGCGCCTTGTGCTGCTGAAAACTCGCTGCACCCTCTGTGTGAGCCAAAGTGTTCACATCCCACCTGTCCAGCCACAGTGGCTTTTGCCGAGCCAGGAGCAAGCATTCATGTGTGCCATTGACCCCGATGGGCAGGGGCAGATACTGCCCATGAGCCCTGGCCTTACTGCAATATAATGCCTTAAAGCCTCCAGCTTCTCTGCAATGCACAGAGTTGTTCACTGTAGCTCTGATACCTCTGATTTTTATATTGCTTTGGGATTTCCTTCTCCATTGTATTTTTTAACTGCGGTAAGGCAAATTTTTTACTGGCATTCTGAAGCACAAACTAGGCCAGACAGGGTGGTGGTGGTTACCACACCTCAGTGGGCAAGCAGATAAGCTGAGGCTGGTCAGCTCAGAGGAGCGTTTTTCCACCCACAGCCTCAGAACATCTCCAAAACCCAGGCAATGGTCATGTCTTTGAGAGGAGCTGATCCAAGGGCTGAAGCAACTCCTGTACAAGGACAGGTTGAGAGAGCTGGGCTTGTTCAGCCTGGAGAGGAGAAGGCTTTGAGGAGGTTTTAGAGCAGCCTCCCAGTACTCAAAGGGGCTGCAGGGAATCTAGGGAGGGGCTCTTGATCAGGGATAGGATGCGGGGGAATGGTTTTCATCTGAATGAGGAGAGATTGAGGCAAGATCTTAGGAAGAAATGTTTCCCTGTGAAGGTGAGTGTAGGGATTTTCAAGGTGGGGAGTCACTGGCACAGGCTGCCCAGAGCAGTGGTGGCTGCCCCATCCCTGGAGGTGTTCAAGGCCAGGTTGGATGGGGCTTTGAGCACCCTGATCCAGTGGGAGGTGTCCCTGCCTATGGCAGGGGTTTGGAGCTGGATGGGCTTTGAGGTCCCTTCCAACCCAAACCATTTCATACTTCTATGATTCTATGAGATGTGTCACTCTTACAGGAACCACAGCGGGAGCAGCGCCGTGCAGGCAGCTGTCAGCAGGCAAACAAACCCACAGTATAAGTTGGTACAAGCAAACCACTGAACTTACACAAACCAAAGTGCAAATAAACAAGTCTGAATGGCACAATGAGTACTGTGTCTGGTCTGTACAATACAGAATTGCCATTTATTATTTTCACATTGCCAATAAATAATTGCCTTTATGCAGAACAAGAAAAGTCAAAATTATATTCAGCAGTGCTGGAGATGTAAAACTAATCCTTAAAAAAGCACTTACGTCTGAAGGAGGCCACTGCAGCTGAAGTCAGAGTCTACCTTCATTCTTACCTCCTCTCCCTTTATCAGCTACTCTTGGCTTTCCCAGATGCTCTCTGGGATGGCATTTGCAAAGCTTATTCTCAACTCAAGACAAATTTGGCTGTAAAATAGTTAAAAACAGACTGCATCAATAATACTGTAGTTACACAAATGCTTTTAGAAGTGGAGAAGGGTTGTGTTCAGATGACAGAAAATGAAATTATGCATAAAACTTGCCTGGCTTTGACAAAAACCAAAGTCTTTAAATGTGTGAAATGCTGTGCTGCTGCGGATGGAACCAGTCAAGGGCACCAGCTCCCCAAAGGTGCCTCGCCTGGGGCTGGTGAGGCCAGGCACCGTGGCCAGCCACCACCAACAGCGCTGCCCACAGCCACACAGAGCAACTGTTTGCGGCGAGGAAGGACAGTGGTGGGGAAGAGGAGCTGTTTTGTCAGCGGCAGTGGTTTGGGCTGGCTGCACCCGTGGTGGTTTCATGCTACCACCCAGAAGAGGCAAGCTGGAAGCAGTCCTGAGAGCCCAGCAGTGCCAATAGTGCAGACTGTAACAGGCACATCTAAAGGGGCTTTGATGCCATCTTATCTTTTTTATCTTTTGATGCTGCACATCAGCATCTGCCCATGAATGTAAACGTCCCTCCAGCCCACTAGCACAAGGTGGAAATGGACAGTTGCTAGCAGGAGGTGGCTGTCAGTGCACTATGAGGCGCCAGCAAGGACAGACAGCAAACCAGGGCACGCTGTGGTTGCAAATGGTCATTTCTTTTATTATTCACATTGCCCTGGCCAGTGCTACTGGAGGTGCTGCACTGCCAACTCATTACCAGCATGGCTGACGGCATGGACCACGTGTGTGTCGGCAACTCCAGAAGCCCCAGCCAGTTCAAGACATCCTATTGTTTGAATATGGTTACAAAAGTCAGATAGAAAATAAGAGGATAAACTTGAAATCATATGGTATTGTATTTAGGAAACTGATTATTTTCCTGCACTTCTGCCCACTGTCAATGTGAAGATGTTAAATTTTCTCAATGTATTATGAAATCATACGCAAAAAGGAACAAAAGCCATGACCTCACATTGTGTGAAGAGCTGTGTCTCAGGGGGGAGAAAAAAGGAAACCCAAAACCAGAGTGAACTCTTGATCCATTAAGCAATTCCCCACCTCAGTTTATAAGTGCATCATGGACTCAAATTCATCGATCCGTTGTTTGGTGTTTCCTTTTCTAATCCTCCGGTAGGAGATTGTGTTGTATCTGGAATAACTGTGTCTGGAGATATCATTTTTCTTCCCCAGGGTGGGCTGCTCCGCAAGTTTCTCCACTGGGGAGTTGCAGCTGGGGCTGGTCAGGGGAGATGTCTCCTTGCTGCTATCTTGCTGCTTTAGATGGGATGACTCGCCATTCTCTTTCTTCATGTCGATCACCTGAACTTCATCCTCTTCTGTGTCCTCCTCCTCCACCTCCTCCTCCTCCTCCTCCTCCTCGGCTGCGTTACCTCTCCCGTCAGCACTGGCTGCAAGGGTCCCTGCCACCTCTCCGTCGGGGCTGCCTGGGGTCCCCAGCTCTGGCTCCCCACTGCCCACCAGCCTCCCCTCACTGCCTGGACCTGCAGGAACACAGAGGGAGTGCAGTGAGGATGGGCTCAGCATCACCCTGCGTCCCCATCATGTGCACTCTCAATGTGCTCTTGGTGATTTACCAGCTCCTGCCACCAAAGCCCCCATCTTCCAGGGACTACCAGGGTGAGGAGCCCCCATTGTCTCCAGGTTGAACCCCCATCACCACAGATACTCTAGAAAGTCTTCATACATTCTCAACAGTTTTCTTTAAAGCCACCAGCCCTTGCATTTTTTAATGCCCATCTCTTTTTCACAGCCCTTCTTATGGAGCCCTCCACACTCCCCTCCTTTAAAAGAAGAGGCAATGCAGATGCCAGTGGTGGTGGTGAAGCCCTGAGGAGGAGCGAACAGCACAGCATCCCCCCTTGCACTTGCCGGATCTGCTCCTACCCTCTTGGATCCAGGGCTGGCAAACTCCTGCTACTGCGCCCTGCCATGATGTCATTCCACGCACCATTCCCAAAGCTCTCTGATTATTGCCTTGGGCAGGCACTGGGCTCAATTAGCCAAACTCCCACATTGTGGAGTTGCTGGGTCCCATCTCCCTATGGCTTGGTGCTGGGTGCTGTGGAGTGGGGAGGGAAAAGGAGAGGAGAGGAAGAGGAGAGGAAGAGGAAAGAGAAAAAGGGAGCTCTTCTGCAGGCAGAGTCCAGCCACAGAGGTTATGGGGCCAGAGCCCAGCACAGACCTCCTGGGATGCATCCCTCCTTCCGAGGTGGCCGACCAGGCTGAGATGGCCATCTCCTATTTGTCCTGTTTGTCTCTTTGTTAAACGATGCTCTAGTGCTGCAACAAATGATCTATTCATCGCTTTGCCTGTGGGGTCCTGAGTATTAATTAGACTAAATTGGTTAGGTACTAAAAAGCTGCCTGCAATTTAGAGATAAAGTGCTTGTGGCTGGGGGGGGGTGTGAGGGGCTGTGCAAAATCATTTAATAGGTTTTATTGTGAACTCATAAAACAACACAGCTGGAATATGGATGTCAGCTCTAAATGGGAAAGCCTCTATCATGATTCACCTCCTCACAACCCACGCTATGAAATATTATTTTGCCTGTGACGAATGTTCATTTATTTTGTCCTTTTCCCAATCAAAGTGAAGTTTCTGTTTACCAGGCACGCCCCATACATCTTTTAGAGATATGTTCATTGATGCTAGCTTTACCAGCACCATGACAGTTCCTCTGGGTTGTTAATCTGCACTTCTCTGAGGAGGGTTCTCATATTTATGTGGCAGCTGACACATAGAAAATATCAGCTTATTGCAGCAGCTGTTTAAATGATAGGAGAGATCCAGCATAGCCGGGAGCTGGATCCCCTGCCATGGCCCTGGGTTTTATCACTTTCTCCTAGGAACAAATAAAGGGACCCTTGAGCAGCCATTTAGGAAAGCAGCCAACCTTCTGCTAGAAACCTGGGCATCACGGGGAGTTAGATGCTTCATGGATCAGACAGTCAAAGAGTTTGGGTTTTGAGCTGTACATTTTTGACTTACAGATGTTACCTTCTGGGCATCTCTGCATGGAGAAAAGATAAAGCATCTCCCAGCCTCACAGGTCTGTTGTGAGACCTTCTGGTCAAAGACCCCATGGTGCTTTGATAGCTCATGGTTGTGGAGATACACATGAACCTTGGGAAGGATCACCAGCTGTGTTTCCTAAGGTGCAGTAACACTACCAAAGAGAAACGAGCAAGTGCTCTCTGGAACACAAAGGTCTGACCGAGTTCGACAAAAATCATAACCACCTGTATGTCATTGTCATTGAAGGCAGTTGCTATGCTCCAGAAAAACCTCTTATCACAGCATTTTCCATTACCTTCCTCCAATTCCCGGCTATCGGTCCCTGTGTCCTGGATAACAGCTGATCCCTGTGGCAGCATCCCATCGCTCTCATCTGGCTTTTCTTTAGGAAACACAAAGCACAAGAGACTGGCTGATGGAGCAGTTAGTGACCATAATTAGGTTTTAATGGTTGCAGATTGGCAGCAGAGTTTCAGAGCAGTTTATAGAATTACTTGTTGCTTTAGTTGCGTCCTTGTCATCGCTAGATCAAATTCATGCCTAACTAGATCATTCTATGATTCTATCCTAATGCAGTGGAAGGTGTCCCTGCCCACAGCAGGGGGTTGCAACTGGATGAGCTTTAAAGTCCCTTCCAACCCAAACCATCCTATGATTCTATGATTCTAACTCTGAATTACCCTGTCTTTGTTACAACTACACAGGTCAGGGATTTTGACTGATGCACACAGTACACCCCATCATTCACAAGGCTACTCATAAACTAGAGCTTTTGTTTCCAAACACTTGACAAAAGGCAGCCTCATAACTTACCTTCGCATTGCTTCTCTCCATCAAGAGCCTCATGGTCTAAGTCCTGTTCCAATAAATTTCTATTTTCTTCCTGATTTTCTTCTACAAGTGGAGCACCAGGGCTCATTTCTGCATTTGTGTATGGAACCGTCCCAACAGATTTTGCTATTTCATCAATGACAGCGATGACCTGGAGCGGGTCCTTCTCCGGGGGAACGCTCCCATTGCACTCGGGCATGGTGGATGCTGCTGAGACTTCTTCTGTCATGCTTAGGGCCGTGCTGTGCCCACCGACCAGGGCTCCTGCACCCCAGGGTGCAGAGTGCCACTCCTCACCCCTTTTTCCCGGGGAATTTTTTTCCCCTGCTCAAAGGCCAACGTGTGTCTCCCCTTCTGCAGGCGCTGCAGCAGAGCAGGGTCCGCGGTGGCACCATCCGATGTGCTGAGGATTTGCCAGCGGGCTCTGGCCATGGGGCAATCCAATCAGCATCTCCCTTGTTGCTGAGGCTCGTCAAGTTGCATAATTAAATGCACCATTTAAATTTACATAAACAAACAATCTGAAGCAAGGAGGCTTTTGTGCTGGCTGGAGAGCGGGTCTTTCAGCATGTCAGCCCTGTGGTAATAAACAGAGATTCTGTGCTCAGGCACAATGGTTCTTTGTGTTCCTGCCTGGTCACAGGGATTGTTCTGACCTCTAATCTGCAAAGGGTGACCACCTTCCCTAGCGCTGCTTCCACCTAACCTGCTTAACATTCCCCATCGGGTTTGGGTGCCGATAAACCTCGCCATGCCGCCAGCCGGACAATGAACACATTCTGCAGTTGTTTAAGGAATACACAGGCTGTTTGGAAGAGCACCTACCCCGCACACAGCACAAGACCACTCAGCTGCACGTGGGTTCGACAGGCAGGGCCAGCTCCTGCCAGGCGCTGAGCACTGCAGATGCCTGCTAAGTGAAACACAGCTCAAGGACTTGGCCCTCAGGGAGCAGAACGAGAAGATGAGAAGTGAAAGCACAAGTTTTTTGGAGAAAAACATTTTAGCAGGGCCTGTAGCAATATGACAAGGGACAATGTTTTTAAACTAAAAGAAGAGAAGTTTAGACTAGATACTAGGAAGAAATTTTCATGCTGAGGGTGGTGAAACACTGGCACAGGTTGCCCAGGGAGGTGGTAGAGGTCCCATCCCTGGAAATATTCAAGGCCAGGTTTGACAGGGCTCTGAGAAGCCTGACAGAATTGAAGATGCCCAGCTCACTACAGGAGGGTTGGACTGGATGACCTGTAAAGGCCCCTTCCAACCCAAACCATCCTATGATTCTTAGCTTAAGAATCATCTCATAAGTGATGTTTTGTGCCAAAACGGAAATGAAGAGGCAAGTTCCTGAGGCCAGCCAGGCAATAGCAGTTATTGCCTGCTGACAGCCCAGCAGGAGCCTTCCCAGTGCTTCCCTTTCCACACCCACAGTGCAGTCCCCTTCTGCAGAGTAACCCTCCTTAAAGGACTATCAAAGGGGCAACCGATGAAATCAGAACTCACATCAGCAATGATCAGTCAGACCTGAAGCTAGGAGGAGTGAGAGGGGTGTGTTTTACAGAGGGGAGCAGGAGGATCACCTGAGCAGCACCATGGCATTTTCTCACTGTAGCTGAACTCGCCTCAACCCTGGCACCCAAAGCCAGGTTTACATAAGAGTGTAATCTCCTCCTGTGAATGACTTTTTGTGTTTGTACAATACAACATTTTTGACATCTTTGGGATTTAGGATTTGGAAATCCTCTTTTGAAGTTCAGACCTTAATTAGAAATGGACCCAATGCCTTTCCGCTGGTTTTGTTCATCTGTGAATTTGCATCTTTAAATCAACAGCTTTGTATCTTGTTATGAAAATGAGTTTGGTGTTATTGGTTTAGAAAATCAATCTTTTGCTGGAAAAGTTTGTCCAAGAAGAATGGATGATGAGGTTTGACAGTGAGTTGACAGCAGGCAGCTGTAGGTACATGTAGGTGGATAGACTGGGTACCTGGTGTAGGACGATGGTTAGAAGCTGAGTACCTGGTATGGGCTGAAGCCTGGAGGGGAAAGGTTATTTTCTATTCTTAGTTAAACTATTTCCATATCCCTGAAATAACCCAGAGGGCCCTGCAGGATGATTTCTCATTTGGCAGGTCCTGTCCGCAAGCTTCCCTTAGTGTCGAAATGCTGCCAAAAAGGGTTTCAAGGCAGGGACTTACACATCCCTGCTGTGCCATCAACTCAAGGCTGTGTTGTTCAGCGTACCCAGCAGAGCTACAGGCAATAGAGGAAACACTGACACTGGGCATGTGGCCTGAGTCTTGGCCAGCTGCCCACACTGCCCATCCGCACTGTCACATCTCACGATGTGCAGAGCCATCCACCTGGGCAGAGGAGCCGTGGGGAGATCCTGCACCAGCCTCGTAAAGAGCAGTTCAGCTCATCACTGAGCTGACAGTGGATGCAAGGGTCGAGTGGGGACACGGGCAAGCCCAGCCAAGCACATCCTCAGCCACCCTGCAATGGGCACCGCACACCGCTTGGCGCAGACGGGTCAAATCCTGCACCGAGTCTTGACAGTGGGGTAAATTTCCAGCCAGGCTTCATATGGGAAACAACTCAGAGATGAAACCATGGCACCAGGCTTGGCAAAGAGGGAGCCCTGTGACCCAGGAGCTGTGTCAGTTCCCACAGGGACAGGGCTGGGGACAGGTCCTGTCCCCATCTCTCCAGGAGCCTCCTGCCTGACTTCTTGACTGCAAAAAGGTATTGAAACAATTTTAGGTATTTCCTGGTGCCATCTGTTGGTTCCACAACCTGTTCTTGACAGCTCACATTTTCCCAAGCGAGCGCCTCCTGGTCGAAGCACCATTTGCATGAACCTGTAATAAATCATTTTCCATGTGACCTTTTAAGGAGGAAGTTTCTGTTCAAGCCATCCTTTGCTAAAATTTCAGAAACAGCACCTAGGATTTCAGAGCCACTGGGGCACAACAGGGATTTGAAAGCCAGTGAGGTAAATCATTAGAGCCACAGCAATTCAAATTCATTCCAGAAACAGGAAGAGGCTGGTGGTGGCAGGGGTTTTGCAGGCTGTTTTCAGAGTTTTGTTGGCTCCTCTGTCATTAACTCTCTGCTTCCCAATTCCTGCTCCACTCACAGGCTTCCAGAAGCAGTTTTGCATGCAGCCATCTGCCTGCACACCATGCATGGGCCAAAAGCCATGTAACGTGGGGTCACCACAGGAGATGCAATGCCACTCAAAATTCAGGACAGGAAGAAAAGCACAGTGGCACTGGGAACAAATATTCCCACCACAGTGCACAGCCAGGAGGGATTACATTTCACTAGAACACCTTAAGAAAAACCTCCTGTGGATCACATCAACAACCTACAATCACACATTTCCATTTTGTCAGCAACATAAATAGAATCATAGATTTATAGAACTGGGCTGGAAAGGACATCAAAGCCCATCGAGTTCCAACCCCCTGCCATGGACAGGGACACCTCCCACTGGATCAGGAGGTTCAAAGCCCCATCCAGCCTGGCCTTGAACACCTCCAAGGATGGGGCAGCCACCACTTCTCTGGGCAACCTGTGCCAGGGCCTCCCCATCCTCACAAGAAAACATTTCTTCCTAATACATTATGTTTATGGAAAAAAATGCACCTTAGGATTCCTTTTCTGTAGAAAATGTCAGAATTTCAACTTTTGACTTACCAGAGGAACAAAAGGAAAGGTGGAAACACAGGCATCCCCAGCAGAGCTGTGTCAGGGGCCAGAGTCCTTGGAGCTGGAATCTTGGTGCTGCTGCAGCCGCAATGCTCCTGCTGGCCCTTGGCTTCAAAGGAGCAGCTGCAGGAGGAGCAGTGTATTTCACCTAAAAAACAGGTACACCTGCAAGAGCAGTGCAGCAAAGGCACACTAGTTACAAACCATGGGCACGTGCAGAGTAATTCAAGTTCTGACAGTGTTAAAAACAGGCAGCTGCTGCTTGCTTCTGGTCAGCACTGTGTGAGGAGCCCAAAGGGATCATTCATGAGGGGAGAGCAGCTCCTGCTCGTTGAAAGGTGTTTGCCCATGCAGGTTATTCTCCCCAGAAGCCAGCAGGTCACCCATCATCCATCCCCAGGTCACAGTGATGACCGAGAGTTTGGATGCTGCTCAGATGATGCAGCATCCCCAGAAGTTCACAGCTGGACTTGGGAAAATGAAAAAGCAGTTGTGGTTTCTCCCACTGCAGGCAGCTATTTATAAACACAGCTGGGCAAAAGTGCCTCTCAAGGCTGGAGAAAGTTTTCATTTGCAGAGACCATTTGCACCTCTGATTTGTGCCTCTTCAAGCTTTTAAAAAAAAAAAGAAAAAGCCTGTAGTGAAAGAGCCAGACTTTACAGAAGGAAGGCTGCAGCTCTTTCCCTGAGCAGAGCATCACCAGAACAGCCCTGTCTGCTCTTCAGACACTTCCATCCATGCTGGAAAAGCACCTGTCACCCGTCTGCAGGTGCCACAGGGGCATTTCTCAGCTGTGTAGCCCAGCACTGCCAGCAGCAGCATTGTTGTCCTTTGCCACAGGCCATCATCTTTGTACTGAGTTTGCAAGGCCTCAGCACTGGGCCTGGTAGGAAGAGATCTGTCTGGGCTTTGCTGCCTTGGTCTCATTGCGATGGGGATTGACTGGGACTGACTGGTACCTCTGGCAAGCTCACTTGACTTTTGCTTATCCACGTGCATCTCAGCAGTAGTTCTGCACAGACAGCAGAAATAAGCAGCTGGGCTGTGCTGGGAGCACTGCAATGAGTTCTCAGCTTTACGCATGTATGAGCTGTTACTGCCCTTTTTCAGGCAGGACAAATGGTGTCACCCACAATAACTACGCTTCACCACCTTCTTTTCAACGCTACGAAAGCTGGGTGCAACGAGCTGCTGCACCAGAAAGGTTCCAAAGCGGCTGTGTGAGAAAGGAAACATTGGGTACACAAGCAGAATTCAGCAGAGTAGAATTGCACACATGAAGGCAGAAACACAGCCATCCCTGAAAAGCATGCAGAAAGCAGTCACGGAAGAGACAGCCACCTGCTTCAAGCAAAATTGAAACCAAGCAAAACCCAGGGCATGGACAAACAGAGGTCTGAGCTGGAGAAACACAGGAGCTCCTCACATCTCTCAGCAGCTTCCAGGGTTGGATTTTTAACCTGCAAAGGGAGAGGTTTTGCAATATCGCACAGCCTTGAAGTGATGATTTTCCACTGGATTTGAAACGTTCACAGCAGAAGGCGCAGCCTGTTTCGTGGTTTTGTGGAAAGAAAACCTTCCGCAGTAGAAATTACATGTCAGGAGTGCCCAGCAAAAAAAAAAAACACCTGAGACTCTGCAAAGGTCATGAAGAAGAGGCAAGGCTGACTAGAAAGATGCAAGCAGAAGAGGCATTTGAGGCCCTTGGACAACACTTCTGCAATGACCCCGATTGGTGCTGGAGCAGGATGACCCAGCACATTTAGCAGAGGGGCCTGTCTGTGCCCTAAAAGCTGCTGAGCCTTCCCTAGCCCCTCTCCTGGCCCCTTGCCAGAACAAAGCCAACACTGAGAGGCTGTGCTGCTGAAGCAAACAGATTTTGCCAGCTCTTACGCTGGAGAAGCCTCAGCTCATCACACTAAATCAAACCAAAGGATTCAGCGCCCGAATATTTGCCTCACCTCAAGTGGGTTTTCTCCCTGTTTAACCCAGGGGGTTCGTGCCACAGCTTTGTCTTGTTCATATTTGATGGAGGATCTTGAGTTCAGGGAGGGGAACCCTTACAAGGTCAGGCTTGGCAGTATTCAGCAAAATAATTACAGTTTTAAGTTCAAAAAGGAATTGCATTTTTCAAAGCAGTCATGCTTCTTTCTGCAGTAAACTCGCATTACCACCATCATCCATAGGGGATAAGAGGAGAAAAGTAGTCCCCAGGCTGTTAGGAAATCAGCAAGCCCTTCAACGACCCCATGATAAGTGAGAACACCTCCTCTGCTGAGGGTCCACAGCACTTTCCACACTTGTCACTCAGGGTTTGAGAACCACAACATCATCACTTACACTCATCCTCATTCTGCCCTGGCTCCCCAGAGCCAAATCAGGGATCCTTCCAGATTGCCCTTTACAAGGAGAAATGCCTTTTTAAGGCAGCTTTCTTGTTCATTTTGGTCTCTATTTGGGTTGCCTGTGAGCTTCTTCCTCCCCTGGGAAGGCAGGGGTATCGTTGATCTCGACACCCACGTCAGCAGCTCCACAGAGTGCGCCTGGTGCCCACATCCTGTTTTCAATCCTGGCTGTGAATGTGTCATGTTGTCAACTCGTAGCAACCTAAATATTCTCTTGCCACCAATGGGAAAGCATTGTTTATTTGTTTTTTCTTAAGGACTTTCTTAAGCCTGTTGCGTGTCCAGGCTCAATCAGCCTTTCCAAACTAAAAGCATGTTCCTATCTCCCAAGGTACAACAAATGACCTCTCCACCACACTCCCCTGCATTTGCAACAGGAGCTGACGTGGTGGCACCCAGCTCCAGAGACAGAGAGCTGCTCAGGGTAGTGAGCACATGGGCACTGCTTCCTGTGCACTGGCACAACAGAAGAGCCCAGGGCTGTGCGGGTGCTCAGGAGGGTCCTTTCTACTCCACATCCCCTGGAATAAGACAAGTTTGGCAGGACACTGGCACAGGTTCCCCAGAGAAGTGGCGGCTTTCTCATCCCTGGAGATGTTCAAGGCAGGCTGGATGGGGCTTTGAGCACCCTGATCCAGTGGGAGGTGTCCCTGCCCATGGCAGCAGGGTGGAACTAGATGGGCTTCCAACCCAAACCATTCCATGGGATATCAGTTACTGGCAGAGTACAGCTGGTCACATCACAACAGCATATTGTGGAGTCCACCCTTTATTTTTACATATCAAGCAGGCACATACTCAAGCAGCAGCTGCATCTCAGGGCAATGGCCTTGCACTGGCCAGCGTGGGCACCCCCAGACTGGAATGGCTGGCATGGGTCCCAGTGGCCACAGATGTGCCAGGGGAGGTGGTCATCCAGCTCCTGGCTCTCTTCAGCACCCGCGTACATCACCCACCACAAACCACAGGCAAATCTCTGCCCTTCGTTTCAAAGCAGTGCTGCCAGGGGTCTCTCTGTCATTTACTCAGGGCTCCATCCTCTTTCCAACAGGGTTCTGTCACTGGTTTTAGTAGAAGAACTTGCTTTATTAAAGGCCTTTGGAAGACTGACTTCAGTAACAGGAAATAAATAGCTACTGATTTTGCATTCAATTAAAAACTGTTATTAACACTAAAGCACACTGAGGAAGTCCTGCACAGGCTCTTCACATCTCAGAGTCAGTCATGTTTCACTCTAATGAAGAGGTGCACAGTGTGTTCTGATTAAAAATTAAAATAATTAAGAATCCCAGAGCATATTAAATACCATCAGTCCTTTTGTGGGATTGTGCAAGGAGAGGAAAAACGCAGTGCCACTACGTTCTACCACCACGTGCTGCTGGGTGAGCCACTGCCCTCAGTCCCAGGCCACGCAACGGTCCCACGTGCAGAGCCCAGACACCACTGACAACACGTGCAACGTCAGACACGACTTTCTTCCTCTTCCACTGCCCGGTGAAGGCCTGGAATGAATTTCAAAAGTTGCTTTCGAACACTGGCTCTTCTGCTTTTCCGTGGGAGGGTCCCAAAACTACTGGTGCAACTGCTTCCCTCCCAGAGCGGGGACATGGAGCCGCTGCTGGCCAGGCTGATACTGCGGTTCCTCCGCAGGGAGGACCTCCCAGCTGCACCATCCCCATCCCTGGGGAAGAAGCAGTCATCATCCATGCTCGACTGGCGGCTCAGGCTCTCTGCCGCCAACTCCTCAAAGGCACCGGTCTGGTAAAAGCTGTCCTCGCTGTCCAGAGTCATCGAGCTCAGCCGGCTGCGAGAGCTGCTCTCACTGGAGAAGCGAGACTTCATGGCAAAGAGAGGTCCTGGTGTGCTGCAGCCACTGAGCAAGCCAGACTCCTCCAGCTCCAGTGTGTCCAGTAGAGCGTTGTCATTCACCTCCCCTGGAAGCAGAAGCCGAAGGGGAGCATTATTTACCATCACGTGCTCAAGGATGGAGAGAAGGATGGCTCTGCTGTGGTGGCACAGGGAACCATCATGCCCTGTTACCTCATGGGGAACTGTATCCCAGTTGTGGGGTGATCTCTGCCTCTGCCTTCCCACACACACCGAATCAAAGCTGCTCCCTGGACAACCCACAAATAACCAACCAAAACTCTCCCCTCTTAAGTCCAAAATAAGAATGGAAAAACTACACCACCCACACTAACCCCTTTCCTACAACCCATGCAAAGGAGCCTTTGGTCTGCACTAGCAAAATTCATCAGTCCTAGGGAAAAAAGCCTTTCCAGGGGCCAGCCATGTGCCTTCATTACAGGGGAAAAAAAAGGCAAACAACAATCAGATTAAAGAATTGCTTTTTGCTGATCAGAGAGTGTTTCCACAGCACTGTGGTTTCCTACCCGGAAAGGAGGACGCACCGTGCAGCAAGCGCTGTTCCTGTAAGAGCAGAGAGCGCAGCTCCACCCATCTCTGCTGCAGGGTTTGCTGTGGAGGAGAAAGAGCTCTGTCACTCATGGGCTTGTGCAGAAGCATAAACCACTTGTAAAGAAAACAGCAAATTCAGAATGTATCGACCACCCCCAGCAAGCACTCGCATGTCCTATATATTGAGACAATTTTCCTGGAGTTCACCAGAGTTCCTCTAGAAAGCCCAATCCTGCTCATGTCCTGGGGGCTTCAGCTGAGATGCTGTACTTGTCTGATTTGAAAAGGAGAAGCCTAAAATCTGGAGAGAACGCAGCTTGCCTTCAGCTGCAAAGCCCTCCTCCAGCCCTCCACAGCTCTGGAGCCCCACAGCTGGGGAAGGGGCATCCTGCTCCTCAGTCCTGGGAGGAACCTCTGAAGGGACAAGAGGAAATGCCCTCAAGTTGCATAAGGGGAGGTTTAGACTGAAAGAGTGGTGAAGCCCTGGCAGAGGCTGCCCAGGGCAGTGGTGGAGTCTCCATCCCTGGAGGGGTTCAAAAACTGTGTGGCTGTGGCACTTGGGGACGGGGTTTAGTAGGCTCGGTGGGGTTGGGCTGACAGTTGAACTGGTTGAGCTTAGAGGTCTTTTCCAATCTTAATAATTCTATGATTCTATCCCTGACCACCCAGCCAAGAGCCTGACAGCCTCTCAGTGCCACGTGCCAGCTAACGGGGAGCTACATTTTCCTTTCCCTCTGTTGCAGGTCAGCTTTTGGCGAAAAAAGAAACCATTGCAGTGTGGATTCAGAAAGAAAACCCCACCAGGAGAATTTCTGCCTGGAGACAGTTGCAACGGCCACTTCCCAGTAATCTGCATGGACCCGGTGCATGTCAGCCACGCAGCTGGACAGGCTGGCAAGGGAGGCATTCACACACCCCAGCTGACTGGACTCAGCTGGCGTGGGCAAACCTGTTGTACCCTTCACATCTTTTTTCTTTTACAAGTTACAGAAAAAACAATCCCGAACTCAAACCACAGCTTGGTGAGGCACCAGGATGCCCTGAGGGCAGCACCCACACTGCTTCCCCCAGCACCCCGCAGAGGCCAGGCAAAGCCCAGCAGCAGGGGAGAGGGTGGCACAGAGGCTCTGCCTGGGGTTCCCTCAAGGTACCATGCAGAACACCAGGAAACAAGCCTTGTCCCAGCTACTCTTCTCACTGTATCACATCCCAGTGGATTTGGACATGATCTGGCTGCTGCACAGGGTGGGACAGCACAGGTCAGCTGGGCAGCCTTCACCAGACCAGAGATGTTAGGTGGCTCCAGCTTCCCCCCAGGTGCCACTAAACCAGGCTTCCATGTGAAATGGGAACAACAACTGCAATGAAGGAGCGTTAGGCTGGAGAAGTTTGCTCCTACGGTCTCTACACAGAGTTGAATAAACCAGGTTTTAGAAGTTTATCATTCAACTAAACCTAGGAAATCGTACACAAGAGATGCTGGGGAATTGTCCAAAGACTTTCTTTATCTCCATCCAGACCCAACCAAAAGAGAAAGAACCTTCTAGTTCTGGTTTCTTCTATCTAATAGCAGTGGGGCTGTCAGGATAACTGATGTGCAGCACAGACACCACTAGTGGCTGCCAGGATTCCCATTCCACCAGCACTGTGCTGGTGGGTACAGAGGGGTGCAGTGCCTGGTCTGTTCTGCTGGGTGTTGCATCCCCAGAACAGGACACATTCGTGTGACCACACATCCAAATCCGCAATGCTCAGCACTCACAGGCACAGCACCATCTCACTGCGGTCACAGGAGTTTGCAGCAACAGAACACACCCTTTAGAAAGGCATCTTGAGGCAGTGACAAACAGAAATAGGTTCTTTCCACCACAGCCATACTGGTGTGAGAGCGCAGGGCCAGGCACACACCCATATTTCACTCTGTAATGATGCTTGTCGCAATGGTTTGACACTTCTGAGAAACAACTACTATCTAACAACTTCTCTCTTGAAATACATTTCACAGCAGATTTTGAGGTTTTGGCTTTATAATTTCCCTGGGAATGGGTGGGGGAGGGCCCATTTCAGTTGTTTCATCAATATTTCTACCGAAATCTCATAACTGTCTACTACCTTCTCACAAAGGAAGGAGGTGAAGCAGGTGCTGATCTCGTTTCTCTTGTGATCTATGATAGGACTCAAGGTAATGGAAGGAAGGTGTGCCCAGGAAGTTTAGATTGGATATTAGGAAGGGGGTCTTCACCCAGCAGGTGGTAGAGCACTAGAACAGCTTCCTAGAGAAGTAGTCATGTCACTGAGTCTCCCAGCATTCAAGAAGCATTTGGACAATGTCCTTAGTTACACCATGTGAATGTTGGGAGTGTCCTGTGTAAGGATAGGAGTTGGACTCGGTGATCTTTCTGGGTCCCTTCCAACTCAGGTGGTTCTATGATTCTATGAAACAGACTGATTAGCTTGTCCTGGAGCGCTGATGGCTCACTATGCCATGGAGCACCAATGGCTTATCCTGGAACACTGACAATGGCCAGGATGGAAGCACCCTGCTGCTGTGTTCCTATCAACAGAGTAATGAACAGCCTTACTCTGAAGCCTGGCTGGTTTCTCACTTTGTCTGGGCAAGCCACCTTACTGGGAGGTCTCAGCATCCCCAAGCCACTGTCCCAGCTTCCGCCATCCTTGGACACAGCAGATGTGGTCATGCACAGCTTCACGCGAGGCCAGTGCAGCCCCTGCATTCTCACCACCCTCCTTTCACCTCCGACCCCCAGGACCTCTCCAGCCTTGCAAGCATTTATCCCAGCCCCAACACTCTCTCCGGGCTCGTCTCTCCCAGCTGCCCGCACTGCCCAAGAGCCAAGAGCCACGCCCCTCCCAACCTGCTTTACCTCCTTCAGAAAGAAAATAACATTAACAGCCAGCTGCAGGGAAGCAATGCCTAAAACCATCCCAGCTGTTTCCAAAAGCAATCCCCGTACCTTCCATTAATTTAAAAAGCCACGGGGGTCCCACCCAGGACTCCTCGCCCCTACCCATCTTCTAGGCTGAAGAGACTTAAGCTTTCTCCAGTGCATCCCGGCACTGCCCTCGGAATTCCCCATCTGCAGACTGACAGAGGTTGGGGGAGGCCCCTCCTTTTCTCACCCTCCAGCCCCCTCTGCTACCTTTTAAACCATCTACACCATCAATAAGCTGCAGCAAATCACAGTGCCCAGTGCTGCACCCTCATAAATGCAGCGCAAACCACATTACGTGAACCTTGTTTTAAAGATGCTAAATATGAAACATGGAATTGCAAGGGCAGGTATGGCAAATGCTGTCCCCACATCTCAGCTCCACAAGCCTAACCCTTTTGGCATGACATTTGTTCTAGCCAGACTCATTTCACTGCACTTTTTAAAGTACTGTACTCCTGTGCGGAGGGATTTGGTGGAGAATTGCTGTAAGGAAAAGCCCCTCACTCAGGTCAATGTAGTCCCACATTTGGAAAGCCCTTGGCCCTCCCAGCACTGCAGCTGCAGCGGGGCAAGCAGACAGACACGGTGGGGTGCCAGCACCTGATAACCAGCTCCCAGCCCAGCCGTCTGGGCCTCAGTTGGGGGACCAGAAGTTCTACAGGCCAGAGGTGCTGTCAGCGTGCTGTCCCTAAGGAAGTCAAAGTCTCCTTGGGAATGCCTGTCTTCCCTTTTTTTTGGTAAATACAGAGCACAGTAAAACACACTGTTCTGCTTTACAGGGAGGATTGCCTGCAAGCTGGGCACTGCTGAGACTGAGATGGAATGGAGATACTTGGAGCTACAGAAATTATTACAGGGGAAAATATTAAAAAAGAAAATACAGAAAATATTACCAGGCCCATGGCTGGGGATGCTGGTGGTAGGGACACAGGGAACACAACAGTGCCTGCTCCTCACCAGGACCCCCAGCTGAACAGACATCCACTGCTCCTGTAAGCCATGAATTTCCAGCAGCCCTATGCATTCCACAAGGGTTTAACTAATTAATTACATTACCTTCAGCAACTGCAGCTTAGTCTCCAGCTCCATTTTTCGCAGAAACATGGCCCCATTGACAGTCTCTAACCTGGAAAGAACAGGTGACGCTGGCACCGAAGTGGGGAGGAGTGTCCAGCACTGCCAGGGCTGCTGGACCACACACCACATCACACCACATCACATGGGGCTGGAGGGTCCTTTGGGAGCAGCCGCATGTGGGGACAGGGAGCACCTCACCCAACCAACCCCTCTCCAGATCTTCAGGAACAGCGGTGCTGGTGCAAGAGAAGCAAACACATGGCAGGGGCAAGAGAAAAAGGACTGATGATGCCAGCATTGGGGCACCCTCACAGAGCCCCTCTCTCCCTCCTGAGCCCTCAGCTGCTGTAAGAGTATGGCTCTGTTCTACCAAACCCACCATCAGACACAGTGCGGGACTGTGGGGTAGCACGAGAAGCTTTCTCAGCTTCCAGTAACACTGATTATTGAGCTAAAAAAACATTTGAAGAGGGATGCCTACCTTAAATAGTTCCCAGAAGACTTTATCAAGTCCACTATTTGCTTGTGACTAAAACCATCAGTGTTCACCCCGTTGATACCGGCAAGGATATCTCCTGTTAGAGGTACACAGTGGCAAACATGAGCATCTTCTGCAAACACAGGTGTTCCACGTGCTCTGCAATAAAAGTAGTTGGGAGAAGGGCAAGATAAGGCCCCTCACAGGAGGAAAAAAATCAGAAATATTTACCAATTTGAAGGCCAGAAAGGTGGGCAGGACTTTCTTCTTGGATTTTGCAGACGCAAGTGCACACCTCCAGGGAGCAATCATTTAGGTGCGGAAATCTGATAGTCTGTAAAGAACAAATGACATGAAAATGATTAAAAAATAACAGTCTGTTTACACACTTTTTTAAATAAGAAGTTTGTGACATGCAGGGTATGTTACTATGCAAGTGAAAACACCAAAATGTTATGTTACAACCAATTAGAAATTGCATTCTTATGACAGGCTGGGAGATTTGGGGTTGTTCAGCCTGGAGAAGAGAAGGCTCTGGGGAAACCTTAGAGCAGCCTCCCAGTACTGAAAGGGGCTACAGGAAAGCTGGGGAAGGGCTCTTTGATCAGGAAATGCAGGGACAGGACGAGGGTGAACAGTTTTCAGCTGAAAGAGGGGAGGTCAAGGTGAGATCTTGGGAACAAATATTTTCCTGTGAGGGTGGGGAGGCCCTGGCACAGGTTGCCCAGAGTAGTGGTGGCTGCCCCATCCCTGGAGATGTTCAAAGACAGGCTGGATGGGGCTCTGAGCACCCTGATCCAGTGGGAGATGTCCCCACCCTTGGCAGGGAAATGAAACTGGATGGGCTGTGATGTCCCTTCCAACCCAAACCATTCCATGATTCTGTGTTAGAGAACAGCAACACCAGACAGATGCCTCTTACTTATAAGAGTTAAATCTACTTTCGCTCTTATGGACTCTCAAATTCATTACCCACACATGCCCCCACATCCCCTCAAAAGTGCTTTTTATTCTTGATCTATACATTTAAATGTCCACTAAGTAATTCTACGTGTAAAGCCATCATGTGACTATCAGTGCTGACATGTGCTTAGAAAAACGCAAAAGCAGGTGATAAAACCTGAGCAGATCTTGCAATGACAGGAAATGTCTTCTTGGTTACATGCAAATACCAGCATTTAGCTACATCTTCTCACCAAAATTTAAGACTGAGTCTGAGCTTCCTGAAAACCTATGACAGCCATGTCTAACCCAGATAGAAGAAGTGATGACAGATTCCCAAGTTCCTCAGTCAGCATGGAACAAATAGGGGTGAAGACTGGAGTGAGTTCCGAGCTTATCTGGCCAAACAACACCAACACCGTGATTTGAGCCAACAGTAGACCAACAGTACAACTTTTAGGCAAAGTAAGAGTGCTAAATGAAGTGTGAGGGGCTTGGAGGACATGCCACTGCAGGTCTTAACTTATTTTGGAGGGGCAGATCTCACCTACATTCCTGAAAATCTGAGGCACCTTGAGCAATATGAGCTGGACAAGCAGGATGGGATTCATCACACCCACATGTGGCCATCTGAGCAGAGGTGTCTTGACATCCCCAGCAGAGCCACGGGGAGAGGCAGACATCTCCAGGGCATGACTGATGGCCCCAAGGAAAGTATTCCAACCATGGGGGTGGACTTCCCTCTTGTGTACCACCTTCTCCTCACAGACTGCAGAAGACAGCTGGGCCATGGTTTTGGAGGGGACATCTCAATTTAGGTGGCTGCAGCGAGGGCAGAGATGTGCTGCCAGAATGCTTGCCCTGCAAATGTCTTGCACTGTTGAGAACCAAACATCATCCATCTTGCCCCCAGGTTCTGGTTCACAAGTGGGAAGTGGGAGAAGAAGCGGTAACACGCAAGAAGCTCTGGCGTTTGGCCATTACTGCAGTTCTCATGAGCTCCCTGCAGATGGTAGACCTAGAGTTTCACATCATCTTATTCTGCTTTGCCTAAATTTAGCTTGCAGTAATGAAATTACAGCTTCTAAATAATGGCTTATCCTTCATATCAGACAGATGCTGCCTTTCCGTAGCACGAACTTTCTAGTGAAGTGCTCATGCTGAATGTATGTTCAGGAAGAAAACATGCCAAGAACAATTAATTTTAATCAGAATGTCACATATAATGAAAATCTGCCCTGACAATTTATATAAAAGCCCAATAATTGACTCAATTATCCTCCCTTCTGAAAGCTCTCCATTGCTCACGAGATGAACACTTACCCACTCATTAGCCTCAGAAACCAATCAGAAAAAGCTAAGCTTTCCCTAACACACTATTTTCACTGAAAACACTATTTTCCCTTTGTGCAGAGATACAGGCAAGTGCTTTGAAGACCCCATTTACAGGTCCCAGTGGCAGGCAGAGCTCTGCGGTACTGCCACAACCCACTGCCCCCCAAAAAAACATCTGTTTATTCCTGGGATTCTTTTTTATTTAGATTTTAGCAGCCCTACTGATCCAAGAGCTACCTTTCTCTCCCATTAGCAGTCCTCCTGACAAGATTCTGGTTTTCGTAATTGGTTATTGACTGACTTCTACATTTAACAGAATTTGTTCTGGCATGATTCAGCCCCCCAAAAAAGTCACGCTTAGTAGTTACTTTTAAAAAAACAATACTGCACATCAGAAATACCTCTGTCTCTGTATATGTTACAGGAAGTAGTAGAATACTAATGTAAGGTATTCTTTGGACAGAGAGTTTTTGATCTCTCTTTTTATATTAATATATTCTCATATACAGTTCTCCCAAAAAATATTCACTCATGGAGGTAAGAAGGCATTGACATTTCTTCATACCTGGATTTGGATGAGATCTCTCTTACATGCAACAAGAAGGCCAGAAATCCTCATCTGTGACCTTAGCTATGAAAAAATCCTTGGAAATATATCCTATTTCTTCATCTTTACCGTAAGCTCTTCAGAATTCACCAGAAGAGACAGATATCTTTCTCTGCTCTACGCTGTCTTAACCCAAGTTTGAGGATGTGACACTTAAGAGATTGCATCATATTTTATTTTTAAATTAATCAAATTGTCATTTCAGTCTTACCTGGATTTCAAACCCAAATGTCTCTTTATCTTCTTTCAATATAGCAACGTGGTGTCTGCAAGAAGAATACACACAATTCCATATAAATGCTGGGGTGTCATGCTTCATGCACTTTGTATTTTAACCAAAAAGATCATATGAATGTCACTGCCCCTCCTTGTGCTTCCCTCATACCTTGCAGTGGTGATGCTTGCTCTTTCCTTGCTCAAATCAAATGCCACAGTTATGCCCACAGGTCCCAGGTGTTGGGTACCACTCTCTACCTTGCACGTTTATGCCACTACGGCTGCTAAATGGGATGATTCCCAGGACACACATTTCATGCAAAACAGGTAAATAACAGTGATGACAGAAGAACACCTTCATACCTTTGAGGCCTGGAGGACTCGCCCAAGGAGCTGGATCTGGTTAAGGCAAGCTGCAACCAGAAATTGGAGTGGAAAAGGGTCAGTAGGTTCACGGTTCTTTGAGGTATGTGGCTAAACAGAGCAGTTTAGAGAAATACTAAAGCAGCTGGTGGCATCCCACCACTAGCTTGCACCAACAGAGCCTCTCCCTCAGTCAAATGAAAACATAAACTTTCAGAAAAAGAGGAAATGAAATTAGATCCAGGACGCAACTCATCCTCACGCTCAGAACCACCTACTAAACACCGAAGGCGAGCTCAGCCGGGCACAAGCAGAGTCAACAGCCAAGAGGAGCAACCTCCAGGCAAACTGACCACTGTCTGCAAAGCTTGGAAAAGGGGCTCCTCCTGCCCAAGAAGTCTTCCTCCACCCTAGAGCTCCTTTCCAAGCGAGTTAGAGAGGAACTGGACACTGGTCCAACATTAACGCCCAGGGGGAATTGTTGAACTGGCATTGCTGCAAAACAAAGTATCGGCACAGGTAGTGATAAACACATATAACTAATATTAATAGTGATTTTAGTAAAAAGCATGATACATGATCAAACTCTCTGAAAAGGAGATGCTGAATTATCCATACCACATAATTCCCCACATAAATATCATCCTGAATTCACATTGTGGCTTTTTTTTGCTTTTTCTACTTTAATCGAAATCTTGCTCTGGAATCTCATTACTTATATTTAATATAAATTATTAAACAATTAATTATTTTAACAACAATTAATATAAATTAATTAAATAACAGTTATTGTAATTAATTTTAATACTAAATATCTACATTTCTAGACAACTTTTATTCATGGCTAATTTAAAATTATTTACTCTTGCATCAGAATTTGCCTTCAGCTTGAATGCCTCTTGATCCCTTGAGTTTCTCTCCCTGTTGTCCTAGGGACCACTACCACATCTCCTCCCTGGCTTTGTTTTAGTGAGGTTTAATGAGCCAAATTCTTGCACAGCCTCAGCACAGCACCATGTTCTGGCACGAAGCACAGCATTAACCTGCAAGAGGTGGTTATTGAAGGAATTCATCTTTATTTTTATTACGCTGGAAATTAAGTCCTGGAAAGCTCACATGCATCATTTTTCCAAACCATTTAAATGAAAAATTGAGTATTTTCAAAACAAAAAAAAAAAAAAAAAAACAACAAAAAAAGATTGTGTAGTCTTAGCACATCATAACATCTTTTCAGTTATTCACCTCCAGGAAACATCTGGGCATCCTCTCTGGGAGTCAATAATGCAATAACATTGCTTGAAACAATTGGCCATTTTCTATCTATGCAATCTTCCCGCCAATGACTTGAAATTGAACACTGAGCTACCACCAGCTTTTTTTTTGCACAGGGGTGATAATTGTGCATCTTCCCAACTAGCTTTCAGAAACTCAAAAACATCTACTTTGGAGGGCGAGAAAGGTCTGGCATCAGAAGCAACTTGGCTGGGAGACCCCTGCAGCAACACCAGTGGGAAGATCCTGCAGCAGGAAGGTGCTTTTCAAGGTGAGAGTTGTTGCTGTGAAACAGCAAGTGGAAAAATCAGGTTGTATACCAAGAAAAGTTTCCTGATGGCAAAAGTGCTTGGAGCAAGGAACTCTTCCCAAAAACTGCTGGAGGTGTAACTTCTGAGGACAGTAGAAATGGGAAAGACAAGAGGAACAACCACTCAAGAAAAATCCTGCATCTGATGATGCTCATTGGAGATGAATCTTCCACTGGTCCTCCTAGTGTCCACAACCCTCTTGTTTTAGTTTGCTAAAAGATTCAACTGTACATGGCAGCCCTGTGTTTCCACGTAAGAGAAGTAGTATCCCTTCTTTGCATATCTGGTATGGTGTGAGGAGTAAGGGGCCAGTGGGGCTGTGGTTCAGAGTGTGGCAGCCCCATGAGCTGATGCAGATTTGGCCATGGCCACAAGCATCCATGATCACTGCTTCAGGCTCAGGAGATCTGTGCCTGAAGAGCTCTTTGCAAAAAGCCAGGATCAGTGTCAAACAATGGTTCTTACCATAAAAGCAAACCACGGACAAAGAATTACATTATTTCTAAAATGCTTATTGAGTTTAGTCAGTGTAACCAGGCATCTTGGGCTTCAGTGGTATAAAGTGATGCTGCAATGTGACACCCAGAGAAACACCCTGCTTTATGAACATGGATTTACTTGGGGAGAGACAGGAGAGGAGGGAGAAACTGCGTGTACAACAATAACCCACACAGCAGCTGAGAGAGCTAATGGCACGTGTCCACCGGGCTGCTGGGCACCTGCAGCATGCGAGCATCAGGTACGGGCTGTGCAGGGGTCCTCACACCTGATGCCTGGGTCGTAAACTTATCTTCAGCAGACATGGCCATGTCATGGCCCTTACCACCAGCCTCCCCCTGCACCAGCAGCAATTGCCACACAAAGGGCTGCTCCATCACAGCTGCAGGAGCCGGATGCCACCCAGCAGCATTCCCAAGATTAGCCTGATTCTGGCTTCCCTTTATCTCTCCACACTGGCACAAAGAAAAGGATTAAGTGCATTTCTGTTACTGAGTAAGGCAAAGTCTTATGTGTGCAGGTATTATGTACAGGTTTTGTGATAATACTTTCAGATTATAACATATCTCAGACATTTTCTGTTTAGGCTTCTCCATGCCAGACAAACAGACTGAAGCTGGAATTGCTCAGCTATCTACAGCAACAGCAAGAGAGAGGCTTGTGGAAATCCAGCTGCAAGCAGCAGCAATGTGTTCTGTTCTGGGGGAAAGCCCAGACGAGAGAGACACCCCAGCCAGCCCTTACAGTTGTAGCTAAATACTTCAAAATCATGATGGAAATAGCTCATGGTAGGTGCTTTCTCTCAGCATTGCAGAACAAAGGACAACCCAGCCAGGCCACTCTACTGAAGTTAATGCCCATTTAAAGGAACACCCAGATAACAAACCCTCCTGACGTGTAGCACTTCAATAAATGGAGAAGAAACGCAGCCAGGGCAGGATCTCAGCTGCAAAAGCACTTTACGCACCCGAGTCCCGTGGCAGAACATTTCTTCTCGCTCCTCTCGAGAGCTTCCCACGCTCCCAGTGTTGAAAAGAGCTCATTGCAATCCCCAAACCAGCTAAGCTAAGGGTGCCTGGTGGTAAACCTCCTAGCACCCCTAAAGCAGGAGCCGCGCAGCGCCGCAATGAACTTGTACGGTGTCTTGGGGAAACTCAGCTGTTTCTACTCGCAAACCGTACCTGCTTGCGCCCACGGGGCAGTGTCCCCACCGTGTTGGCCAGGTGCTGGATCCTCCTGCTGTCCATCGGCACAGCCTGTTCCCCACCATCCCCGGAGCCTACGAAGTTGGCATTCTGGTTCTGCTGAAGGAACCTTCTTAGAGCCATGGCAGTGGAAGGGCATTTAAAATAGCATTGCTAAACGCTGCGGCACGGCTCCGGAAACTAAAACACACTCACTGCACCAGGCAATCAAAAAAGTAGGGGGCCAGAAAGGCAGCCACGTGACCTGTGGTTTAGGTGCACGCTATATAAATCTCCTCTAGCAGATCGCCAGGGCCCTCAGTATGTGCTGTGCTCACAGCAGTTATGAATTAGGCTCAGCAATTAAAGAAATCTGCTTAGTTTTTTCATGCCTGCACGTAACAATTCTCATCAAACTGCTACTTCGCTCTGCAATCATAGAATCACAGAATAGTTTGGGCTGGAAGGGCCTTTATAGCCCATGCCATGGGCAGGGGCACCTCCCACTGGATAAGGTCACTCAAAGCCCATCCAACCTGGCCTTGAACACCTCCAGGGATGGGCCAGCTGCTACTTCTCTGGGTAACCTGTTCCAGGGCCTCCCCACCTTCACAGGAAAACATTGCTTCCCAAGATCTCATCTCAATCTCCCCTCTTTCAGCTCAAAACCCTTCGCCTCATGTCCTTGCACTCCCTGGGCAGTCCTACCCCAGCTTTCCTGATTTTTACCAAACGACCAGTCCAGGTACACCGAAATGTGTGTGAAACATGTTCTCCCAGTTGTCCTTTTCAGCAATGTAGAGCAGTAGAAGGACAGGGGATGGAGGGATGGACAGACAGATGTCTTTCCTGGCACTGCAGGAGGAGCAGCTGGTGGCTCTCTGGCACTGGTTACGTGCTGACTGGCAGTGCAGGGAGCGAGAGGGAAGGCAGCTCCTCCCCGGTGAGGTGACGCAGCAAGGGGCTGGGCAAGTAGGAGGAAGAAACTAAACTTACTGTGTCAGAAATATGATTAAAATCAGCCATGCAAAAATAAGCAAACAGAAAACTGTGCTACAAGTTTCATTTTACTCATCTTTTAGCTGAATGGCCCATCTCACCATGCTCAGTGTTTTACTTACTCAGAGTTTCTGCCAGGATCGTGGTGTGAGCTGTAGTCCAAAACAGGGCTTATTTCCAGCACAAGAGGAGACACAGGTTTATTTTTAAATTTTACTCATTTTAGAAATTCAATCTGCTTCTTTCACAATCCTGTATATAAAAGCTGTCATCTTTTCTGTGGGTGGGTGCTCTTGGCCGCAGCCGGACACTCATCCCCACGCCTCCTCCCGCGCTGCTTCCAGAGGCTGAGCCATTATAAAAGGCATGCAAATCAGCTCTGAATTAAACTGTTGTGACAGCTCTCACCAGACTGCACTGCCACATCAGACAAAACCTACCAACCCTCCCTCCGCAGTGCTGGCTGCCCTCTTCCTTCCCCTGCCTGCACCCCTGCCAGCACTTCCTGGGATCTGGGTGTCCCAGGCACCTATACTGCTACTTCCTAAAAGTGCAAAAGAGGGCTCTATGGGAAAAAAAAAAATGAACAAAACTTGTAGTTTTTAATTAATTCTCTGTTTTGAAAGTGATAATCCTGCTTTACCATCATGAAGGTTCAGATTCCAGCCAGCGATAATTGTGGCAAACTGGTTCCTTCATAAAGTTATCATCCCTGGTCTTTGTGCAGTCTTCTCAACTAAAGATGAGTGTGTTTAAGATGAGCCCCACCAGGATGTGTTTCAGATGAGTCCCATCAGGATGTCCAAGCCTGCCAGCAGCTGCTCCTGGCCACCGTGGCTGGCAGTGCTGGCTGGCCAGGACACAGGGCTCAGCCATCAGCTGCAGAGCTGCGTGCTGGCAGGGAGGCGGTTCCTGCTCCGTGCATGTTTGGGGATTGCTGGGGCCAGCGGCCTCAGATGGCACAGCTGGCAAGCAGTGCTGCCCCAGGGCTCACCCACACTCGGGGCTGCTTCCCCTGCTTCTCCATCCAATCCAGGAGGTAGTAATCTGCCTAGGGGTAATAAAAACCCAAAGGTTATTAAAAGCCACGCTGAACTCAACAGATCAGATGATAACTGAAGTGAAACACCAAACCAGCCCCAAATTCCCAGTACTGTGGATCTTCCCAGATTTATTTGCTGCTGGCACAAAATCCTTTGGAAGAGAGGAACCCCTTGTAAAACCTGATTTTAGAGCACGAACTGGCTGCTTGGTTCAGTCCATGCTCTGGCTGGTGCACACCAAGATGAAATCCCATTTGGGATCACTCCAGTGCAGAACAATGGCTCAGATCCCCTGGAGGGACTCTGGTCGTCGGCACCATGTTGGCTGGGGCAAAGTCGTCACCTCGGGAAGGTCATTAGGGCACCTTGGGCAATGCTGGCACTCACCACCAGCCCACGTGCCCATCTGGGTGGGTTTGATGCATGGTGCCTAGCTGGGCACAGCACAGCTGCCTTCCTCTTCGCTTGCCTACAGCCCCTGCATCTTCCTCCAGTCCCGGCCAGCCAGGAAAGGCGCAAGGATGATGCCTGGCCATGGCTGTCCTTGGGACAATGGCTGCCCCTGGCTCTGCTGAGGCAGCCTCTCACATCCCTTCCTCCAGGTCTCACATTTCTATTGCTCCAAAACCTCCCTTTGCTGGGTCAGTCATTGCTCCCTTCCATTGCATTTGCTGAAGCAGAGGAACTCCCAGTGCCAGGAAAATGCTGGCACAGGGTTTCCCCAGCTTTAGGGTATTCAGTCATTCCCCTGGGTTGACGCAGTGTTGATACATCCCCATCTTAAACATTTATCCTTGTAAAACCAGCATCTTGCATTAGAGAAATACCCCATGACAAGCATCTGGTCCACACACATAGGGAAGGTTTGTGACTAATGTGTCCCTGCAGTCCCGATGCCTCTCCTGGCAGACTGAACAGGACAGGGACACCTTGCTTGTCACAGCAGGACACCAGGAACTATTTCAGATGTCTACTCTTTGCCTCTAAGACACAGAATGAGCTGGATTCAGCAGAAACCCCCCAGGCTGCACTGAGACTGCTCACAGTTTATGTCTCATCTCCTCCATGATGCTTATTCAGAAGAAAAAAAGTGTTTAAAAAGCAATGTACAGCAGGGAGAAATCTCTCCCTTTTTTTCTGAGAAAAGCAAGCTGTAACTCAGCAGTGGCATCTGCTTTACTTGCTAAAGAGCACTGAGTAATGTGGGGACCAGTGACTCAAAGCCTCTTCCCTTTTTGCTGCTCACAATCACCCCGCCAAGTACCTTTGAAAACAAACAAAGTGCATTTCAGTTCCTCAGGCAACTCTCTCTGACGTTTCCAAAAACCCAGTGACTCATCTGCAACCAAGCTGACAGGAGAAACAAATAACCCATCAGAGCAGAGAGTGGGACCGTGGTGGGAGCTGTCCCAGGAGCCCCTTGCCAGCACCAGTGGATGAGGCCTCTGGAACCAGCCACGCACCCCATGTCCCTCACACCCACCCCATCCCTCACAGACCAACTGCTGATTTCCTGGCTGAATGCAAAGCTGCATGAAGCAGAGACAAGGGGGAATGTGAGTCAGACCCTGCTGCCCACAGCAACCACTTATGTGCGTCCAGGGAGATCACAAAGGATGCTCTTCTACAGCAATCCTTCTCAGTGCTCCACCTCACCTCCTGTCCACTCCAGGAGCAGGCAGGAGTCCAAGGGTGGTGCAGTAGAGAAGTTGTTCACAACTCCCTGGCAAGGCAGAGCATCAACATCATTCTTGGTGCTGCTCACCACCAACGCAATCTCTGCAGCTTCTCAGTTGAGTCCAGCTGAGAGCTAAACTCCCAGGCAAAGGACACACAGTGATGTAGAGGTGCCAAGCACCATTGCCTGTCAGTGTTAATCTTGCACTTTAAACCTCTCCACCACGTTGTTACAGTTGGTAGACTGGCCATATGAACACCCTTTCATCCCTCTGCCCTCCTCCAACGTGCCCCCAGTGTCAAGGCATTCCAGGCAGACATCTGGCACTGGCTCCTCATGCTGATGGTGATGGGCCCAGGCAGGGCTGATGGGAAAGGGAAGAGCAGAGGAAGCACAGTGGCAGGACTCACCTTTTCTGCTATCAGTTTCTGTGGAAGGAAAGCAGAAAATCCTCATCTTCTATTCTCAGACCCCAGAGAGCTGCTCCTTTGCTCCCCCATGGGGATCTTGTGTGGTCGATGTCTGTCTCTGCCCCTCCAGTCCCAGAGTTCCTCATCTCTTTCTAGGAACCACGATTACCAAAACTACCTCCAGAGCTGCTGTCTGCAGAGGGACTCCTCATCACACAACAGAGGAGGTGCCAGCTTCTCCAGCACTTCCCAAGAACCAGCACTGGCTCATAATGGAGCTCTGACACTGCTGGCTGTGCTTGTCCCTGATGCCCTGCAACAGTTCTGACTTGTGCCCTCAGGCCTGGATTCAGGGCACAGCACCATTCTGAAGGACAACGACCCTGAGACACCTTCAGGATACCTCATTCATGATGAGCAGCTGCTGCTTAATTGCCACATTATCTGCCAAATCAAGCTTGCTGCTTTCTCAGTGTCATCTCCACGGACTGGCCTTGGCTTTGTTGTGCATATTCAGACCATGCTTCCTTGCAGACATTCAGGCTTTGCTCCATCCATTTCTCCTTTCCTTACACAGCTGCTTTGAGCTACAAATTTCTAGCTGTTTTGAAAGGAAACCAAAACTGTCATGACATTAAGGGACTGATTTTGCATCAAAATATTAGAATTGGATTGACAGCCACAGGTTAGGTGGGATTTGTGTGCATTTAATGAAAAAAGAGAACTGAATTCTTACATGATCTTGCTAAAAAGGCAACATGAGGATGTTCCCGTGAGTTGGTCTAACCTGAATAACTTCATATTGGAACTGGATCAGCTTTAAGGTCCCTTCCAACCCAAACTGTTCTATGATTCTCTGTGTTGCAGTACCGACTCATGAGAGTGGGCAAAGCCTCCTTCAGGCTATGATGCAATCTCCTGCATGATTTCAGTCTCTGTGTCTATTTTTCGAATGAGGTTTTGCATCAGCGCTCTTTAACACAGAGATGAACCACATGAGCTATTTTAAGCAATTAAGCCCTTCGTGCTACCAACTTTTCCATTTGACATTTGGCTGATGACCATACTCTTGAGTCAGCTTGGAGTAACAGTTTGAGTACCCAGATGAGACTCACTCAGTCCATCTCCTGGCACAGCTGCTGATTTCTCCCCTGTGCTCTCCTTGGCTTCCCTAATCAAAACAGAAATCTTTCAGAATGTAGAAGGCTGGTTTTGAAGTGTAGGGCTGGTTTTGAACAAGCCTTGAGTAACAAACCTCTTGCTGAGGGTTGGAATGGTCCTGAAGGTTATTTTTGAAGTTATATATCTGCTGACCTGTACAACATTGTAAGTGTATTTTTGAACACATAAGAAACAGACTAAGAAAGAAGGGCAGTCTGTAACTTATTTGTTCTTCAAAACAATATCACAAGGTTTAAAAGAAAGGAGATTTAGTATTACATCTGCCCCCACACTATGAAACTTCAGCTGAGCATCAATCTCCTATTAAACTTCCCTGTAGTTTTGCTAGCATCAAGACCCCAGTCACCCCAAACCCCTCCAGGAGCACAGTTCTGGAAGTTATGGCTTCTCAGATGTTCCGGTCCAGCCAGATGAGAGAGAGAGAGACCGATCCCATAGATCTCATTAAGCCTGAAGGCTGTTGCTGATCTGAGCCATCAACACCACAAACCAGCATGGAACGGTTTGACCGGCCGGTTTCCCCACACTCTGCTCCCACTGCAGTGGTCTCTTCACCCATGGGAGGGCCCACAGTGCCAGCACACCCATTTCTATCTGCTTAGATTTGCTCCCTGCTTCACTGGAAATAAATTCCCAACGAGCACAGGCAGGCACTGCTGTTCAGGCAGCCCTGTGGAACGAGAATTCTTCTCGGGAGGGGATTCCCTGGCTCCTGAAATTCTGGCAAAGACTCCCAGCACTGAGCAGTTTGAAGCAAACTTGTCAGTGAGTCAATAACCACCACCTTTGGGGCGCAGAAAGTTCCCCCATCCCTATCCCTCAGATGCTTTATTGGAAGGCTCTGCATGAAAAAGGGGAATAATGCATCTGCAGGGCATCTACCAGATCTGGAACATGGCTTATTCCAGTACTATTAACAGAATTAAACACAGAGTCTATGGCAATGATCTGTAAAGTCACTGGCAAAGAAACAACTTCATAAGAAGGAAAAACCCCAGCTTCTTTCAGTTTCCTTTACACATACTTTGAGCCCAAATTCCAGTTACCAGGCAGATCCTACACGTATGCTGGTATTAAGGTTACCAATCTCTAAAGTAAATTCTTTGCTATTAAAGGGACAGAACCTCTAAACCGTCCCTTGCTTCCAGTCACCAAAGAAAGGCCAGTTCTCAAACCACAAGGAACTGAGCTACAAATCCAGATCACAGCTCGACAGACAGACCAGTTGCAGAGCTTAGAGAGAGCCACATCCTTTCAGTTACAAGAGCAGCTGTTCGTGCCTCAGCAAGGCTTTACCTTTGAGTTCACTGGAACCATCTCTGAATACGGTGGGAAGGTTTCCTCGGAGCAGAGCTCACATGAAGCTGCCCACTGCCAAGGCATCCATCCGTCTCAGGTTGGGATGCCTACAGGGATTCTGCCCACACCAATATGACTGGGCCAGAAGGAACGAGCGAGGAGACACCCTCTGCAAGACAGGAGCCTGTACCCTCAGGGACTCCTGAGTGAGCTCTTCTCACATGCTGCCAGGTTTGTGCCAATGATTCCTGTGGAACTCCTGCATCTGATAAAAACAAAATAAAGAATGAGCTTTCGTTCTTTCACACGAAATCCTCCCAGGAGCAGTTTCTCACAAGCACCTCTCCCTACATGAAAGACCTTGGCATTTTACTGACGTACCGAGCGCCAAGCCTGCGCCCAGCTAGGATGCAGCAGATGGACCCAGCACCCACCTGGCTCACAGGGGCGAGCTGCTCCTCCTTCCACACGAGCAGGAAACAGGGACATCAAAAGAAGCAGGAATTTCTCAAGCTGCTGGATGTGCAGCATTTTGCTCTCCTTGGTGATGGACGTTACCGTGGTGCGGCTCTGGCCAGGGGGTGGCAGCCACCACCCATCGACAAGCCACAGGCTGTGCTGTCTAGCTGGGGCCCTGATACCCTTCCAGGGACCAGAACCCGCACTCCACAGCCAGCACCAATGCTGGGAATTAAAACTGCCTTGGAATGCAGAGTTACCAAAAAGTGAGAGCGCACTTCTGATCCCACTGGCTTGGTCACAGAAGGACCCAACTCACAATTGCCTATAATAAAATGGGCTTTCATTTTTTAAGAAAAAAAATGAAAGCCCACAGCATCCTTCAAAAGCCACATAAGTCTTGATACTCTCGGAAGCAGCATGGTGGGTTTCAGTTTGACATGCCTTAAATTTGAATAACATCTGACTTAAATCCCTAGGTTATGGTCACACTGGGGAAACTTTCAAGTGAGAAAAGACTTCCAAGTGTGAGCAGGTCTCACTTGGATTTACCCCACTGAAAACCTAAATAGCTGGAAGAGTGGGATCCAAGGACTTTTGAGAAATAGAGCTCAGCCCAAGTTCACACCAGCACAGGTGGAAGAACAACATGCTAAGGCCGAGAACAGGCTCTCCTCCCTACAAGACATCAACCTCGTATCTCAGGAGTGTCGCTCTCCAGCACAGGAGAGAAACTGCTGTTCCCCAGACAGGGTGACTCGAGGGTGAAGGGAAGGCACCAGTGCTTCCCAGCTGCTCATTTCCTTGACTAGGATTTACCATAGCCATAAGCAGAGTTGAGATGTTTCATGCATCACTGTGTCCACTACACACCAGGAAAAGCGCATGCAAGGAGGAACAGCAAGCTCATGCACCATCACTGCGCACCACCCTACCAGCACAGGAGCCAGGAAGCCTCTCCAGACAGGGCATACTCCTCATTCTGCAGTGCATCAGCCAGGAACAGCGATGGGAAGCAGTGGCCAGCAGGAACCTGTCCTTTCCCAGTCTCTACAAAGACGCAAGAGCCTCATGCCCGGTGGTGGCATCCCCTGCCCAACACGCCTGCGGCCCCAGCCAAGCAAGGGGTTGCGGGACACGTGCTGGTCCAAGGGCTTTGACTCATGTCTGGAACCTCCACTGCCTGCAGGTCACCTCAAACTGCCCTCAACACTTTCCCCCTCACCAAACAAACATGAGCAAGAAAATAATTTTACTCTTCATGGGAACACAACAGCAGAGTGTGCTTAATTTATTAAAATCATCACATCTTTCTGAAAGGATACCAGTATGTAAAATATGCATACAAAATACAACATTTAAACAGATTATTTACATCCAGAGGCAGCTGTGATACCAAGCAATAACTTTAATAATAGTTTTAAAAATAACCTGCTGCAGCGTACACTAAATCAGGTATTTCACAATATGAAGGCTGAATTTTAGCATGGTGCTGCTCTACTAAGTTCTAAAATATTACAGTACTTACAGATAAAATATTTACGCTTCTTTAAAAAACAGACAACTGAGAAACTGGTTCATAGATTGACAAAACACTACACATTTCTCTCTGGGGACTGAAAACCACAGCAGATTTAGACAGAAATGTAGTAGCTACATTCAAAGTACAATCAGTCTTTATGCCAAAAATACATTCAGCGCCTTTGGTTACAACTTTATTGCACATTTCTTCTACTCTGTAGAAATATATTGTACCTCTTAATGCTGATTTCCTGTACATTCATAAATTGTGCTAAAGCAGAACACGGGCATCTTTCCTTAAAATCTCCACAGGGATGGGGGCACCACAGCAAGGAGGGGTGATCCCTGCCACACCATTCCGAATCATGGCCTCACAGCCTGCACTGCCCAGGCAGGAGCGCTCCGATTCATGGGGAAGACAAATTCCCAGTGCTGCTGCTGGAAGCACCCACAAGCAGTGGCACAGGCTCTGCACCCAGCCCACAGACAGCTTTACACAACCAATATTAAACCAGAATGGGAAATTTTGAGCCACCACTACTCAAAAGTGTGCTCACGCACCTGTATCTGCAAGACTGCGAACAACGCAACAGAGCATCTTCCCACCCCTCCTCCCAACAGATCCTTACCACAAGGCTGGGAGCTCTGTGGACACATGACCTGCCACGGGCAGGAGTCCCAGCACTGAACATGCCCTTTGTGGTTTGTATGGTAACCATTCTCAACAGGAAAACTTCCTTCCCATTAGCAAGGATGGGCTGGGGACAGAGGGCAACCAGGGACCCAGAGAGACTGGGACTGCAAAAAGATCTCCATCCATTCAGCTCTGAACCCTACTGTAGGGATGAGACACGTTTCTAAACCAATTTATTTATAATTCCTAAATCTATTATCAAAAAGAAGTGTTTGAACAGTAACTAAAATATTATTATAGGGTTCATAGTAGGGTTACACGAGGGAATGATCTTGGCTAAGTGCAAATGCCTATAAAGACAGCAAAGTGCAAAGAGATCACAGTCTGGCTTTCTCATGGGATACTGAGGGGAGCATTAGAAAATGACAAAATGTGCTGGAAAAAATGATAGTTAACTTTCCCTTTCAGTTCATGCTCCATGCATTAAGTTTTAGGTTGTTATTAGAAGCATCCAAACAAGAAGCATCACTTAGAAGAGGCTAAATGTGGTGGCTGCTCTCAAGCATCCTTGAGCTTGGAGATTCCTATGAGATTCAGAATTTGTGCTTTAAATGAAGATTAGTAGGAACATCAGTAACCTCTGAAGAAACCAAAGTCATCTTAAAATGGCAGAAAAGTGTTTCAGTAGAATTTCTGCTTTTAGATTTGAACAGGAAAAGTCTGCACTGAGGGAAAAGATCGCCAAAAAAAGGGAGGAGAGGTTGGTTTTTTTAAAGGAGCACACAGTTTGCAAACATCTTAAAGGCCAGTGTAGCAACATCATCCCCTCAGCTCAGGTTTAACTCCAGTTTGCCAAAATGCACATCTGCCTCTCAGCAACAACAGGGAAAAGGAAACCAGGGCAAAAACATTAGTCACAGGATCATTAAGGCTGGAAAAGACTGGAAAATATTTTTTCCAAGTTGCATTCTACAAGAGCAAACGCTGGATCTTATGCTTGCAAATCTGTTGATACTTAGGCCAGCATCATGCTTTGGATCACAGAGCTGCAACGATTACCCTTCAAACAGTTTTGTATGCATCAAGGAGCTCCCCAGAGTGGTTCATGCAGCTGGAGCACAGGAGAATGATGTCTGTAAGATTACTTTGATTATACCTCAGAAAGCATGTTGGGAAAAAAAATCTATTAGTAACTGAGTAGAAATATTCTCCACCACTCAGCTATCATCCCACAACACAGGACAAGGCCTTGCAGTATAGAATACAAGCAGGAATGACTCAAAGTTCTGCAAACAACTAAATTCCATTAGAGCCTAATCAACATCCATAGAGTCTGTGATGTCCAAGTGTGTGTCCGTGTGTCCGGATGAAACACCAAGTACTGATACTACTGACTGTTGCACTCAGTAAAAGTTTAACCCATTCTGACATGTAAGAGCCCCAATTCAGAAGGCTTCATCTCAAAGGCTGATTTTAAACATGGTAATTTGGTATCAGTTTACTTGCACCAAGCTGCATGTCCTACACTGAATTTTGGCAAAGCTTTACTATTCTGGAAATGTGTATGGGCATAATTTCCACAGACCACCTCGATTTAGAAACACTTAAAGAACTATATTGTTATGAAATGTGCAAATCTGGCTATTAAAAATATTATTCACATGTGTAGGCATTTCACAAAATTCCAGAACATCAGTGAATTTTGAGAAAACACCCGCTTTTTATAGCTTGCAGCATTGTGGAAATATGATTAGAGGTGTGAATACGACTCACCAACCTGGGGCCAGCACAGAAATCCAAAAAAAACCCTCTGGACAGGCTGTATTGGCTCCGTTCAAGGACAGCAGAGTTTTAAATTTACGTTTAACAGGTTCCCAGGCCATGACAGCAAGCAGTGACCCAGTCCTGAGCAGGGGTACACCTGAAACACTGATTATGGGTGCTGAAAGCCACAGTGGTAAAGCACATTCATCTCCTGCAGCCCCACGCACTGCTCCAGCACCCAGCCTGGAGCAGGAGCTCTGCCAATCCCCAACGCTGCAGCAACAGCTTCCAGTTGCATGGACATCCCCAAGTCCTCCACCAGTGCCAGGCGGGTGCACGGTTTCTCACCACCATGAGAAATGAACTTTTCTGCCAGGTCTCAACTGGTTTCCAAGACCTAACTTTGTTAAAGCTTCCTCCTAAAACATCAAAAGGCACTAAAAAAAAGTTAGCAGTGACAGAATGGCAAAATGCTGTTTAAAAATATATACTTCTGCAGTTCAGGTAGAATTTCTCCCATTCCATCCCTACGCATCTATCCAAAAAATATTGCCTCTATTATTTCTCCTATTATCCGTTAAAAATTGTCCCTTGGTTCATACGTTCAACGAACATAGGAACAGCGCAAAGTAACTCCAAATCCTAACTATAACTTGTGAAATCAAGACAATAAAAATAAGAGTGAATATAAAATGAACTAGATGCTTTGTTCACAATATATGCACTGAGCAGAATTTTCAGCTTTATTTGCTCAGGTAATGATAAATATAGTATTTAAAAATGCATTGCATCAAGAGCCCCTTTTCCTGCTTAAAAATATGTAAGAAGCTTGATTAAATTTGGCCTTTTACCTAGTCTGGTGTGGTTTCTCTCCCAAACAGGCTTTAACCAACACCAGCAATTTCCAATGCATCTCAGGTTTGACTGGGATAGAAAGTGCAATAGCGAAGGGTATTTTCACACTGTCACGGTGCCTTAAGCTCCTCTCTGCAATTAGCCCAGTGACTAATTGACTTTAGAAAACCAAAGCAAATCATTGACTTGCTGTATAAAACATGACTACGAGTCAAAAGCTGCCCCTTTCAGTGGCCAAAGACGAAGCTCAATGTCAATGCTCTGGCTTGGGCACCTAAATACTGAACCACGATAAGTGAGGTAGACCAAAAATAAAAATACTATCACATGTTGAAAGATGAACAGCAGAATTCATTCTCCTCGTGGTCTCCGGGGAGCTCTGTCAGGCTTTGGAGTCCTCCTGCACACCCAGCTGTGAAATTGTCTTCTTAATGCGCAGGGCGGTGAGCCGCGCAGCGCCGTTGGCGTACCAGCACTCCCGCATTATCCTGCCCATCACACGCAGCGCCTGCGAAGCAGAAAGTGAAAGAACAGGCCAAGAATAACACTGTCAACTGCTGCTTTTAATTTGCTAATTGCAATACTGGAAGATAAAATACAGTTCTCATGAGTGTTAAGTCAGCGGTAATATTATAAATCAAAACCTATAGTCCAGAGAGCTCAGCATCTGTTGCCAAGAGAGTTTTCCCTGTATTGATCCAGGAGCTGGAAAAGAGCTAAATATCTGCAACATATTCCAATTCAGGAGAGGCTGGGCACCGAGTTCCCTTTGTCCCACCAAAAAAATTCTGTCTTGATTTATAGAATCATCAAATCATTCAGTTGGAAAATAATTTTGAGATCCAACCGTACCTGTCCACTACTAAACTAATTTAAACACATTTCATAATGAACTGGAAAACTGCTTTTACCTCACAGCTCTGCCACTGGTTGGGAATATTTGGTCTGAGCTTCTGCTCACAAACCACCCTTCTCATATCTTCTATAGAAGGATCAGAAGGCACAACATCGTAGTAAGGCAACTGGTATTCCTCAGTGACCCCTAGAAAAGATTCAGTGTGTAGGTAACACAAAATCCAAAGCAGCCACTCCAGAATAAACTCTAACTGTTTATTTTTATAAGAAAGAAGAACATTTGGGCCATGTTGAACAACCACTCCCCAACAGACTTCCACCAACACAGTGCTGAGATATCTGAGAGCACAGGGCAGGGACATAGATCATTTCTGCTGTTTTACTGAAGATAAAGACGGCCTGGAATACCAAATGAAAATGCCAGAAGCCTCACCTCCAACGGAGCACCTTCGGGCTATCTCCCAGTACACCAGCCCAAGAGAGTATATGTCTGCGCGCTTGAAAGACTCAAAGATGTTCGTGTTCATCACATCATCAAGTATCTCAGGAGCCATGTACCTTCAAAGGACACAGAGATCAGTTTGCACAAGAGAGCTCATACAAAAGATGGCAGCTGTGCTGGGAAAAGGGGGAAAAGGGAAACCCCTTTTGATTCCAAGGGAAAGCAACAGAGCTGGCCTGGCTGATGGAATTTAGTGCTGCAGCTGCCTACAGCCCCACACATCACGGAACAGTACTCTATGTGGGGCAGCAAGCTACTTCCCAGGCCAGGGCTGACAACTGCCTTCCACACCCACCCAGTTGGGATGGAGGGTTGGGGTCTGTTGCCAAAATTCGACAGATGCCAAACGCAGAGGGGGAGTGTTGTGGTTTGACCTAAAGCAGAACCAATTCTCTAACTTCTCACCTAAGCCTTTTCTAAGTAACTTCAGTTTCTGAAAGCTAACGTGTTTTTGAGACAGCACCCATTGCTTTGGATGATAATGCCTGATGTTTTCAGTTATCAGCAAAGCAACAGGGCACTGGGATGTATAAAGGCCACTGCCTATACTTATCCCTATGGAGACCAAGGCCATCCTTGAGTTGGTGGAATGCCAAAAAGAGGCAAACAGGGTTGCACCTGCTGGGAGGAACAGACAGGAGAGTGGCCCCAAACTGGCCAACACAGTAGTCCATCACACACATGTGATACTCGGTATCAAACTGAGGAATCATGAGGATCATGCCCTGTTCTTTGATGGCCAGTGTCCAGTGAGGACCTCATCCATCTGTCTGCCCCTGGTCCTGAACCGTGCATTCCTGAATGCAGTTCCTGAATCCAGCACCTTCCTGCCACCGAGTCCAGCCTAGGACCTGCAGCATCAGTGGTGATGTATGGCTGGGCTGGGGAGGGTGGTGATTTTGTATATTTGTGTATATTTTATTTTCTTATTAATATTATTATCCTTTTCTATTATTTTCTTATTGTTTCATTAAAAGTGTTTTAGTTTCCAACCCAGAATTCTCTCCCTCATTTCCTCTTTCTTTCTCCCTGCCGGGGGAAAACTTAAAAATGCCCTGCATTTTCCTGCCAAGCAAGCCAGGGATTGAGGCTGAATCAGGGCAGGGAGATCCCAAGGGAGGAAAGGGCCAGGGCAGAGAAAAGCTGTCCCCATTGAGAAAAGCCTGTCCTCACCCACCTCCTGGTTCCCACCCTGGGGTTCTGGGGAATATCAATGGTGTTCAGCACCGAGTCGTGCTTCACGGCCAGGCCCAGGTCTGCAATGGCACAACTTTCATTCCTCTTCACCAGGATGTTCTTAGATTTCAGATCTCTGTGTGCAATCGCCGGCTTCCCTGCTCACAGGAAAATAAAGTGTCATCAGTTTGGACAACAGCATCACAAATCTTAACATAACGAGCAAGGAAGCAAAACAAGTTTTATTTAGTTTTGTTACTATGCCCCATGAAAAACATTAAAGCCTCTTTCATACTAAGGAAAGCCCTGCTAAATGCCACTGAATTAAAAAGAAAACCTTTTTTTTCCCCCCAATATCTGTGTTTCAGAAATAAAACACAAACAGTAAGTTCACCCTTCCAATTCATTTAGAAAATCCTTCATTAGCATAGCTAATTCAGCACAGCCACTCCCACTTGCCCACAGAAGTGGATGAAGACCCAGAGAGTGAAAATGGGAAGATCATATTCCTGTTCTCTGCACTTTACCACATCTCTTACGCCCATACTCTACCTGCTGGTGTAACGGTTTGTAACGTATTTTCTATACCACATAATCCATAAATATTTTGCAAATAACATTGAAGCTCCCTGAAATAGTTCAAAGCTAAAAGAGGGGAGATTGAGAGGAGATCTTAGGCAGAAATATTTTCCTCTGAGGGTGCTGAGGCCCTGGCATAGGTTGCCCTGAGAAGTGGTGGCTGCCCCATTCCTGGAGGTGTTCAAGGGCAGTTTGGATGGGGCTTTGAGCACCCTGATCCAATGGGAGGTGGAAGTGTATGGGCTTTGAGGTACCTTCCAATCCAAACCATTCTATGATTCTATGAAAATGAAGGAAAGCCAAGCAGGAGGGCAGCACTTGCCTTGTGTGCCAACAATCTCCATGTGGAGGTGCGCCAGGCCGCTGGCCACTGACAGTGCCAGCCTGACCATGCCCTCCACCGTCACCGTGCCTCTGTTCAGGTAGTCGAACAAGGACCCTTGCTCGTGGTACTCAGAGACAAGCCAGAGTTGCGTCCACGTCCCGTTATCTGCCCAGAGGAAGCAAGATTATCCAGCTTTATTAAAAGCAACCAGCCACAAGTCTTCCCCAATTTGTGGCCGGCTCAGGCACAACGAATGAGTCTGCTGGCTGCCCCACTGGGATGGAGCTCAGGACAGCCACGAGGTTCAACGTGGGGTTTCAGATGGGAGTGGGGGCAGCGACAGCAACTCTGAGGCAAAGGCCCCACAGACGATGTGCAGCCTACCCTTGTTATCAGCAGCGATAAAGCCCAGGATGTTTTCGTGCCTCAGCATCACCGTCTGATAAATCTCTGCCTCCCGAAACCAGGACCGTTCATCCCTGGAGGAGAAGATTTTCACAGCGACATCTTCCCCACACCATTTTCCGCGCCAGACTTCACCAAATCTGCCTTTTCCTACGATTTCCTGCAGGACAATAGTCCTGGCAATTGTTCTTTGTACCAGCAGAGGTAAACCTAGGTTAAAGAGAAGAGATGGGAGTTTGTGAAATCATTCAGCAGTGATCTTTAAACTCCAAAGCTGGAACTTTTCCGCTGACCCATACCCGTGGCTTTGCTTTCAAAGAGACAAAAATCTCCTCCCTGACAAAACCTCCCACAGTCATATTTTCTAACACCACTTGCTAGACAAGTGCACATCATGTCTGTCCCTGGGTACAGTAAGCCCAGCTTGGCTGTGCTGTTGACAAAGAAAAAAAGACTGACATGAAAAATCATTGAATCACAGAATGGTTTGGGGTTGTAAGGGACCTCAAAGCCCACCCAGTTCCACCTCCCTGTCATAGGCAGGGACACCTCCCACTGGATCAGGGGGCTCAAAGCCCCACCCAACCTACCCTTGAACACCTTCAGGGATAGGGCAGCCACCACTTCTCAGGGCAACCTGTGCCAGTGCCTCTCCACCCTCACAGGAAAACATTTCTCCCTAAGATCTCATCTCAATATCCCCTCTTTCAGCTAAAAACTGTGCCCCCTCATCCTATCCCTGGATTCCCTGATCAGGAGCCCCTTCACAGCTTTCCTGGAGCCCCGTACTGGGAGGCTGCTCTAAGATCTGCCTGGAGCTTTCTCTGTTCCAGGCTGAACAAACCCAACTCTCCCAGCCTGTCCTTGGATGATCTTTAAGGTCTCTTCCAACCCAAACCACTCCACGATGCTATAAAAGCTGGGCCATACACACCAGCCATGCCAACAGCCTGATGAGCTGGAATTCTTGAATTCCCACCTCATTTTTGCATTTCTTTGATTTAACAAATCCTCAATAGTAATGGAGGCATCATAGTAGGCAGGATACCAGAAATGGGTAAAATATTTAAAAGGGCGGTTTTCTGGTCAACAACTTGGACTAAGGGTATTTTGGCACCACTATAAAAATGTCAGGAGGGGCACCCTGACGCATCTGGTTAAATTTAGTATGTTTTATTATCAGCTAGGCCACATCAGCCAGCAATGTTCTGTTCCCCACTTGAAAATAACTTCTAAATTAACTTTTTGAACTCTTCCATTCAAACAAAGGGACTGAATTTCTGTAATTTGACAGAAAAAGAGCACACAAAGTTCTCTTGCCGCTGTACGGTGCAGCCAAGTGTATCAGGCCAAAACCTCCCCTTAACATAAAAATTGTCACTGGAGTAATAATTTCTGAGATAAGACCCTCCACCTGCACCCTCTTCCCAGAGGGCAACATTCCTCATTGCCACACAAGCAAGGTGGCACCTTGGCCTTTCATTTGAGCATCCAGAACATTTGGTGCAAAAGTTGGCAGTGAAGCACCAGCAGCTGCGCTGAGGCAAGGGCAGGGCAGCTCCCACTTACCAGAGCCAGAGCCAGAGGTCGTCATGTCATAGATGAGATCCTTCAGCGTCTTCCCGGAGTTCACCAGGTTGCACTCAGAGAGGGGCTCCTCCACATTGGGCTGCTTCGTCCTGCCGCGGGTGCAGCGCCGGCCCTGGCAGGCGCACGCTGCCAGCACCACCACGAGGGAGAGGACGCAGAGTGGCACCGCCACCGTCACCGCCAGCACCACGGGTCCCGTGCCGGCTCTGCCGGGCGACTCCGACGCTTTTGGAAGACACAAGGGAGAGCAGAGTGGAGGGAAAAAGATGGTAATTGAAGGGCTGAGGAACATCAACATATTGAGATGTAATGGTTTCCCAGAGTCATCCTGACCAGGACTGGCAGCAGCGAGACAGACTGCACTTCTGTAAGTTACAGAGAATCCCCACACACCCATTTTGCAGGTACTTTGGTCTCAGGTTTGCACTTTCAACACCACTGAACAACACCATCTCAGACGAATCACTCCACCAGTAGTTCCTCAAGAAAACACCAGTGGAGCAGAAAGGGGCAGCTCTCCGCAGCCATCTCTCTGCAGTGGCCATCTCTCCGTGGGACAACTCCACACAGTCAGCTCTCCACCAGGACAACTCTCCATAGGGAGGGTTACGGGCTCCCCATGTAGAGTTGTCTCCATGGAGAGCTGGCCACAGGGAGCTATCCCACCAAGAGTTGGTCTAGACCCCCCCGGTTGAGACTTTCAGCAGCACATGGCTGGTGGCAGCATGGCTGGAGGTAAGGTGGCACACAGACCATTGCCTGCTCCCAGGAACAGCCCTGGGAAGCTCCTCAGAACATGCTGACACTTCACCCTCCCCACAGGGAGTGTCCAGCTGTATCTCCACTTCTCTGTTACTAAACCCACACAGACCTCTCGCAGCACAACATGTCCTAGCCACCAGCTTCTTCCACCTAGTCCCACCCCACCTCTCAGTACCCTGTACGGCAGTGAACACCTGAAGAACATTTCCTCTCCATTCTAGTTCCAAAAAATGCAGCAGGGACCCTCCAGAGTTGTGGATTTAACCTGTTTGTACTGGCAAAACACTACTCATCTGCAGAATATCAAGTTGGGATCAGCAAGCTCCCTGCATGAGCCCAGCTGCTGTGCAGCCCAGTGCCAACACGCCCACCACTCCCCTGACCACCAGCAACTCCCAATGAGCACACAGTAGCAAGGGCAGGAGCTCCATACATGGACAATATGCATCCAGCAACAGACACCTTCCCTGCTGTGTAACAGCCTCCTCTTCTCCAGACTGAACAGCCCCAGATCCCTCAGCTACTCCCAGAACCCCTGGGCTCCAGACCCTTCCCCAGTTCCGTTTCCCTTCTTCAGACATGCTCCAGCCCCTCAATGTCTTTGAGGGGCCCAAAATCAAACCGAGGATTTGAGATATAGCCTCACCAGTGCTGAGTCCAGGGGGACAATCTCTTCCCTACTCCTGCTGGCCACACCATGGCTGGTGGCCACACCATTAGCCATCAGCAGAGGCTGTTAAAAACAAACATGCACAAGATACTTACTCTAAAATGTCAGCTCTTTCCAGCAACTGCTGAAAAACGACATAACATGAACTAAGCAAAATACAGAACTTTATTGTTCTTTGACCAGTGCAAACATATCAAAAGGAAAACATTTAGGAAACTCTGAACAGCAAAAACTGAACCAGTGGGAACAGTTTCAGAAGGCTTCTTCACAGACCGGCACACCCACTCCATGCTCTGAAATGCAGCAGCAGAGTTCCCCACTGCAAGCAGCCATGACGAGCATCCCTGGTGTGAAGCACTTGCTCCTGGCAGCAGGCACTGTAGACATCAAATGCCAACAGGCAGAGAGCAGGCACGGTCCTGGTAGGACATCCTTCATGCCACATGCCAACAGCACCTTCTGCTGGAGCATCGCTTTGCTTCCTCAGCACAAGGCCCATTGCCGGGCAAGAGCCATCCCTTCTCACAGTCGCTCACCACTGTCCTCTACCCGCCTCCAGTCCTGCCACCTCCTTCTTACTCTTCCCTCTTCCTTCACACCTCCTCCATTCCAGAGTAAATTTCTTAATGTACTCCACTTCTGTTCTCCTCTTCTTTACTTCCAAGCCTGTTTCCTTGCAGTCTGAATGTCACCGGTGGCCAACCTGTACAGGCAGAAGAAAGTAACAGTTACCGCTGGCTTTTTTTTTTCCCTTAAAACTACAGCTATACCTACATACATACATAAAATTTCCCAGAAGCTCCTGAAACTGGGAAGTAGCTCCAGCAGTCGGAGAAAAGCCAGGTTCGCTAAGGGAAAAATATGTTCCTCTGCTAAGTTCTTCCTAGCTGTCCCTGCACCCCTTGCAGGGCTCATTGCTGTGGTAGCACCTCACCCTGCCTTCAGGCTGTGATGCCAGACTGGCAGCTAAGGAGGGACTAATGGGACAATGGCCACAGCACAAAGCATCAAGGCTTGGAGCAAGGTGAGTGAAGAAATGGGCATTTCCACAAGCATTCTTCATTGCAGGAGGTGGTCCTGACTCTGGATGAACCTACAAAAGCACCTATTTTTGAAGGATTTTTAATATTAAAGCCATATTCCTGGCTATGTCTAGCCTGCCTTGAAATACGTTCTGGAAATCTAGGTTCGGTTCCTAGATTTGCCACCAGAATTAGAGTGAGAGAACCATGCAGTTTAGGCTTTTGGGAGATGACAACTTGTAACATGTACTGTTTGTACGCTGGAAACCACTAAAACAGCTTTTATAGCAGAATTTTAAGGGGCTCATAAAAATTCTCAGTATATCTTCAAAATAAGCAATGAAACCATTCTCATCAGAAAAAAAAAAGTGTCTCCAGTTTTAACAGCAAAGGGATCTGATCAATTTGTACTGAAAACACAGGGGTGCCGTTTGTGTCACTAAAGAACTGCAGTGCCAGCTTTGTGAGAGAACTGCAGCAGAACTTCATCTCTAGAGATCTTTCCCTCCCTTAGAGGATTTGTGAGCCAGGGAAGCCGCGGGACCGGCTGGAGGGAGCAGTAGGTCTAGCAGGGACACAGGGAGTGCACCAGGCCAGCAAGCTCGTTTTGACACTGCAGGGCAAGAAGCAGGAGAAACTTTGGCTGGAGGAGAGGACATGGACAAAGATATTCATGGCCATTCTGGGGATGTGGAGTGAGACATCAAAGCGAAGCAGAAGCAAAATTCAAAGATTTTCACACACACAGTCAGGAGGTGACACCCAGCATCAGGAACACAAACAGACACACCAGTTTTATGGCTTATGCAGCAACAGCGGTTCAGAATAAAACCAAGTTCAGTGATGCTTACAGGCCTCCTCCGAGACGCTGCCAAGTTGAGAGAGCTCAAGTGCAGAAGGCAAGTCAGCAATGAGACTGGAAGCTGAGGTGTCCAGGCCAGTTTGCATGGCGTTCCTGGGAAATGAAGAGATCCTGACTGTCTAGAGAAGTTTCCTGGAAGGAGCGAACTGGAAACCTCCTTCATCATCCTTTGGTCTACTGGCTGTACCATGTGGATCAAGGCTGGTGGTAGCTACTCAAACCCTTCCCAGTTCTTCACAGAGCACATGTGGGAGACTTGAGAAGCGATTCCTGCTTTGCAGTTGGTTGGAGGCCGTCTTCACTCCTGAGCCCTTGCAGCAGGGTGTCCTGCAGCCAGCGCCACAGCCCTTTTCTGGACTTGCAGTCCATGACTCCATGGGCATCCCTGGGGCTTCCCACAGCACAGACCACGCACGGGAGGGGTAACCAACAGCACAAGTGCAAAATACACCACACACCGGGTACAAACAGCAATTAAAGGCAATATCATCAATTAAGTGTGGTAACATCTACTGTAGTTGCGCAATGTTAAACTCTTCAAGAATAAAGAAAACCCCTCCTGACTACCTAAAACCATCAGATTAACACCATTCATCACAACATTTGCAACCTTATTTCAAATGTACCATTTAATGACTTGCTAATCAAGAACAGAAGATAAAGACATGCTGCCATGTATGGAACAGAACTAGCACATCTGGCAATATTGAGCAGTTTCACGATAAGATAAATTTGTATTTGGAGTTGTGTAAAAAAAAGAGTACTTTTAAACAGCAAAAAAAAAAATAAAGGACAAGAAGTGTGTTTTATCTCTTCACTCACTGTCCAGACTTTCCTTCTTACTACGCTCCTGGACCAAGCCCGTGCTGGGAAAAAAAAAGTCAGAGCTTTTGTTCCATTCAATTCCAGGCAAGGAACAGTCTGCGCATCCCTCTGCCCCTCAGGACCTGGGGAAGCTCTCAAGGTCCATAGACAACAGAAGAGATTTCCCTTATGATTTATATTCAAACTGGGGATTATTCAGAAAGTTATCAGTTGAAGGCTGATTTTTCTCATTTTCTGGGTTAATATGTACCTTATAAAACTCCTGGTCCAGTAGCATCTGGCTTCTCTAACACTGACATATCTGTACACCATTTCCCCAGCAGGGTTTCAGTGTCTTTGGGCATTTCCTAACAGGTAAATGAAGAAGAATTATCTGTTCATGCAAAACCTACAGATGAGATCTTAAAAAGCACAACAAAATGGGAGAATCTTGCCCAGCAATTAGTCTAGTTGGTACCATTCTTCTCTCTTTGCAATATGAATATACTCAAGGGATTTTTGTCTTAGGAATTCTATTCTATATCCCTTTCTTTCATCCCAGTGTGTGTCACTGCAGGTGATGTGGGGGCCAGTTCTGCTTCTGTACAGTTCAGGCAATAGCAATAAAGAAAAGAGCTGGAAATTAATTATTATGCAGTTTGCTAATCTTACTTTTAGCTTAATTTGATTCCATGAAGCCTCTCTTCTCCTCTGACTCATTTTCCATTATGCACATACAGAACAGAAATCATACACTTTTCAGCTCAAGTTCTTGGAGGTGCTGCTGTGCCAGGTCACCCAAACAGAGCAAAGAAGACAGTTCTTGCTGTGTGTTGCCTTTTGCTTGAATCACAGAAGTACTTTGCAAGGAAAAACCCTTAAAACCCTCAGATCTAAAACCTTTACAGAGGATTCTTTGCAATGCTCAAGTTTCCCACCCACTCCCAGCTGTGGAGCTGCACACACAGAACACATCCCCTTGCTTTTTCTCAGAGGGGCTGATATTTCCTTTCACCAGTTCCTGAAAACAAAAGCCCCGTGACAGATTTGCAAGCCCATCCGCAACAATCCAGATCTCAATTTTCAGCACCTGTAGAGATGAAGAATCAATATCCAGCACCTCGAGGTGTTTTGAGTTCGAGAGGTTGGAAGGAGTCGCGGCATGAACTTTTCTCACACACCAACAGAGAGTCTGTCAAATCAGACAAAGACACCAGAGCTGGATAAAGTCCCACTTGCTCTATTTGGGAACAAATATAATGCACCTCAGCCTTCAGGTTTCACTTCAAGAGTTGCTGAATCACCGCCTCCACCAATGGAGGTAACTGAGGCCAACATCAACCTTGCTGTTTTACAGAAGAGGTGGGAAACAAGTTCCCCAGACTGTCCTTACTCTTCCTGGGGTCAAACACCACCCTACACCATAACCAGCTGTAAGCATCAGGCTATGAGAAGCTCCAGCAGTTTCTTCCAGGGCTGGAGGTAAAAGTCTGCCATTGATAAGGAGGCTTGTGAGTGGGGTAAATCTGGTTCACAGGCAGGCTGGAGGCAGAGATCGTGAGCAGCATCAGCCAGATCTGAAATATAGCCTAACAATCCTGTGAGACACAAATCTACAACTGAAAAAGTCTTCTAGATCTTATCAGCAACTCCTCAGAATAACCTGCTACACACTGAGGGGCAGAGAGGTGATTTCTCCTACAGAGAGAGATTCACAGAAAGGGCCGTCGAGGACGTGGAACGCAGATGGTTTTCTGCAGCCCCGTTACAAAATCCCACTGACAGGAGAACCCCTGCTGGGGCAGCCAGCACCTCAGTTCCAATAGTAGAAACCTGGAAATAAAGTCAGGGTAACAGAGGAAAAAAACAATTGCTGCAAACTAATTCTGCACTCAGCACCGGTCAATGTAAACTTCTGTAATGAAACCCCTGTCAACAACAAGGATACAAAAAGCAGATATGCAGGTTGAATCCATCCTTAAAAATGTGTATTTTCACACATTGCAGAAAAAACCCCACCAAAACTAACAACAAACAGCAACTCCTCAAAGCCAGAATGGTCTCCTCTCATGCTTAATGAGGACCAAGAGCTCTGCTACAGAGTGAGGTGGGCATTGCCATCTACAGTTTTACTATGGAAATTCATCCACCAGCAGTCAAAAAAACAAATTGCTTCCTGCTGCCAGAGAGCCTCCTGCTGCAAGTCATCGATTGTTTTCCAGTCACTCCCCATACCTGCACAGCACAAGCCCTCGATAATGAACACACAACCAAGCCAAGGCAGGTTGGACATGCAGAAGAGCTGCGAGCCAGCCTTGCGTCCCCGGCTGATGCAGCTGCACTAACCGGGAGAGAAGAGCCGGCTGAAGCTCCAGCTTCACCTGGCAGGGATATCTTAGAGCCATAGAATTGTTTGGTTGGAAAAGACCTTTGAGATCGAGTCCAACTGTACCTGTTCACTACCAAACCATATCTCAAGCACCTTGTCTGCCCATCTTTTAAGTACCTCCAGGACACTCCACTACCTCCCTGAGCAGCCTCTGCCAGTGCCCGATAACCTTCGCAGTGAAGAATATTTTCCTGATATCTAATCTAAACCTACCATGGTGAAACTTGAGGCCATGTCCTCTCATCCTATCAACTTGTTAAGTGGGAGAAGAGATCAACACCCATCTTACCACAACCTCCTTTCATGTAGTTGTAGACAGTGCACCATGCTGGACCTTCTCAAGGCTTCTCCTCCTCCGTGAGATTTGCTCCTGCCTAAAGGCAAGCCTTCCCTATCCCCATGCCCTATTTTTAAACCAGGCCTTGTGTAAAGGAGATGCATATAAATTCTACATCAAGATGTCAAACTGCAGGTATTGTTACTCTTTAAAAAAGCAGGTGGTGGGAAGAGGGTGACTTCAATCAGTACCATGAAAAAGCAGGCATATTTTAAAGGCCAGAGAGTTTGTGTTACCTCAGGCACTAACAGACCTACCACGGCCCCTGCTCATCAGCCCTGCCCCCCCACCTATGTACTCAGCAATGCCCCTTAGAAACCTTATAGTTACTGAGGCAAAAATTAAGTTTTATGTATGTATATATGACTATAATAAGAATTATGAGAAGGGCTGTCAAAAAAGACAAAAGAACAAATAACACTGGCACTGTTAAACGTTCAACTAACATGAATCCCCCCCAGATGTTTAGAGCAAAGGGCTTAGGCTAAAAGTTAAATAAAGTAATTCTCTCTGGTACTGAAATATGAACCCAGAGGTTTTGCAACTACTCGTTCAAGTGCTAGGACAAGAGACGTGCATCCACCATTCCTCTATAAATAACATTCTTGTCCCAGGATTTCAGCATCCCAACTTAAAAAAATACCAACATGGTATTTTATTTCTACATTTCCAGAGCATGACCACTGTTGGTATCTCCCTTCTGTTGTTAACTAATAGAAAAATATTGAACTCATCCTTATTCTTGCCATAATTAACAGGAAAGACAAGGTGTCAGGGTACAGACCTCCCAGCTGGCAGACTTCTACCTAGGCTGGCCCCTCAAGAGAGGCTGTTGGGAACAGACCTCCCTCTGGCATCATCCAGCATCTCCATGTCCCCACCAAGAGATGATGGTCTCCACCAGGAGATGTCAGTCCCCAAGGTGACCACAGCAACTCCCCCAAGGTCTACCCTTTTGTATCTTCTACCATACAGCAAGGGCTCCTAGGAACAGCCTTTTACACTCTGTGAAGCACTAGATGATAGCAGCTTAAGTGCAATTTATAATTGTTAATTATGTGTCAATTTGCATCTTTTTTTACCTGCAACATCTCTCATTACTGTATGTATATTAAAAAGTATCATCTCATAAGGCAATACAGTTTACAGCTTTTTCAAGAAAGCCTGGATTAAAACACAAATCTTGCCAAGAAGACTCAAATAATTAAACTTTTAAATAATATAAATATTTATTTTTGAAAAGCACTGAATCAACTTCATTACACAATTCACAGTCTGGCAGACTCAAGGACCGCACCAGCTGTGTAATACACAGAGCTCCTGGAAGCATCAATCTTTGTCCTCCCTCTAATTGGGAGCAGGAATCCTACACCTTCTCATCCCTGCTGGGCAAGAATCAATGATACCAATTGAACACCAAAGTACAAGACAGACTAACAAGATTGCTAAAACGGCATCGGCCAGAGATGTCCCCCAGCAATGACTCTGTGTCCTTCAGCCTCTCACCCCCAGCAGAAGACCATATGTGCCATATGATCCACATTGGCAGATGGAACACATCAAACCCCTTACTCCTGACACACAGGTGCACCAATCTAAGCTGCAGTAATTGCTCAGCAATGCAGATCGCAAAGCCACGGTACCGACTGGCTAAGGACAAGGAAGAGAGTGGCTCTCAGGCACCCTGGGACTGCCTCATCATGGGTCACAACTCACCATCAACCCAAGATTTGTCTCTCTGAAAGCACCGGGGCATTTCCTATACACAACTCAGCAAGAATCTATGAATAACCACTGCCTTTCCAGATCCCTCTGGTCCAAGTTCTTTCCTGAGCCATCTAAAGCAGGTCTTTTAGATTGTGTGCAGAGACCTTTGACACTGTAAAACTTTGGCCAGTGCAAGGTCATCATTAATGCCTTGTGAAGCACCAGTCAACGGCTCTCACCTCCTTACAATTGCTAATTCACAGCTGCTATACATTGCTGATTTATGACTCATGGAAAGTCCCCATCAGATACCATCTCCCTAACATCTAGACTGATGCCAATTCCAATCACAGACTCCCTTAAGACATTCCAGCCCACAAAATCTGTGAGGTTACAAGTCTGCTTCCTTCAGACACTTCGTCTTCAAAGTTAACGCCTCATGGGACAGCAAGGAATACCTTCAGGAGATGTAAGAAATGCACTTTTCCCCAAACAGAGCTGCAGTTTAGCCTTTCCTGTCTGAAAAAAGTTGTTTCACAGACAGCCTTTAAAATTCCCGTTAGCTGGCTCTCACAGTCACATCCTCTGCACAGTATCTCAAGCTGTGACACAAGCCTTTGAACAGCATTTTGTACCCAGATGGCTCTTACCGACAGGCAGGCGGAGGGTGATGTTGTTGCAGAAGTCGGTGTAGCAGCACTCAGTCTTTGTGATGTTCTTGGAACTATGGCAGAAGACCTGGGCATTCAGCTCTGGGAGGGAGACACAGGACTTGATGACCTCCTCGCGCCCGTTGGTCAACATGACCGAGGCCCAGCAGGCGCCCTCCGTCTGGCAGGTGAAGTTGGTGTGCTCGCACAGCTGGCACACGCACTGCAGACCTGAAAAAGAGGGGCCCAACTTTCATGAGAAGACCCGGGGCAATGGCAAGAAGATGTGCCAGAGGAGGGTAAGGTTGGACATTAGGAAAAGGTTCTTCACCCAGTGGGTGATGGAGCACTGGAACAGCTCCCCAGAGAAGCAGTCACATCACCAAGCCTGACAATATTCCAGAAGCGTTTGGACAAGGCCCTCAAGACACTTGGTGTGAATGTTGGGGTGTCCTGTGCAGGGACAGGACTTGGACTCGATGATCCTTGTGGGTCCTTTCCAACTCAGGATATCCTAAGATTCTATGATTTTAAGACCCCTGGTGACAGATTCCCAAGACAACCACGCCAGCTTCCCTTGCCTGTTTTCCAAGGGTGGCTCACCATGAGCACCCGGTGGGAGCTCCAGCACAGGTCCCACGTCGGGACTGTTGCCTGTCTGATGAACAGGGCCCTGGGCTGCAGAAGAAAGCCAGTCCTCAGAGGCCCTGGAGTGCACAGATCCCCAGCACCCACAGAGGACCAATTATTAAACCAGGTGGTCTTCACTCTCGCATGGTGGGAAAGACCAACCACTCTAAGAAGACATTTCTGTGAAAGCTTCCCTTTGCCTACATGATGGTTCAAGTCTTCTTGTTTATATTCCAGGCTCACACGGACTCAAGACAACACCTCAGACAATGCTCCAGACAGACACATGGGCACATGCTCCATTCTGAGATGTTTAAGCAGACCCAGCGACGTTCATTCTGTACTGTTTAGGCAGCTGTGCTGACTTCCCAAAACACGGCCACCCCTCAGCTGCGCCAGCCACCCACCCTGCGCCAGCACCACACATGGGCTTGGCTCTGGCAAGGCATCAGAGCAACAAGCCTGTGGAACCACCAGGATGCAAAGTCTGCACCCTGTACCCCACAGACAGACACAGCAGTAACTACGGACCTGTCCTCCCCATGTCTGCTGGGATGCTGCACCCTTTCCAGGCACACAAAGAGCTGCCCAATTCCTCCTCGTACAAAAGCCGGATGACTTTTAAGCTTTGCATGTTGTAATTTTTTTTAAGCCATATCTTTCTGTTTTACCAAATCAAATAGAAACACATTTAATAACTACTACATTTTTCAGGCTTTATTGACTCTTTCTTGGAAGAAGAGGAGGAAACCAAAGCCACATTATCTCAGTGAAACACCGGATGCCAACAATAAATTTTTTTGCCTTCCTTATTTTCTTCACCTGCTCCACAAAAACCAATTTCTGTTTCATGTCAAGTTTAGGAGCCCATATTAGCAGTGATACAATAACGAAGACATCTTAACCTTGGGCTGAAAGCCATTTCTACAGGAAACACTTCCTTAACTGCACTTTATATGATTGTTTCTGTAATAAAACCTCTCATTTTAGGGTACGGAGACTTGATCTCTTCAACTTTTGATTTTGACAGTTCCTATCCCACAACAGGGTGCCCAAAATGTGTTCTGTACGCCTTCATGAGTCAGTTATAACTCTGCCAGATTGAACACTGCTCTCCTTACAGGAGCGAAGGTATAACAAAAAAAAGAAAAGGAGTTTTAGCCAAAAATCCATTCAGTTTCTTTGGGAATTGAGAGAGGGAGGCCATTTCTTTTACTTAAAGATAACAGACCTCTAAAAAGCAAACCCATGCAATGACTACAATGGCCACCAGGAACAAAAGAGCTTTCTTTTGGTCACTACTTTCCCCCAAGAAATCAGTGTATGCCCACAGCTGCCGTGTTCCCCTCTCCAACACCTTTCCCTCATCAAACCTGACTTAAAGCAGCCTCTGCCATCACCGCAAGCTGACCACCAGCACAAGATTCATCGACACGGGAGCGCCCCAGCTCTCAGGGTTCATTATCATGTCCCACGGCCGAGGAGGGAGGTGCGGTGACCGACGGCCACAGCAGCACTCGCCATGTAGCAGGAGCACAGGGACTTATCCCAAACAGAGGCTCCAGAGGAACAGAGGAGCCCTGACAGACGTCAGCGCAAATCTGATTTCTGATTCTGGAACACCACTTGTTTTCTTTACAACAACCTTCCTCCTGTGCTACCCTTCTGAAACAACAGCTTGTGGTGTTTATCTTCAGCTCAAGCCCACAACAAACTTCCTTGGCACCATATGCTTGTGTTTATCCTGGATGCAGGCTACACTAGGAACCACATCACTGTCTGTCTGCTTTGGCTTTCTCTTGGTGCAAGGCCTTCTCTTGGCACGATCAATCACCCAGCAACAGAGCAGGTGAATCTCTTCCTTAAAGACATTACCATGGTCCTGGAAGAGATGCCAGGAGCAAGACTCATCAGATCCAAACAAATAAGAGATCTAACAGGAGAAAGCCAGACACATCATCACCGATATTGCAAAATAAAAGCATTACTCGAGGAAATGAATATAAGACTGTCGCAAGTGTCTTCAGTGTTTCAGGCACATCATGATGTTGCTTTTCTCTCCTCCTTCTCATGGTCTAAAAATAAAATGGGAAATGGCCTTTGCAGTGCCATCCACAGCAGGTAACTGACAGCTCCATCCATATTCTGGTAGTTTGTAGATTGCTTGAGAGAGGAGCTGGTCAAAACTGTCACTGCAAGTCCTGAGAGGCTCCACGGGTGGATATTCCTCTGAGCACTGTGCATATGGGGCGAGAGAAGGATGGCTCAGGGGCTTTGCGACCTCCCTCTGGCCAAGTGAAAACAAGCACTTAGTTCCAGAATGAAAGGGACTTTGTACCACCTCAAGCCTGTTTGTAACCAGAGCTGGCTGGCAGACAGCTCTGAGGGTCAGCTCGCTCGGTAGGGAAAGCAAGGGCTGCCACCACTTCAAGACTGGCATTTTCTACCGCTGTATTTTAACTTTACTGAGTGTCCTTTTTTTCTTTCTACACCACTGATAGAAAGGTTGCAACCCCATTTTTCCTGTTAATTCTGAATACGCAGCTCAAAACTGACTCATCCAATCTACTGCCCACAATTGAAAAGTCACAGCCCGATGGAAGTCATCTCTGCTTTCCACAGAGCTGTTCCTGCCTTATGCAAAAAAAAAAAAAAAAAAAAAAAAGAATAAAAATTAAAAATTTTGGAGTCAAAACTTTTAATACAACCCAACCACACTCTCATTGCTTCTGAAAGCAAATGCATTTGACCACCAGATGAGAAGCTGGGAGCAGCAGGGAGAGGAGCATGTTGATGGCAATATTTACACAGAATTTTCACGCCCACTGGAGACTAGAAAGTCCTGGGGACCAAGATGACTTGAAGAGCATTCCCTCTTCTCCTTCAGAAACACTGAGATCACTGAAATCATATGAGAGGCTCAAAAACTTCTGACAGGAACACTGTGTTCCGTCTGGAAAAGGCGGAAGAGCACACAAAGAAAAACTTGTCCACACCCAAAACATTACATCCTAAAAACCTTTTTAATGTATGTTTGTCCTACCACACTGGAACTGTTGCCTTTTTCAATCATTCCTTACAAATAAGCTGAGAACCACTCCCCTGGTGGGTACAAAGCCGTCAATCTGGGTTTTCCAACCCAGCTCCTTCCAGCTGTCCCATTCCAGCCCTGACTCCCACCCCATCCCATCATTGTTAGGCAGCTCCAGATGCCCACTGCCACTCGGTTTGAGAAGCACCCACAGCTCCCCTCTGTGCATCCTCTGTCTGCCTTTGCTCCTCACTTCCATTATTTATACCATGACAGTTCCCAAACCCCCACGGACACATCCTCCCAGTCCCTACGGGCCCTCCTCCACCCTCATCCTGCTCCTGCTTTACTCCCTTGCTCTTGGTCCCGCTTTCTCTCCTGTGGGGTTGTCAGCTGCAGCATTGGCCCCCAAAGCCTGTCAGAATCTGAGAATCGTTTAGGTTGGAAAAGACCTTTAAGACCATTGAGACCAATCCTTAACCCAGCACTACCGATTCTACCACTCAACTGTGTCCCTAAGCACCACATCCACATAGCTTTTAAATCCCTTCAGAGATGAAGACTCCATCACTACCCTGGGCAGTCTCTACCAGTGTTTGACAACCCTTTCTGTGAAGGAATTTTTCCTAATAACCAGTCTAAACCTCCCCTGGCACAACTTGAGGTAATTTCCTCTCATCCTATCACTTGTTCCTTGAGAGAAGAGCCCAGCACCCACCTTACCACAATCTCTTTTCTGGGAGTTGCAGAGAGCGATGAGGTCTCCCATCAGCCTCCTCTTATCCAGACTGAATAGCCCCAGGTCCCTCCGCCACTCCCAGAAGCCCTGGGCTCCAACCCCTTCCCCAGCTCCATTCCCCTTCTCTGGATGTGCTCCAACCTCTCAATGTCTGTCTTGGAGTGAGGGGCCCAAAACTGAACCCAAGATTTGAGGTGCAGCCTCATCAACACTGCTGGCTACACCACAGCTGACACAAGGCTCAGTCCCAGCTCCACTAAATTCTTCCCCCATCTCTCGGCCAAGACTTTGTCTTCCCCCTGCTCTGTGTCAGGGTAGGGGAAACACTGTGCTGGCAGCACTGAGGAGAGGTTTCTCTGCTGTTACTTCCAACAGCCCTGCGCAAACCTGCATCTGGGTTCAGCTGCTCCAGCCAGGTCTTCCTAAACCAAGACTCTCTGGGTTGGAACAAATTTGGGCTGTCAGGTGATGGGTGGCAGAAACCAAATAGATAACACCGTGAGAGCTGGAAGTAACACACTGGTCAGCAAGAATGAAGACTTTTCACGTCTCTGCTCCTAAGAAGATTCAAAGGGGTCTTACTGAGAGGTGAAAATCTGCGTTCCCTCCCCCTTCAGCCTCATATTTCAGATTTTCCTAGTGTTGTGTCTTCTGCCACTGCCTACCCAAGGTTAACATAGGAAAAAAAAGCCACGAAAACAGCATGGCTGAACCTCTTCAAAGACAAGATTAGAGTTTGAGTCGGGGGCAAGACGAGAGTCTCTTCCCAGAAGATTGACATAGAATACTTTTAAAAGTAATTCTACAAAACCAGAAGCCCAAGGCTCCCCAGGTATCTGCCTGCACTACTCCTGATCTCTTATGTAGGAAAAAGGACAGAAAACACAAAACAGATGCAAACACCTGACTTTGTTTCCAAAAGCACTTACGTACATCAAGATGCCTTTGTTAACAGAGCAGAAAATTGTTCTTAAAATATAACCATAAAAGTACAGTTCTCCTGTACCTGTGCTATTTCAGCTGCCTCAGCTTGGTGGAATTAGGAGAAGTGGAGCTTGGACACTTGGGAAGATCCATACTTTTCCTGCTCCCAGTTCTGCTGAACCCGGAGATATGACAAACTCCATCAGCCCTCACCTACCGTCGTATCCCCATACTATGCCATATGTGTAGCTCCTCACAGACAGTGTACATCCTGACTCACCATCCCCACTGACACCCTCAGGAACACAGAATTTGCAACTTATCCATGCTGATCCACTAGGAGCGTATCAGTGCTGCTCCGGTTTATTCACAACAAATTCCTCTATTACCCTTTTCTTTTCACAGAAAAGAATTGTCCAGTTTCAGCTTCATAATCCGGCAATCTGCAATCACTGCCAATGCATTTCAAGCTTTCACATTGCATATCTGCAGCTTCTGCTCTAATTTGCCTCCACAGCTGTCCCAAAGAAGCTGGCAAGATGCTCCCCTTGGTTTACAGGCCAGAGGGATGATGAACGGTCTTCCATGTGTCCCACACTGCTCAAGCCAAGACCACCTCTGACCCACACTTCCTCTCCCAAGGAGCCATTCCATGGCACAAAGGAAGAGGGAAAAGTTTGCAAATATTGACTGAAATTCTCCAAGTCCCTACACACAGCAAGAAATACCTATCCCCTGCCCCAGGCAGATACTCTGTACTTCTGCTCCGTTCCCAGGGATGGCCCTGCCTCAGCAGCCAGGAACAGTCACGGGGGGAAAGTTGGGACTTCCACCACCATGGAAACCAGAGATGTGGAATTAGGTAAATGTGAGGGGAAAGGATGAGAGGACACAGGAGGAAAACATGCTCCCAGAGCTTCAAAGTGAGGCACTCTTCAATCCAGTAACAAACAATACTCCTTTATTCACTCAGGGACAACAAGTCCCTTAAAATACTGCGTTCTGTGGTTGGGAAATCAGGAGAAAGTGAACAACTGAAATATGCCACAGCCTGAAAGAGCGAGCTATGTCAGGCATCCAAACTTGGTTACCAATGGTTACAGCTCTCCGATCATGCAGTTCTCCAGCAGTCAGTAATTAACAATTCGGTCCTGCATCTCCCCAAAGCACCACATCCTCACAGAGGCTGCCCCACGAGCTCGTTGTCCTGGACAGCCCCAGGCAGGGCCAGGGCAGAGCCAGAAAGGACACGCTGTGGGCTGTCCTCTGTAGGACCAGCAGCTACAAAGAGACGTCACATAAGAGGTGTGTAGTCCCTCTTGTCTTCCCAAGAGAAGCATGGCATTGGGAAGACCAAATTGAACAAGAGGAACTAACAGCCAGCCAAGGCAACTGGGAAGCTGATTCACAAATTCTCAGATACACAAGGAAAGAAACTTTTAGACATAGAATCATAGAATGGTTTGGATTGGATGGGACCTCAAAGTCCATGCAGTTCCAATCCCCCTGCCGTGGGCAGGGACACCTCCCACTCGATCAGGGGGCTCAAAGCCCCATCCAACCTGGCCTTGAACACTTCCAGGCATGGGGCAGCCACCACTTCTCTCTGGGCAACCTGTGCCAGTGCATTACCACTCTCACAGGAAAACATTTCTCTCTAAGATCTCATCTCAATCTCCCCTCTTTCAGCTTAAATACATCCCCACACATCCTGTCCCTGCACTCCCTGATCAAGAGCCCCTCCCCAGCTTTCCTGGAGCCCTTTCAGTACTGGGATGCTGCTCTAAGGTCTCCCCAGAGCCTTCTCCAGGTTGAGCAACCCCAGCTCTCTCAGCCTGTCTTTGTACAGGAGGTGCTCAGCCCTCAGATCATTTCCATGGCCTCCTCTGGACTCTCCAACAGATCTGAGTCCTTCCTGTGCTGAGGACTCCAGAACTGGACGCAGGACTCCAGAACTGGACGCAGGGCTCCAGATGAGGTCTTACCAGAGTGGAGTGGAGGAGCAGAATCCCTTCTCTCACCGTCCCACTGCTTTGGATGCAGCCCAGGACAAGGTTGGCAACATAGAGACCACAAGGAATGGGTGTTCCCTTGTTTTAGCATTTTTAAGACATAAGTAGTTTTGAAGGGTTTCTTTTTTCCCATAAGAACTGAGACTATTCCAATTTCTTGGATGAGACCCACTATGACTCAAGGACAAGATGACTTGCTCTTCACAGTAGAAAATAACCTGCATGATGTAAAAAGCAATCTTTTTTTTCCTTTTCATTTTCAATGCAACTCTAAGAAAATGCACGGCACAGACAAAACCACTGCGCAGTTCACTGATGTAGCATGAGGAATTAAGCCAGCATCTCATCCACAACAATTCAACACAAGGATGCACAAGAGAAGATCATTTTTTTTCTATGCTTCCATCCCTTTTTTCCTCCAGCATCAACTACAAATACGTGGATCACTAAGTAACTAAGGAACAAGAACGATATTACATGGGAGCAACAGATGGAAGAGAGAGTTTAGACACCAGTTTAATGAAGGCAGCTAACAATTAAAACAAGTAGATAGACATAGTGTAACCTCAAAAGTTAAATGGAAACAATTAAGCACATAATTGGCATGAGCTGACTAATACTGCGGGACTAAAAGAATAAACTAAAAACTATGGGGAAAAACAGCCCAGACTTGTTATCTCTTAGAAACCACATAAGGTTCTACGTTTCAACACAGACTTTTTACTACACAAATTAACAAGGCATTAATCTTTCATTAGTCATAATCTAGTCCTACCCACAATATCAGTTTCATCTTGTGCCTACAGGGCAGTAGAGCATTTCAAATACCTAGGTGGCCTTACAGCAATAAATCATCTTTAATCACAATGGAAAGGAAGGCCGAATACCCAGAACATTTCCATCCTTGATCTATACAGCCATTCTGCAACCACCCTTGTGCCTCTTGCACGCAGTCACAAGTGCAGCCAGGCCAGAAGGGGGAGAATTTACATGCAAATGTTGACTGAAACTCTGCAATTTTCTTTGTGCAGCAGGAAACTCATATCCATCCTACAGTGCTGCACCCATTAACCTGGGCAGAGCGGGATCTGCCTCCTCCAGCCAGTTACATTCATCAAGTGACAGTGCGTCGCTGGCAAACTTATTCTCGTGCAACATATTTCTTCAGAAGAGGAAATCAGAATCTTGAGCAATGACAGGTCTTAAAAAAAGCTTTGCTTTTTGGACTACTATGAAAAATATGAAGTTCTCTCTCTGGAGAGGGTTCCAGAAAAAAAATGGTATAAACGTATAAACATACTGCATAAAAAGACTGATATCAAAGTAGGCAAACAGTAGAAAGCTGTAGAGAAGAGAGGAAAAGTAATTATTCCAGAGCTAAAAAAATATCTTAGAACAACAAGAATGACAGGAAAGACACTGAGGGGCTGGAGTGTGTCCGGAGAAGGGGAATGGAGCTGGGGAAGAGTCTGGAGCCCAGGGCTTCTGGGAGCAGCTGGGGGACCTGGGGCTGTTCAGTCTGGATAAGAGGAAGCTGATGGGAGACCTCATCACTCTCTGCAGCTCATAGAAAAGAGGTTGTGGTGAGGTGGGTGCTGGGCTCTTCTCCCAAGGAGCAAGTGATAGGATGAGAGGAAATGGCCTCAAGCTGCACCTGGGGAGGTTTAGACTGGATATTGGGAAAAAATCCTTCGCGGAAAGGGATGTCAAGCACTGGTAGAGGCTGCCTAGGGCAGTGGTGGAATCCCCATCCCTGAAGGGATTTAAAAGCCATGTGGATGTGGTACTTGTAGATGTGGTTTAGCAGTGGAGTTGGCAGTGCTGAGTTCAGGGTTGGACTTGATCATCTTAAAGGTCTTTTCCAACCTACACGATTCTGTGAATAGACATTAAATAGTTCCACTGTTTTAATTTCTTAAATACATGCATAGGAAGTGATTTTATTAACATGTCCAAGTACCTTGGCTAGAATATCTCAGAGGATATTGGGTACTCAAATTCCCTATTCTAGAAAAGCCTAGCAACCATTACAAAAAAAAAATCCAGTAGCCAGAAACTGGGGCCAGGCATTTAAATTAATATGAACAGAGGAGGGCAAGGGCAACAAACCCAGCAAAATTATTTTTGTTGGAATAAGATGCCAAAGGCCATTTACTAATTTCTCATTAGCTTCAAGTAGGCAAGGTACATTTTGAAAGGCTATGCTTTATGAAACATAAGCTATGCAGCAAAACACTGAGGCACTATGCAAGAATTTTGTGCAATACATAAAGCTGAGAAGGAATCTGCTGGTCCCAGTCTGTGAAACACAAAGGAGGATCCAGCATAGGGATGAGGGTACAAATTCCAGGCAAGGCAGCTCCAGCAATGTGGTGCTGACAGCTTTTACTGATTCTGAGTCTGAAATGGTTTACATAAAATAAAGAATCCCTAGCATTGAAAGCTGAATATAGCCAACACCTGAAAGGAGTTCAAAAAGGTGTCCTACCTCTAAGAGATCACCCTGACTGTCTTTGTTCTTGCCACATCGTTCCCCTCTAGTTAAACACAAATAGTAGGTACCACTGAAGAATGAAATTCAACTTTGAAGATTAAAATTGGAATGGTTTAGAATTACTGTATTTAAGAAAAGCAAAGTATTTTGAAACAGCTTTTGGAAACATAAAGTGTCCTCTTATACCTCACTGTCGCTAGGTTTGCTCCACTGTATGTCAGCCTGAAAACGTGAACTGCTGGAGGAGTGAGTGGGATGTGTGCTCTGCAGACACTGCTCTGATTACCTAGGATATGCTTCCAGGTAAACACACAATCAAGAAAACATCAGGTTTTTACTGTACTTCATGCATCTTTGCCCCCACTAAACTTCAGGTGGAGCAAGAACAGAAAGAGAAGACGCCGGCTACATATCAGCGGTTGGACAAGGCGATCAGTGTTAAGGGTCCTTCCTACTGAACCGTTCCCCTTTAACTTGCAAAGACTATTTATTCTAGGAAAAAAAGCATTCCCAAGGCTGACCCAGCAGTGAAATGCCTCTGAATGAAGGCTGGCAGAGGCAGAAACAGAAGCAGGGTTATATCCATCCCTTCAGCACCAGGAGAATGGGAGAATCTTCATATTCTGAGGGGCACCAGGATTACACCATCAGTGAAAGCACTCAGGTTCCCCCTCTCAACAGGTCTGCACAGAATCTAAATTCAGGCACCCAACTTGGGCTTCAGTGAGGACTTTGTGTGATAACTCCACACAATCCAGGGTAATTCCGAGCCTAACAGCACTTGAGGTAAGGGGAATAAATTGCATTTTCAAACTGGGATGGAGTTAATAGCCAAGCATCTCTTCCTTATCATCTGCTCACCACTCAACACCTTCATGTCACAGTTCTGTTAATTCCCAGGTTATCAGAACTTTCACATCCAGGCAGAAGCTGAATTCCCAGCCTACAAAAATAAGCATGGAAAAAGCCCTGAGCGCTTCCCTCCTGGCATCTGATGGGGAGAAGAACATTGTCACAGAGCACAGCTCTGAGGGGCTTCAGCAAGATGCCCGAGACCCCTTTTTTGAGGTACTTCTGCTGAGAGCTCCAACACCTCAATGCCACAACTCCAGAACTCATGACAGACTTCAGCAGGTGACCTACACAATTCCAGCTGAACGACAGGCACATCCAGTAGCTCACTCCCATCCTGAGGGGAGGGCAGAAGGCTGTGCTGCTGCACCCTGCACGTGGCAAGCAAACTCACCGTGCTCGTTCCAGCAGCACTCTCCAACAGTCACACGGTTAAAACCTGGTACAATCATTTGCAATCAACTGGTAAGAACCTAGAGCCTGCTCCAGAAAAGCAGCACTGAATTCCACCCACTCACCCCACACAGAGCCTTTTATCTGTGCAATCTATTGGCAGAAGCCTGCGTCGATCACGGAGTCAGGCCGTTAAGTGCTCAGAGTTCTCATCCATGTTGCTTCATTAAAGCTTTATTATTATTTTAGCCTTTTACTAAAAGCGAAGAAAACAGCTTCTGTGATCCAGAGCAATGAGAAGATAGCATCCTACTGATAATTCACCACAAAGCACTGAATTAAATGGCTTAGTGGATTACAATTGCTTTGCTATTGCGTTGCTTCTTTCCACGGATTGAGTATTTCTGGTGCTTGACAACACATCAGTTTTTCATTATTACCAGCTAATAAGCACTACACAAACCAAATTATCAAGCTGGAACAAAGATGATTTTGCAGAACGAGGCACTCTGGACCTACAAGCAACATTCTCTTACACAGACAGGCAACAACCTGCGTGCAGGCAACAACCATCACCGTGCGTGTTACGTACCTCAGACCTTGATTCCAAGTTTACATTCTATAGGAAACACTGGAATAAACGGAGTTAAGAATTCAGACTAAGATTCACAGGGCATTTTCAGTGACTGTTTATAACTCAATGCAAGGATATTTTACGGCATGGGAAAAACAAGATGACAAAGTCTGGATACAGTATTACTCGTGAAGCAGGAGTCCAACTTTATGCTATTTTCATGCAGTTATCCATACGTAGCAATTTTCAATAGCAACCTATTTTGCTCCAATTTTTAACCAGAGAGTTTATATGATACCAGCAGCCACTTGTGCTCCCTGCTCCGCTTCGCTACCCAAACCATGGAACTCCTGCAGTTACAGGAAAGATCCACTTCACACTCACTTGCTTTACTGTACACACAGGCACCTCTGTCACGCATCAGGGATAGCTGATGGGTTTCGTGGTTTCCTTTGGGGAGGATTAAAAGGCATTTAGGTGGGAAACAAACCCTCACAAACCTAGAAGGTGTCTAAGGGCTCTCTTGAGAAACACAATGCAGTGCTGAGCACTACGAGAGGCTCCCGCACCACTGCCAGGTATAGTAACACATTTCCTTACTGCAATCCACACCCTCAGCTCCTGTTTATTCAGAAACACTACCGCGTGCTGAGTACTCTCTGCTTCCCCTGAAAGTGCTGTGAACAGCATAAAAAGCATGCAAAGCCTTTGATGCCACACAGGTGAAGGCAACGTGGAACAAAGGTGATAGGAGCTGGGGGACAAGAAGCAATCTGAGGAGTCCACATAAGGTAAGCAGAGGGAACAGCAGGACTGCTCATCACGACCGTTCGGCGGCCAAGTACTTTTCTTCTTAATCCTGTAACTATCCCAAATACAGGGGCACAAGGAAAGTTCCTCACCGGATCTTCATTGCCCAGCACAGCATTGTCAAACTTGCATGAGTGAGAATAGGGGGGAAAAAAGTTTACCGGAGCGTGTATCTCGATCAGACAGTTTTGTGGTGGGGTATGAGCAGCTGCAGCATTGATTAAGCAGATGCACAGCTCAACACTTGACACTCAACAGCAAGAGAGAGAGACCTGTAGACCCTTTCAAGGTACCTGTAACTCCCTTCGGTGCCCCCTCTAAAGAGGGTATCTGCTTGTCCTGGACCGTACGCACACACACCGTGCCTGACCAAACTCCCAAGCTGATGGAATAAGAAAAATAAAGGACAATGCTGTTGCAACTTAAGAGAGCAAAGCAGTGCAAGGTTGTTTTATATAAATGACAACCAAAGCCAATGAGATTCACTAATGCACTGAACGGCGATGCTTCAGTTCCACTCTGATACCAGGGAACAACACCGGGCTGCCTTTTTCTGTGATTCACTTCCAAACTTAAGTTACAGACAAAGAGAACAGCTCAAATGGATCAGGTTTATCCCCCTTGAAGGTAATAGGGTTTTACCAGATACGTAATATTATACAGAAGAACTTCAAACATCCAAATATCACCAGCCAAGCTTTGTTACTCCTCCTTTCCCAAAAGAAGGGATTATGTGGGAGCAGGCACAGTCCTCCCTCTTAGCTTGGGGCTGTGACCACCTCTCCACAAAACCATAATGAGTGTAACACCAAGAAACTCCTGTGCTGAAAACATCGAGAGAGAACTAAAACCATTGAGAGAGAACTGCACTACTTTATCTTACCTTAAAGATGGTTTACAGAGCGTTATTTAAGAGCACAGGTTTGTTTTTTAATGGAAAGATTGAGGGAAACAAATGCATCAAACTGCCTGCTGTGTGAGAGAACCACCGTTACTGGAAGAACTCAGCTGCCACGTTTCACACCCCTGCCCAAAGCCCTCCAGCACGTTGTGGACTTTGTCCCATCCACGGTGGGATGGGACAGGATGAGACGGAATGGAACACAACACCCTGCATGGGGCAAAGGCAGGAGCCTCTCACCACGACTGGTATCAGTTGGAAAAGCTGGTTCTGAGCACCAGGACCTTTAGGTGTAGGCAGAACCCCCTTGGTGCCATCCGGTAGGCATCACTCCTTAAAACCCACCCGACCCAAAACTTCCAGCACATGGTGCCCAACCAGTAAGAGCTGGACACTGCTCCGGGCTGGTTTTCCCCGTAAATCCCAGCTGACCTATTTCTGCTGGATACACGGCAATCATAATTAAATGCATTAAGCGTCTTAACCTCCTGTGAAACCAGAACTGACCCCGGTCATGGCAGGGGGTCCTGGGGGATTGGGGAGGAGGAGGAGGGGTGTTCCAGGGAATGGGAAAGTCCAGGAAAGGGGGGGGGACACGACCTTGAGGAAAGGAGGGATCCGGGGAATGGAGGCAATCCCAGGAAAGGAGGGTCCTAGGGAACAAGGAGGTCCCGGGGAACAGGGATGTCTTGAGGAAAGGCAAGGTCCGCGGGATACAGGGGATCCCGGGAAAGGGAATCCTAGGGAATGGTGAGATGTCGGGAATCAGGGGGATAACAGGGAGTCCCGGGGAACAAAGAGGTCCTGGGAAAGGGAATCCTAGGGGATAGAGGGTGTCCCGGGAAAGTCTTGGGGAACACGGGGTCTGGGGGGATAACAAGGGGTCCCGGGGATAGGAGGGTCCTGGGAAACCGGGGGGATCCTGGGGAGCAAGGAGGTCCCAAGGAACAAGAAGATCTTGAAGAAGGGAAGGTCCGAGGAATGGGAGGGGGGTTCCGGGATATGGGGATCCTGGGGAACAGGGAGGTCCCAGGGTAAGGGGGAGATGATGAGGGATCCCAGGGAAAGGGGGATCCTGGAGAATGGGGAGTCTCGGGGAAAGGAGGAATCTCAGGAAAAAAAAAGGGCGGTCCTGCAGAACGGGGAAGGTCCTGGGAAAACGGAGGTCCCAGAGAAATGGGGGATAACGGGAGGTGCCGGGGAAAGGCGGGTCCCGGAGGATGGGGAGAGCCGGGGAACAAGGAGGTGCGGAGAATGGGAGGATAACTGGGTGTCCCGGGAAAGCGGCGATGCCGGGGTTGGGGTTCCCGTCCCCCGCCCCCCGGTACCTGCGCACAGCGACACGGCGGCCCCGAGCAGCGGCAGCGCCGCCCGCAGCGCGGCCCGGCCCATCCCCGGCGGCACCGGCACCGGCACCGGCACCGCCGCCCCGGCTTTAGCGACGCGGGGAGGGGCGCGGCGCGGACCGCCCTCCGGGAACCGGGCCGCCCCGGGGGGCGGGGACAGCAGGGGCAGCGAGGGGACCTGGGGCACCGGGAGAGGCACGGGACCCCCGGGAGGCGCCGGGGGACCCCGGGCGGCTTCACAGAATCGCTTGGTTGGAAAAGACCTCCAAGATCATCGAGTCCAGCCGTACCTGTCCGCTACTGAACCGCACCTCATCTCCTGTCTTTTAAACACCTCCGGGGATGGGGACTCCACCACCTCCCTGGGCAGCCGCTGCCAGTGCCTGAGAACCCTTTCAGTGAAGGAATTTTCCCAATATCCAATCTAAACCTCCCCTGGTACAACTTAAGGCCGTTTCCTCTTGCCCCGTGTTCCTTGGGAGAAGAGATCACCACCCGCCTCACTACAACCTCCTTTCAGGAGCTGCAGCAAGCAATGAGGGCTCCCCTCAGCCGACTCCAGACTAAACAGAATCTCTGGGCTCCAGCCCCGTCCCCAACTCCGTTCCCCTTCTCTGGATGCGCTCCAGCCCCTCAGTGTCCTTGTACTGGGGGGCCCAGGACTCAAGGTATGGCCTCAGCAGTGCCGAGTCCAGGGGCACAGTCTCCTGCTGGTCACGCTGTTTCTGATCCAAGCCAGGATGCTGTTGGCCTTCTTAGCCACCTGAGCACACACTGCTGGCTCATGTTCAGCTGCTGCCAACCAGCACCCCAAGGTCTTTCTTTGCCCAACAGCTCTCCAGCCACTCTTTCCCCAAGCCTGTAACACTGCATGGAGTTGTTGTGTCCCATATGCAGGACTTGACCTTGTTTAACCTCATCGTATTGGTCTAGGCCCACAGACTGAGCCTGTCCAGATCCCTCTGCAGACCCTGCCTATCCTGCAGATCAGCACTTCTGCCCAGCTTAGTGTCATCTGCAAACTTGCTAAAGGGTGCATTCAATCCCCTCATCCTGACCTTTGATAAAGATATTGAACAGGACTGGACCCAGCACTGAGCCCTGGGGACACCACTTGTGACGGGGAACCCCAGGGCAGAGAGGAGGGGGGAATGGTTGCTTCCAAGTTCCTGTTAGCGTCCTTAGAATCCTCAATGTTGGAAAAGACCTCTAAGTGCATCCAGTACAACCATCAGCCCAACCACACCATGCCTGCTGAACCACATCCTGAGATATCTGGCATCTTTCCCTTGGCTGCTTCATCAGGCTACGCCAAATTTTCCACCAACAGGACAATCCTGAATGATTTTCAGAATCTCTTCAATATCTTAGAACCACCAAATCACACAGTATCACAGTATCATAAGGTTGGAAAGGACCTCTGAGATCATCAAGTCCAACCTATAACCTAACACTAACACCAACCATCATCTAGACCATGGCACTCAGTGCCTCATCCAGTCTCCCTTTAAACACCTCCAGGGTAGGTGACTCCACCACCTTCCTGGGCAGCCCATTCCAATGGCCAATCACCCTTTCAGTGAAGAATTTTTTCCTCACATCAAGTCTAAACTTTCCCTGACGAAGCTTAAGTCCATGCCCTCTGGTTCTACCACTGGTCAAATGGTTTGGGTTGGAAGGGACATCAAAGAACATCCAGTTCCAAACCCCTGCCAGGGGCAGGGACAACTCCCACTGCATCAGGGTACTCAAAGCCCCATCCAGCCTGGCCTTGAACACCTCCAGGGATGAGGCAGCCAACATTTCTTCAGGCACCCTGTGCCAGGGCCTCCCCAGCCTCACAGGAAAACATTTCTTCCTGCATCTTTTTAGGATCTGTTCCATATTAAGACCCTCAAAAAACACATCACCACAGGATGAGCATCCCAAAAGTTCTCTCCTACTCCACAAGTCACCTAGACACTTTTTGAAGCCATTGTGCCACTACAGCCCAGGATCCTCAGTAACATCCACAGGTATCGTTATAAACTCAACAAAATATAAACCAAGATGCAACCAAGTCTATTCCAGCAGTGTTAGAGGAGCAGAGGATGTGCCCAAATTTTCTTCAGGAAGTTCTGTCACGTGCTCCATTTCTCTGTGTTTGTTTTAAGCTGGAAATACTAGAAAGATCTCTATTTCCCACACATATGTCTCTAGATTTTTATTACTGCGTGCAATACCTTGCTATTATTATGACACCTCTGTCAAGCCTTCTAGACTTCCCCAGGTGGTAATTCCTAGCAGTGATATTTTTCCAGCTTTCTGAACTCTGAAGTCAGTGACATATCAGCCTTTTGCAACCAACCATGTTCTATCTGATATTTCTGAATGCACTGGCAGAGGCTCCAAAATTGTATCAAAATGCCTGGGAAAAAAAAAAAAAAGAAGAAATCATCACCATCTGTTGATTTAATCCATATAATTTCCTTTAGTACTTATTCAGGGTTACAACACCTGCTGTATTCTCCAGGTCTTTCCTAGCTCTCAATCCCAGATGTGTCTCTGCTGCAGGATCCCAGCTGAGCGCCTCCGCCTCACTCCAAGGCTGATTCTCTGCACCCTTGGAGTGAGTGTGGTCCCAAATGCCTTTTCTGAGATTACAGTTTGGGGGTTTCAGCAACATCCTAGGATTGGGGAATTCAGTGAATTCCAATGCTTTGCTGCTATCATTAGAAAATTAATTTAAGGCATGACTCAATTAAGAGTCTGTGGAGTGAGGACCCAATCAACCTGAATGAGAGCTTGCCAGAACTAAATGCTGGGTGCGTGGATGCACTGATGCTCCTGCTCCATCCCTCTCAGCTGAGGCACCACAGTGAGGCAACTCTGGGGATCCAGAGCCTCAGCTCCTCCCGAATAATCCACTTGTGAAAAACCAAGCAGATCTACATAAATTCTTTTAAAATACCCCAGAGGAGAAGTGCTCAGCTGTGTAAAAATAACCTGAGTGATGAAAGCCCTCACCTGGGAAGCGAGCAAGCTGGGCTGGATTCCTTCTGTGACTGAAGATGCTATTCTGGCTTGAGGCAAGAGCCTGGAGCAACTGAGGGCTGGGGCTTGCTGCACCTTCCTCTGGAAGGTGTATCCAAGAGAAGGGCCTTTTAGGGAGTGGGAAAGAACAAGAGCACCATCCCACACATGCAGTGAGAAGAGTAAGGCTGCCTTCTTCATAGGGTACACATGCACTCCAACATGGACCAGAGGGAGTTACGTGGTGCACAGGGACAGCACCCCTAGCAGCCCCTTGTCCCCCAGGCTGCCGAGACGCCCTGTCTTCTCTTCCCTTTCCCTCCAAGAGCACCGGCTGTCACTCAGGGTGCTGATCCGAAGGGCAAGGGCTGTCAGCTTGAAAAGATCCAACTCAGAGCCCAGGAGTCCTCCCTGGAAGCATTCAAGGCCAGGTTGGATGGGGTCTTGAGCAGCCTGGTCTGGTGGGAGGTGGCCCTGCCCTGCCCCGGTTCCCATGGAACTGGAAGCACTTTAAGGGCTCTTCCAAGCTAAAACATTCTATGATTCTGTGAACCCAGTGTGGGTTTGTGTTTGTTTCAGTGGTGTGGGTTTTCCATGAGTTCCATTATGTTTATCTCAACTTACGTGCTCAAATTAATATTACTCAACCTGTGGGCCTGTGTTACTCTTTCACAAGTAAAAATCATTTGACTAAATGCTTTTAGAAAGAAAATTAATTAACCTACACCAGGACACAAATACAGCAAAGATGAAATCCAAGTAGTCTGAGATTAAGCAGCCATTAAATAAGACCAGAATCATAGTTCCCAATATATACAGGTGACTTCCATGTCACTCTGTTGTCAGTTAAATGCAATGAGAATGACAGCATCCTAAGTTCATGTTGGTTATTTCATAGCAAACACTTTAGGTATCTGTAATATCACATTGAAATATAACACAACAGCATATTCTATACCGCACAGCTTTATGAACAAGGGAGAGGGATTAGAAAATACAAACCAAGATCTAATTTATTTTAAAAATGGAGATTTGGCTTTCAAAGAAATAAAATAATAATAGTGTGCAGCTCCTTCTCTTCTGAAAGCAGAGTTGGTGATACTCTTTGAGTACGACTTGCCAAATACCTGTTAAGGCATAAACTCCTTTCCCATAGGTCCTGCCTTGCTCGTGGGAATGCCATAACAGAACATCAAAATCCTCACCAGCATCCAGCTACTGCTAATCTTCCTAACAAAACCAGATAAACACAACACTGTTCCTGGCCAAGACGTGTTTCCTTTCTTTTGTTTTGAAGACTGAGAAATAATTTACTTTATTTGCTCAGTGCTACTAGAAAGTGTAACTATAGCTCAGACACATTGCTGGTTCATGGCAAGTAATTATTACTGCTGCTTTTTTGTTTGATAGAAGACAGAATTATGAATTATGGAATTAAAGTAGTTAAGGTTATACTTCAATTTAAAACCAAAATTTAAAGCACACAGTTGCGTGAGGCACTGGCCCAGGTTGTCCAGAGCAGTGGTGGCTGCCCCATCCCTCGAGTTGTTCAAGGCCAGGTTGGATGGGGCTTTGAGCCCCCTGATCCAGTGGGAGGTGTCCGTGCCCACGGCGGGGGTTTGGAACTGGATGGGCTTTGAGGTTCCCTCCAACCCAAACTATCCTGTGGTTCTATGATTCTCCATCATAGAAGCATGGCCCCAAAAGGGAGAAATGCAACGGTAATTACCAACTCCTAATTAGTCCTGCCCTCTCCTTTTGTGTCTGTCTCATTTTTAACAGCCTGGGCTCCTTGCTTTCATAATTTCTCTGGAGTGTGGCACAGTGGAAAAGCCACACTCCATGTTCTCATCAAAAGTGCCAAAATCAGACTCCATTTGTCCTAATTAGTTTGTCCTTAGGGTACCATGGATTTTATTAAGTAAAATTTGTGAATGTCAATGTTTTTCAGCTTGATTTTCAGAAAAGCCAAGTGCCAGACCTGGCACCGAAGTTAGCGGGAGCTCAGGTTATAAATAGCTAAAACCACTTGTCTTGTACATACCACCTACAACAAATTACATACATTTGCTTGGGGCACACTTCTGTTGGAGACCTGGTATCATTAACCCTTTCACTTCCATCACACAAATGCAGAGTGGCTACTGAAGCATCTATGTAGGACAGGGCAGAATCAGAGTTTTCATTTAAAAGCTGATGGTGATGTCAGTCTGTGATTTTTTAATCCTGCCCCCCACTTTCCCCATTATAACAGATTTTTAGCTCCATCTACATTATTCCTTCAATAATGCAGATAATGAGAGGTTTTCAAGCAATATTTTGTTCTGTCCTGCCTTTTGAATTGGGGTCTTTCTTCAGTATCTCCTTTCCTTCCTCACATCCACTATCATGACTGCATTTTTTCTTGACAGTCCAGACTAGAAACATAGAAATGCTGGTGGAGCTCTCCCAAAATGAGTCTGGCCTTTTACTTAGGAATCACGGTAATGTTAATCCCTTCCCTCCCATTCCTCCCTTCCCCACCATCCCTAATAATGTGTATGCAGTTTATTTTTACTCTATTGATACCAAGAGGCATCTTGCAGTTAAGCAGATCTAGTCCAAGAAATGCTACCTGCAAGTAAGATGTTATTAGATAGGAAAATATAATCAAATCTCTACTCCTTCTAAAAAAATGAAGTCTGGTCTAGAATATATTTGCAAGCAAATATAGATATAATAAGCACCCTAGAAACTAATAAAAATTAAAAATATTAATAATTATAATATTTTATATTGTATATTATTACAAATATATGATTAATATATTATTATTAAATATAAATTATTTGCAGCCAGTCAGTGGTTTTGGTTGTGGCAATCTTGGCCATAGAGATAAGAGCATGAAGTGGCTTATTACTACAGGGGTTTAGGATGTTAACTGCCAAGTTCTACACAACTTCTCCTTCATAAACCTGATGGCAACCTCTATCAATAACTGTGTTTCTTGTTTGGATCAAATCTAACCAAAAACCTCAGGCTGCACTGATGCACAGAGATTGCCAGACTCTTTTCAAGCTGTATCAGTGAAACAGCCTGGTTGTGAGGTTGATGACTGATGAGGAACTACATGACCAACTCAGCTTGGATGGGGCTTTGAGCACCCTGATCCGGTGGGAGGTGTCCCTGCCTATGGCAGGAGACTGGAACTGGATGGGAATATTTCATCTGGGACCTCAGTACATATCTATCAGGTTTTTAAGGCTTGCTGACACAAGTCAATCAATATCATTTAGAACATGGATATTGCCAGCATATTTAAGTATCTATTAAGTTTTTGCATTTTCTCCCTCGTTTATGACGGAAAGCAGTGTGTCAGAACTAATCATATTGCTCTGTGTACTTACACAGGTCAAATGGTCACTCCAGCTTTTCCACACATCACATGGCAATGCTGTCAGTGTTCTCTATCTTAAATATTTAAATGGTATTTTAAAGTATTTAAATTCTTTAATATGGATAATGCTGTGCGTCTTTGTGACCTTTTGTTTCCATCGAGACCATTAAAAACTCGTTATCTGGGCACTCCATGTGCTGTCATATTCTGTATTATACAATGCCTGTGAAATCTGGAACAATGCATTTCAAATTGCCAGTTGAGTTTTAACCTCCTCCTTCAATAGGTTTCATGTAAATAAATGGCATTACAACTATTATTGATACAGAATACAAGCTGATATTGACACAAGCTCCTTTTTTTACATTTCAAAACTGGGTTGAAATGAAGTTTAAAAAAACCCCACCAAAGCCATTTGTGTTCTCTCAGTGCTTCTCTCCACTTCGCTCTCTGTGTTTGCCTCCAGCCCTCAATTTCAGCCGCTCTTGAGGCAGTACCTGAGGTGACTGCAGGAGGGGCAAAAGCAGCGGCAGCTCTGCTCAAACCCCACCTCACAGAGCTCCTGCTGTGAACATTGGCCTTTTCCTTGTATCTTCAGAGATTACAGACTTGCTCAACCCTATGGCCATGGATTTGGGGAACACTTTGGGATGCAGTAAGAGTAGAAAATGCAACTGCCTGAAGCTAAACTGAATCCTTGTGATGTAAAAGCAGGTTTCTCACTGTAGGTTTTGGTCTGTGGATAAATAAGAAAGAAACACAATGCATGTCCTGCCTCCCAGTGCCATCGGTCAGGGTGCACATGCTGGCAGCAGCTCCTGCTGCAGGTATTGGAGCCAAGACCAAGGTCTGAACGAATGGTTGAAACAGCCCTTCAGGAACCATTAAAAAGCACATTAAAGGCAGGGAAAAGGGAGAGCAACTTACTCATATCCTACTGTTTTTCCAGAGTATGCAGTGATGTGCAGGTTTGCGTCCCCAGTTATCCATGATTGCTGCTCTTTCACCCTTTGTCTTCAATCTCCACCGGGCCTTTGACACACCAAACACCAGGGAAAAACAAAAGAACAACAAAACAAGGGATGGAGGGAGAAAACCCTCATCACCCTTTGAGGCTATTTGAGGCAAGCGTGCTCCCAAGTTGGATGTTTGCATGGCATGGTTCATAGTAGGACAGAAATAGTGTGTCCTGGGGATTGAAGAGTCTTTGGAAATGGGTAACACAATAAAAACCTCGGCCAACTGGAAGTGCTTCTAGGGTTGGCTGGGAAACAAGAATCTTGTTTTGTAATTTGTTTTGCTCCACATCAGGATAAAACTGAGACCGACTGAAACTGTGTGCAAGAGAAAAATGAAGTACATAGACATCCTGGAATGGCGAGCAGGTCAGTGGTTACCCCTTACTTTGGTCCTCTGCATCCCAGGTCCTAACTACAGAGCTATCTTGCAGTCTCTCTACATCCAGAAACGCTATGAAACCTTCCAAAAATTGCCATCAGAATGATACATTTCTGCAAAAACATTACATCGTTGGCGATGACAATTAGAAAAAGAACAAAAAAAGTCCCCATGCTGTTCCAAAAAATCATTTTACAGTTCTTTAGTCATGCCCCCACCCCCAAATGCTGCTTTCTCCAGGTCTGAAATGCATTAAACAGAAGCCCATAAATCTGCTGAAAAGTCTAAATTCATCTCAGTGGGTGCCTTTTTGATGAAGAGTCGTAACAGACCTTCTTGGAACAGCTCAGCAACCTTCAGACATGAGAAGCATCCAAAGAGTGAGCATTAGCGTATTAAAAAGTTAATTCTCTAATGGACTAACAGGGGGCTGCCCCCTCCATTCCTCACCTCTGCTCTTGGGGTGACTGACAGCGTCCTCCTCTCTGGCCATAAGGTTTCTCCTCCTCATGATGCTACCAGTGCTGAGACAGCAGTTGCTGCAGGGGGGACAGCGGCAGAGCCAGGCAGGCACAGACTGAGCAGGACAAAGCTGCTGGCTCAGGCATGTGGTCCTGGCTCCTCTTGGTTGCCTTCTGCATCATTAGGTGTGCAGCACCAACAAAGCCCAGGCCACCTTGTGCCCAGCTTTCTGCCTGACCCAACGCAGCAAGGCCCTGACCTTCCACCTGTTCATCACCTGTGAAAGGAACAAGTGAAGAGACCACTACTCGGAGAAGGACAGTTGCCAGGGATGCTCCTGAACTGGTGTCCTCACCAGTCATTTCCAGACTGGTGTAGACAAGGATGCTCATTTCAGTCCTCCCATCAATCCGTAAAATACCCCTGGGTTTTGAATCAGGTCAAGGGACACTGGGCATCAGGCCCCATTCCATGGGGAGTTCCTAGTGGTCAATTTCAGAACTATCTCCTGGGGGAGTAAGGGGAGAGGAGATTCACCAGGAACAGAACCCTCCAGCAGCAGAACCTTCCATTGAGAAATCCTGCAACCTGTGACACTCAATCCATTCCCAACAACAGCAATGGAGCTCCCAGGGCTGTGTGCAAACATCTGCACCAGGGGCACGTTGGAGCAGGGAGCCAGCCCAGAGCATGGCCGTTGAGAGCTGCCACCCCTGTGAGGTGTCACAGCATTTGAAAAAGCTCTTGCTGCAGTTAAGCAAACAGAAAAACTGGAAAACAGGTAAAATCCTCAAGTAACTCCTGGGGTTTCACTTCCACACTGATAAGAGATGCAAATTGCAGCCTTGCTCCACTAAGGCACTCAGGCACCTTTACATCAGCAGAAAGCAGCAATAACAAAGTACAACATAAGCTGCAGAACTGCCCTGAAGGCAGAGCAGTGGTGCAACCCCTGCACTCTGCCCCTCCCTCTCTTCTCTAGTTACCCCTCACCACAGGTAACAAAGTCCAAGTATGCCAACTCCTTCAATAAAGCTGTGAAAGCCATCAAAAACAACAAAAAGAAAGTGTAAAGTTCTCTAAGATGCCATAGGAAGAAAAAACGCAGGTGTTGAAGCTGAATGCAGCATCAGCTTTTAAATTTTTTGAAAGGGACAGATTTTAGAACACCAACAACAAAGGCATGGAGTCGCTAAAACCGATGCCAGTTGTTGATTTTAGGAGCTCAGGACTTCTGCAGCAGTGAAACTCTCAGGCACTGCCCTGCAAAAGGTGTTCTGTTTTGGTGGGGACTGCAGCTGGAAAAACAGATCAGTGATTATTGATCATAGAATCACAGAATGGTTGGGGCTGGAAAGGACCTCAAAGCCCATCCAGTTCCAATCCCCCTGCCATGGGCAGGAACAGCTCCCATTGGATCAGGATGCTCCAAGCCCTATCCAGCCTGGCCTTGACCACCTCCAGGGATGGGGCAGCCACCACTTCTCTGGGCAACCTGTGCCAGGACTTACCCACCCTCACAGAAAAACATTTCTTCCCAAGATCTCATCTAACTCTCCCCTCTTTCAGCTTAAAACTGTTACCCCACCTCACACCATCTTCCAGTATGGAGCCCTGAGGAGCTATACAAGTGGAGGACATGAGGTGGACACCAGCCCTCGTGCTGCTCCGCCGGGGCTGCACCCCAGGTTTTGATACATTGCTGGACAAACGCACAGCGCAACACACAGCAACAACTGTGGTGGGAAAGGGACACCTTTTTATAAAAAACAGCCCCAAGGAGTGAGTCTTCCAGTCCGAGAGTGGGCAGACACTTTGGTGCTTCACGTGGTAGCCCATCATTCCACAACAGCCATGCTTCCAAGTCCTGGAGCAGGCTGGCTGCAGCATAACAGGTTGACCCAGTAAGCAGATACCCCAAACCCCTTGGAAGATCCCTTTTCCAGAGAACTCTCCACTACACAGGATCTGGAGGCAGCAAGGCAGTTCCATAACCAGTGAGAAACTGCCCTTCCCACAGTGCAGGCCACAGTTTCTCCTCTACATGGAGCAGAGATCCCCCTGGCAGCCTATTCCACCAGGACAGGTTGAGATTGATGTAAACCACGTGTGGCCATGCTTGGCTTTTCCTGGTGTGCTTTGGCTTGCATCTGGAACCGTTTCCTAGTTCAGGCACTAGAAGCGTGGTGGGAATTTCTCCTTCCAACAGGGAACAAAGCAGTGTGCAGTGCCCAGGTGAGAGCATCCGACACAGCACATCAATAACTCTGCATATGAGAAAATGCTGACTTCTCCCATAGAAGTCTTAGCTTCAAGATGCAAAAATGTATTTCTGTGTCTGAAAAAGGTTGAACGCCTCTCTATATAAACCAACATCACCTGTAACATTTTTGTTTTCCTTCTCCAATGCCAACCGATCTCTCCACACAGCAGTCATTTCACCCTGCAGGGAAAAGAATCCATCCCTATCAAAATAGTTTAATACAGATAAAAATATTCTGGAAGGCTCAAATGGATCTTTCATAGAAAATCCCAGCACAGAATGCCCATAAGGAAAGTTACAGAGAAGCAGAAGGAACCCTTAAATGACTTCCCCAAGGCAACAGAACCGGGAGTCACACTGGGCAGCTCTTCCCACGTATCCCAGCACGCCAGCTCCATGCTGGGCACAGTGCAAACCCACCAGACGCACGAGTAGCTCAGCTCCCACCACAGCACCGCGTGTGCCATCTCCATAGTAATAAATGCAGTGACGCCCTTAATGCAGCAGATTATATACAAGCATTCCAAATCTCTTTAGAGGATTAGATTTTATGGGGGTATGAGAGGGACACTGATTAATATACACGCTGGAAAACCAGCGTAGGAGGGTGGGGAGGGTTATCTTCACATACAGTGCTTGGAAATTCTCCCACTGCCCAAGCCTTGGCACCTTGAAAAGAAAAGCAGTCACAATTTTTTCTCTATAGCTGTGCAGACACTTGAAACTTGAGGTTCAGCAATTGAGCCCACAGCTGATCCTCACCAGTTCTCACCAAGGTTTCTAATTTCTGCTCCCCATGCACCACTCTCCAGTTCCCAAGAGGAATGTTACTGCTACTTCTGCCGCTCTTGGAAAGCGCGGACCCTGACTTCTCTCAGCAGTAACTATTCGTTATAGTACAGTGCCAAATGACTTCTCCCTAAAGGAAGGGACAGAGATTGCTCAGAAACTACTATTTATCATTATTTTCCACTCAGTTTTCTTGATTCAAGTTTGCCAAACAGCCATCTAATAAAAAAAAAGTTCATATTTTAAATACTTCAGTCAAAGCCTGGACCAAAAATACTTCATTAGCAGGGCATGAATATGAGTTTTGTTTAAATCAATCTCTGGATGCTTTGCTAAGCCAAAGGAAGCTACCAGAGGAAGCACCAATGGAAATGACCTTGTCCAGCATCTCGCCAAGTGCCTAGGACTCCTAGGACTGGGCAGGCTTTTCTACCCTGCCAGTACCTTGCCTGGATAATCTTTACCTAACACAGGATAAATGGGATATTACTGGGGTGCTTTTATCCTTTGGTTGGTTGTCCCTGCTTTATAGACAGCAAGAGCCAAGATCCCAGTTCTACTTCATGCTGAAGTTCTGGATACAGACTCAACTGAGGTCAGTGGTTCCCAGAGCCTGGCCCTGGAAGAGCCCCTGGGGAACACTGTGCCTCCTTCCCGTGGCCTCACACCCTGCAGCATTCCAACTGGTCCTGGTGCCACAAACAGACGGGGGTCCAGTGCTGCGGTTAGAAAATGAGACAGCAGAGCAAGCTGCTGCAGAGTACACAGAGCTGTTTCCCACCTGAAGTCATGCTGTTCTGCTACATACACGGCACTTTTCAGAAGATGCTACAGCACAAAGAAGAAATGGCTCAGGTATTTAACATGATCATCGTCCTCTAACACCTAGTCCAGGCATGTCAAACTCATCTCCTGCTCCTGCAGCGTAGTGCGCATCACACAGTGCATACGTGCCCAGCACTGGCAGGAGCGTAGGGGCAAGGAGCTCGGCGCTGCCACTGGGTAGAAACAAGGTGCTGGGCCAGATAAAACAAGAGGGAGGGCTGGATTCAGCCCGCAGGCCATGAGTCTGACACCCCTGACCTAGTCTGATGCTGAGACTTGGGGTGTTCGCATCCAAGAAAGGCACTACAAACCCAGCCAGTGTGGCCAGAATTATTATCACCAGCATGAGAGGGTGTCTCTCTCCCCCAACACCTGCACTGGAAAACACTGGGGATGAGGGAACTCAAAGTAGAAACCCAGGCACCCAGGACTGAGGGACACCAGGTAATTCTCTGCTCATTTGGTAGCTGTAGCTGTCGCTGCTTAATTCCACTCAGCAGTCAGCCCACCAGACTGGGTCACTCGTGTCACTGCTGAACACCGTCCCTCCCACGCTGCAGGTACCAAACAGTAGCACTCACAAACTGCTTTAACATAAACCAAACACTTTCAGGAAACTGAGCCTCTGACATCCTATTAAAAACTAACAATAAAAACTCATCAGATCCCACTTTTCCTGTGTATTTTTTGAGCACTGGACCTGCTCAGATTCTCATCAAAGATAATTAAGAGCCCTAGCAACCGGTATCGATCCAGTCTGCTCTGCAGAGCTGTTGTGCCATGCAGCCTCTTAACCCCACGCCCGCATACCGGGCTGCTACGGCTACACTGGAAGTGCAGAAGCAGAAAGGCACGGCACGTGGCCGGAGTGGGACGAGGAAGCTGGGATGAGAAGAAAAAACGATGGAGAAACAGGAGAGCAGAATCTGGTGGACTTGGAGCACAGAAGGAACTGATGGCTGATTGCCATCCAGGCCCTTAAGATTTCCTGGAGGATTTCAAGCCCATGAACACCTCTTTTCCAAGGATGAAAGGGCACTGTCACTTCCTACACTTTGCCTAGTGTAACAAACAAGATGAGAGCATCAAGACAAAGCAATTCCCCACAGACACAGCTGAACCTTTTCCCCTAAGGCAGAGCATAATGCTTCTCCTCCTGCTCTGAAGTTTGCACGGACACCGCTGGCGCCACATCCAAGGAGAGGACACCAGCTCCCTGCCGCACTACTCTGGATCCAGTTCCGTGCGGGAAGAACGGCCCCGGACTCACCCCTGTTAAAGCCTGGGAGCACGGCCTCCCCCCAGCACTGGCCTAGCCGACTCCTCCCCTGCAACACTAACAGCCAGCGAGAGAACTAAACCACTCTTTCATTTGACTTGAAAACATTCTATTTAATTTATACAAATAACTACTGAATAGAAAAAGTAGATTAAAACAAAATAGTTATTTTTCTGGCAGAGTTTAAATGCATATTATATAGCTTAGAAGAAATAAAATGCATTTTCCCCACAGCATTCATGACCTAAAATTGTAGTTAATTCCTCCATCGCCTTCCTATCCCAGACCAGCGAGATACCAGACACAGTGTCACGTGGGTGTTGGCGATATATATGTTCCGTATTTAAACTGAAAACATGTTACAGACCACACGCCTACAATTGTGAAGCACTTAAAACGTGACTATTGAGTTGTAATATGATAATACAGAAAACAATTCATGTTTTAGGTTATATCGTGTTACAAAAACATGTGTAAGAAATCATGAAAGAGGCCACATAAAAATAAGCTTTAACTTTATGCACTCATTTTACAGTTTAAAAAACTGGCAAGTGCACTGGTAATAAATAATTTGCAGGTTTTGTATAAACGAGAGATTCCTAATGTTCAGCATTATTGTAAACATCAGTACACATGTAAAATGCAGCTAAAATCTGACAGTTACACTTTCAGTTTCCCAAATTAATTTCCTATTACTCAGGCATAGATCGATGTAGTTTACAGCCAATCATCTTTTTGGCAAGTCATGTCATTAAAATTAACAGTGACAGTGCAAGTCAGGAATGCAAAGAATTCCTAGTGCAATAAAGAAGAGAAGCACAGGCAATATTGCTGATTAAAATTTACCACTTCCCTGTGTTTGCCCTGGGAGTGATTAGGAGAATTAAAAAAAAAAAAAAAAAGAGAGAAGCTGTTCAAAGCCATTATTTAATGCCCTGATCTTGTCTTAGGATTTCTCTGTCTTCCTTCAGGCCACTACCTTTGCAACAGTACATCCAGAGGCAGTCCTTATAGCTTGACCAGTTGTGAAATGCCCATCGTAGTTACTGAGCAGAGTCCGTGCGGTTCCGACGTCACCCACGCAGACAGCTTGCTAAGAACTTCAGCCTCGACAAGCAGCCACGTGGGGACCAATCGTACAAACTGTCCGGCCAGACTCCTTCCGAGCCAGACAAACGCCTTCCCAGGGGGAGAGCACCACGAGAAGAAGGTCAGCAGTCAGCTTTCAGTTTATCTAAGGAATTATCAATTTTGGTCAAAGTCTTTTTGATTCGCAGGGCTGTTAGTCTCGCTGACGGATTCTGATACCAACATTCTTTCATCAGCTTGGCAAGAGATGTTAATGTCTGGGAAAAGAATGAAAACCACAGAACACGCATGTTAAGTACACAAAAGTCAAGCCCAGAAAGCACCAGATTGGGTTACACACGCACGATAAGGCTTTATTGCCTTGTTAATACTCAATTTTCAAGTTAGCGTAACCTTCAACAAAATGGTTTTTTTTCTAATTAAGGAACCACCCTACAGAATCTCTTTCCAATGAAACTGACTCCTGCGAGATGAATGAAGGAAGCCAGAGAAGGCACAGATTTTCCACTCATGATTTCATTATGTCCTGCACAACTTTAAATGGCTGGGATTCCCAGCCGGCTGGTGCAGCAGCACAGCCAAGATCCAGCAGATGGGACCTCTCATTCCTATTGGCCCCAGGCAGCCACAGACTCAAACCAACCTCCGCCCCTTCAGCAATAGGGAACAAAACAGCCGGTCACCCTGCAGAGTCCAGGCTGATGCTGATGATGGAGAAAAATAAACCCCAGCACTTGCCTTTCGAAAAGCCCCTTACCCCATAGGCAGGAGAGACCAACGTTCTCTTCTGAACCTACATGCCTACAAGCCTACATGGGCTACCTTCCCTTAAACAAACTGTACCTCAGAGAGAACATAGCCATGTAGGAAAAGCAGCTTTAAAATTGTTATTGTTAAATCGTGCTATTAAAGGCCAATCCATGAACAGCTCAGACTTCAAGTGATAATTGTCAGGACCGTTACAGCAGAAGAGTCAGCTTGTGCCTTCCCCTGCCCAGGCACAGCCACTTACAGGGTCTGAGAACCATCTGTTGGGAATGTTTGGCCTCTGCTGGTCTACACAAACCACTTTTCTCATGTCTTCAAAACTGGGATCATTTGGAACCAAGTCATAAAAGGGTGGTTTGTAGTCTTCCACAATACCTGTGAGACAAAAAGAAGAGGCGTTGTTGGGTGACCACCTTGGTGAAATGGAGCTTCTGGACAGAAAGGGAGAGCCCGCAACCCACATGCCTGAGGAGCCCCAAAATCTTGTACAAGTTAACACCAGTGTCCAGCAGCCATCAAACAACAGAACAGCTCTTCCTATCACAGGAACAGCTTTTTCTACCCAAAAATGTTAGTTAACTGGCTCATGTTATGAGCCCACGAAGAACTGCACTTTGCAGAGGCTTGAACTGAAATACAAGAAACGAATCAACTTGCCAGACCCACAGCTGCCCCACAGCCAGACGTACATGAAATCCACAAGAATCTGTTGTTTTGGATATACTGACTTGGAAAAGAGGTTCTCAAACTTCGCCACAATACTTGGGATTTAGTTTTCTCATTCTATTGGAGATGAAGATTGAAATCCCATATATCCTCTATAAAAATCTGTAAATCCCTGTCTGTGATGACTTGCCAAAAAGGGCAACCGTCTTCAGGAATTACAGCTCCCTTAGGACACAGCAGGACAGTTCAAAGATCCAGCTTCCCAAATAAGTTACCATAATGAAGGAACCTCACGTTGACTGCGGGATTTGCCCATGGAATTCTGACACTCCCCCCACCCCCTTCAAGCAGTGGACAGCTGCATGTACCAATCCTCACTCCCAGGGCTGTGCTCCTGTCAGGACACTCCTCCCTCTTCCTCCAGGAAGACAAAGTAACCTTTACTGAGAGAACTTAAGAATGCCTGTCCCTTGTGTATCCACACATTCTTCTGCTTCAGATAAAGCCCTGGTTTTACATTAGTCAAACACAGAACTTAGAGTTACATCACAGAGTTCTAGAAGTGTTTCCAGAGCCCTTGGGATATCCTAGATGAACTTCATCATCAAAAGAGACTCTGGCTCCAATTTACTTTTCCAGCCCCTGTGGTCCTTCTGAGGTACAGGGTGCATAACTGGCTGTTTCAGATAAGGCATCTAGTGGCAGATATGAAATGCAGTGGGACTGGCCTTTACTCCAATGGAACAGTTCCAGAGCTCCCTGATCTGCCCCTGCCAAACACCACAGCCCTGTGGGGCCACTCCTGGCTCCACACAGCCCAGCCAGCGAGCCACTGCAACCTCTATCCCACACTGCCCCACTCGCCAACCTCCCTGACCCATCACCTGCTTCCCTCATCCACTGCTCCAGGAACAGTGGCTGCTCACTTCCAGGGAGACCCTGAAGCCCTTCAGCACAACCCACAGCTTCCCATTGCTGGACAGGTTTAAAATGATTTCTGTCATTTGCAATACATTGTAATGTTTTTCCCCAGGGCTGCTGGCTTTCTGCTACTCAAATCAACCAGAACTCCCACCCAGACTGGCATTTCCTCCCATTTATTCCCTGCTACTTTAGTGCCCGCTTGTCCCATGCACATAGGAATCTCACTGGAGCAAAGCCAGAGCCACACAGGCACCAGTGCCACAGCACTGCAAATGGGACAGACTCACATCCTCAAGGAGCCACTCTCTCCTTCAACTCTCAACAGCTGCTTTTGGAGAGCGCCTCCAAAGCTATCTGAATCCTCTCCTCCTAAGTCTTCCCTCAAACTCTGACTTGCAGTAGTTCCCAGCTCTAAATTGGAAAGGGGAAGATTTTGATGAGACATTATGAAGAAATTCTTCATAATAAGGGTAGGGAGGCCCTGGCCCAAGTTGCCCAGAGAAATGGTGGCTGCCCCCTCCCTGGAAGGCCAGGCTGGATGGGGCCTTGAGCAGCCTGGTCTGGTGGGAAGTGTCTCTGCCCATGGCAAGGGAGTTGGAACTGGATGGGCTTTAAGGTTCCTTTGAACTCAAAACATTCTTTAAACAACTCCAACTCCTGCTTGTTGTTCCTCATAGTACCTCCTATGAATGGGTTTGTACTGGGATCCTAAGCCAGCAAGCACCCCGCTGGAACCAGCCCTACCTGCCCTGTGAGGCTCCAGCCAACCACCCGGACTGGGACAAACGAGAGAAAACAAACAAGCAGTCATTTTTACCTGAAGAAAGCCTGCTCTCTGATGTCAGCTACAGAATGCCAGGTTAGGTTTTAATAGGAACAGATCAGCCAGATGCAGAGCAAATAAATGCATACAACAATTCAGAATACCCCCAGCTTTAAGCATGTTGCTGTTAGAAATCCATCATTGCCAGCATCTGCAGACAGGACTCAAGGGCATGTCCTGTGTCCTCCTGTCTGCCTGGGTCTGGAAAGCACAACTCTGGAGTCAAAAGAGGGCTTCTGAAGTGGCAAGAAATCACACCAACACATACCCAGTTGAGAGGCTCTCAAATTCAGACATGCTTCAAGGGAATACGAAGCAGCCCTATGCATTAGAGAACAGGACGGCAGCTACACTCTTTCCAAGCGGCTTTGACCAAGCCCTGTTTTGTGAGCACTTTTAACTTGGTAAAGCAAGAGCAACCCTGAATTCCGATCACTTCTTCACAGTCTACTTATTTTCCTTTTGTTTCTCAGGTCTGGTCATGAGAAATAGCCATCTAAAAGCATTCACTGAGGCTTAACAACTCGTGGAAAAAGTTGAAAGACTTTATGATCTAAAACCTTAACTTAGCTCTTTGGCATGATTTCTAATCATGGTTTAGAATGTAACACAGGATTCTCTTTCTTCTCTGCCTTAACAGAAATGACAACAGCATTCGGCTGTTGTACCAAACACACCAATAGCTTCAACATGTGCAGCAAAGTGTCAGGAACCAAAATACTTTGGGGGTCCAGTATTTTCCTGTGCATCCTATGCTTTTTGGGGGCAGATGCTTTGAGGTGAATTACGATTTGCTTAAGTCCTTGTATGAACAAGTAAACCAGTCCCACATACTCACCGTTGCTAACCATGCGCCTGGCCACTTCCCAAAGGACCAGCCCAAAAGCCCAGATATCCACCCTTTTGTAGGAGTCAAAGCAGTCTGCCTGGATGGTTTCGTCCAAGACTTCCGGAGCCATGTAGCGCTTGGTGCCCACACGGGGATTATTCCCCACATCCAACTGATTGGTGCTTTGGGAGTGCATAACTGCAAGGCCTGAGGGACAGCAAAAACACCATGGTTAAGTCCTCTTTAAAACTATGGCAGCATACATTTAAAGTCATATGTGAGCAGTGACACCCACCAGACAACTCCTTAAACATAAGGAGCCAAGAGTCCAACTGTCCAAGGACCAACCGGGTCAGCTCCAAATGAGCTATCGACAACAGGCCGTGTGTCCACATGCCCAGCCCAATTATCCCCACAGGGATTAGCATTAAGCATGTTATTGCACTGTTACAAAACGCTGTCATTAAGGGGTTTGCAGCCACTGGATGTCACCAGCGCTACAGGCACGTACACACAGGAGGCCAAGCATCTGCTGCTTAGAAGAAAACAATTTTACACAGCATTCAAATGTATTTATAGAACTTTTGGGTGGGTGGATGTATCCGAACTGTGGGGAAGAGAGAAGAAAAACACTGCATGATGGAGATACACAAGTTAAAAAGTAAAGCTGGAAAATAAAACAACATCGTATTTGCAGTAGGCTGAAAAACAAACATCCTCAAGCTGATCTAAAATGAGTCAGTCAAAACCACTCCACCTAGTTCTACTAATTACTAAACATTTAAGCAAAGAACATTATGTGAGGCACCAAATTACTGTAAATTTGGAAACACACTGAGTACTCGTTCTGCCCTGGTAAACAGGGAGCCCTGCAAATTGAACAGCAACAGGCGCACGGCAAAATGAAGCAATAGAAAAGGATGACACCAACTCCCCGCTTCCCTCAACAAATCTTGTACAAAAGACATATCCCATTTACATTTAACCTGAGCTCATTTTGGATGGAACTTTAAAAGCTTCTTAACTCAGTCTCATAAAAACTAACCCATCACCAGGTCATTACTGGGTTTTATCTTGCCAAAAAATATCCAGTACTTCACCCTAACAGAAGTGTGGAAAACACTTTCCTACAATTTAAATGCACTTCAAGTAACCTCCATTAGCTAAGAAAGTGCTTAAGGCACCTCTGGAAAGATCCCACCTTCTAACCCCATGCCTGCCAAGAAATCACCTGGAAAGGCTGCTGTCCAGATAAAAATACTTGGTTATATACACACACAGATATAGGGCCTCAATCTACACACACGCTTCTGTAGTTCTTTACATTTGGACGAACTTCTATTATGCAACATCTATGGATTAGAATACTTTAAAAACCTCTTGCACACTGGAAGCAAAGGTTAGCAAACAAATTTCTTGGCAGTCCCTGAAAAGGTCAAGACTTTAGGGAATGCTTTGATAAAATCATAATTCTCCATCCAAATTGGGCAAAAACAGACTCCGTGGATTGACAGGGCAAAGGTTTACAGCTGACAGATGCAAGTCAGCATCCTGTCCACTACGAACTCAGAGGGTGTTGCAATATGGTCAGGGGGCAACGATGTTGTAATCAGGCTCTCATTGTGGTGGCACCCATGCTGTCTGTGGGAGCTGGGAAGCAGATATTGCACTGCTGGAGCTCCTTTTCCCCTCAGGAGATGCCGATGTCCATTGGACCAGTCAGTGCGGAAGCACTTGCCAGAGCAGCTCTCACTGAAAGGCACTGATTCTTTGAAACAGAAGCTCAACAAGAACACAAACTGATGAACAGCAGTCTTCCAGACATCAAAAAACCCTCTTCCATGTACACTGGAGTATATGTTAGAAACAAATCCTGAGCAATCGTGTACTGTTAGCACTGTGCACCATCCTCACAGATACCAGGGCGTGTTCTGAATGATGGTCACCAATCCATACAGAGGGGCACAGGGGAGCAAGGAGGAAGAGAACTGGGCTTTTTCTTCTTTCTGTGTAAGCGTTATTCTACTGTTCTACAAAGCTGCTCAATGCAGACTGACTTCCACACACATGAATTGCTTTAGAAGGAGAAGGGCAGAACTGTTCAACAGTGCTGACAGAATGAAGCGCTACTGACATCCTTGGACTTTACCACAGAGCTCCTGCTTAGGTAGAACAGCCTGAAACAGCCCGTGTGGTAACTGCCACCTGGGATATGCGGTGCTCTTCCAGACACTCATTTCCAGCACGGTTCCTGATGGTCAAGCAATGCTCCATGCCTGCTGCCAGGCACAAAGGCCAGGACTGAACAGCAGCAAACACCAGGCTGCTGGCAAAATTCACATCCCAAACACTTATGAGACAGGCATCAAAGTGATTTTATTCCTCCTCATTCCCAGAGCTGACATCTATTCATAATGGGTAGATTGCAATCCCAGAACCTGTATGACCAACAGAACCCAAGGTCAGCTTTGCTCTGAGTAGCTGTAGCGAATCTTTCCATCCACTCCGACTTCCCAGTTTACAAGTGCCATTTTTCTTGTACGGTGCAGGTGTTGAGACAGAGGAGAGAGGGCAGATAAAAAAAAAGACAAGGCTATCTGGAAAAGAGGCATGAATATATGCCAGAAGTAACAAACTCTACAGGGAAACTCTTCAGATAAGGAGCAAAGAATGTGTCAGATACACACGTTTTAAAAAAATAACTATTTTACTCCCAGAAAAACTAACTGGGAAATGTTTATTGCTGTGCTCTCTCAGAACGCCCCCCAAATACATGAGCCCTCTAGATAAATACGTAGCAGATTCCATTTTATTACAGTGATGTCAAATCAACACTGGTATGTGCTACCCCTAATGATAAATTTATTTAGAAGACTCCAGCTGGAGGAACGTACGGAGCTTGAGACAGTGAGCCCAAAGTTTTTAGACTGTAAGTGTAAGGACATTTATTAGTTCAGAAAAGAGCTGAAGCCTAATACTTGCTGCCTTCTAGGATCCACAAACTGAACCTAACAACAAAAACGGCCCAGATGCCTGGCCTGCCCTGCAGCAAGGGTGACACTGACTCCCCAGCAGCCAAGCGGTGTTTCTAAGCTGTACCTGCCATCTAGTGGCTGTCCTAAACCTTCAGGGTGGCACCAGATCACAGCAGGCTTATTTTAAGGTTCCTTTAAGACTTTTAGAGTTGGAGCTCTCCAACATATTTGACTGCTGCAGAAATGGACAGAGGAAGTGCACTCACCCAAATCCGCTATGCAGCACTGCCCATTCTTCTTCACGAGGATATTCTTGCTCTTCAAGTCTCGATGCGAGATGGCCGGCTTCCCCTGGGTTCCGAATATCTCTATGTGCAAATGCGCGAGGCCGCTGGCTATGGACAGGACGATGCGCAGGCAGCTGACCGTGTCCAGGGTGGTGAGCTGCAGGTAGTCATACAGAGAGCCCATCTCATGGTAGTGGGTGATTAACCACAGCTGTGTACTCGAGTTCCTGGAAGTCATATCAGATGCAATAAAACCTAGAAAGAGAGAAGGAGAAAAAGAGAAACAACAAAATAAAATGACAGTGCTCCTTCAAGTCTTCCCAAGGAAAGAATCAATACTACTAGCTCCCTCTTGCAATTCGAAATGCTGTTTATTTAAACCTTTTCCATGATTATGCTGTGCCAGAAGCAGGCTGCAAGTATTGCCATGATGAAAAGAGAGCTGAAACTTTCTGGAACAGAACCACAGAATCATTTCAGTTGGAAAAGACCTTTAAGATCATGAAGTCCAACTATCGATCCAGCCCTGCTAAGTCCACCACCAGACCATGCCTCCAAGTATATCTGCTCATCTTTTAAACGCCTGCAGGGATGGGGAGCCAACCACCATCCTGAGCAGCCTCTACCGGTGTTTGACACCCCTTTCAGTAAAGAAATTTCTCCTAATGTCCAACCTAAATCTCCCCTGGCACATCTTGAGGCCATTCCCCCTTGTCCTGTCCAAGCTACCAGGGAGAAGAAGAGAGAAAATGCTCTTTGCAAGATTTTACCAGGTCTATTGATAAGAACGCATTTATGTGTTTTGTCAGTCACCCAACACAACCACTTCTCAGGACACATGCTTGAAAAAAAATAGTAATGATTACTTTTTATCTTTTTTTTTTTTTTCTTTCTTTTGAAGGACTTGGTGTGGGGAAGTTTCCAGTTAAACAGGACAACTGCCAGGTTGCAGCATATCTGGATCTTGCTGCGAAGACGTAGTTCCTCAAACAGATGCGTCAGATGCAATCATTTCCATTGTTAAGGTCAACAAGCAGTCATCGCTGCTGAAACACATTTCACCTTTGCACCCCATCCCAATAAAGAGATGCTGTGTGCTGTGCCAGCTTCACATCCACATCCAAAGTAAGTCTATTTGGAGCCGTCCCAACAATCAACCTTAATAGATCAAAAACTTGCTGTCCCCACAGAGAACATCACACCCTTTGGGTCAAGTACTGAAAAAAAGCACATCTTGCCACAACAACAGCCTGCTCTCCAACAATCTCCCATTGCTTCAAACGCTGGGTGGGGAGGGACTGCTGCAGCCTGACAAGTCATCAGACCTTTGGGATAGTCTGAAAATCATCTGCTGAACTGTGCACCATCTCACAATGGAGCTGCAGGACATAACATGCGGCAGTTGGCTCAGGAGAGTTTGGCAGTGCCAGAAGAGGAGCACCCCAAAACCCTAAGAATAGCAAATCTGGTGTTTCAAGTACCAGACAGCTCTATTGTTGCACAGCTTGCTTCCGCGGTGAGGTAAGGCAGAGCATCTTTGTGCTTCACAGTTGTGCTCCACAACCATTTTATACAAAGGAACAGAGAAACAGCTCTCTTCAAAACTCAAGAACCTCAAGAACTGGTTTGAAAAAAATGGTGTCTTAGACCTGACCCCCAAATTCAGTAGTTCCCTTCCTGCTGCCCCTGAATTCATTCAGTATCACCACACTGTTGACCTCAATGGCTTTACCTGGGAAGGAACAAAAGGTTTATTCCCATGTCTGAGGAACAAATCATGTTTATTAAAAGCCTAGGTATGACGTTTGTTAGAAAGAACACCCTCTACTTGCTCTCCTGAAGGTCGGTTTCTGCACGATGTGACAATTCTGTCATTTGTGATATTGTTTAATAAATTAAGTCTATAAAACAGCCAACAGATTTGACAGTTATCAAGAAAGACTAAACACAGAGGAACATGGGAAACGTGTAATGCGATTTCAGTCGAGTTCCTTGCTCTCTCGGGAAGCCAAGTTCAATAACTCACATTTCAGCAGGCCACCAAATTGTTTTTGTAGTAGCAAAGGAAGTGCTTCAGGAAACATTAGGCAAACGCCAAGCAGAGTGAGCTATAGAGCCAGGGAATATTTTCTGACAGGAAATAAGAATAAGGAGCCCCAGTCAAACTGATTACAGACAGATGGATTGTGGGGGAGATAATGTCAGCACTCAGAAAACACACTGCCGCTTTTATGTGCGATAGTGGCAGCCCAGTGGAAGAAGGTCATGGCTACAAGTAATCAGCAGGGCTGCTTAAACCTCTGCCATGGCTCACAACTCAAAAAAGCCATTGTTTCCTAACCTCTCAGGACTGACCATACAAGGTACAAGGGATGCAGAAGATTCAAAACCACCATATTTTCATGTTTACAGGGGAATGAGATACATCATAAAGGGGCAACTCGAAGTTTAAACAGCAAAGGAGTTCAGATCACCCTGAGCAGAAGAGTTAAACAGAAGAAAAAAAATGGATTAATACTGCACTTGGTTCAGGCACATGGAAAAGTATTCAACTATTTAAATCTCATTATAAACTCCTCCCCACTTTTTCTGCCTTCACTTCTCCCATGTGAACTGAATCTATAAGAAAACACAGATCCATCAGAACTTCTCTACTCCTCTGCCATTTGGCTGCCCTGCAACAAGAGCTGCAAGGGTGAACTCTTAGCACGGGAGCCTCTCTCACACCTCCATTCTTCTCTACGCATTGTACTGCCAACAACTGATTCATCTGGTTGACTGCTACTTGCTAGAACATTGCAGGAGGACAATGATTCATGGTTGCTGCGACACTTTCTCCAGCTGAGACACAGATTTCAGCCTCTTCCTGGCAAGTGCTCCCCTTAAAACGTCCCTTCAGCCATTTACTACAATCCCAAGAACCTCATCTCAGAGTGCAAGATACCTAGCAAATCCAGTGTTTTGCAGGTGAACCATTTTGGGTTAACTCACCTTTACACCAGCTACACCAGGAAACACCAAGAGGGTGGTTCTACTTACCTAAAATATTTTCATGCCGCAGCAATACAGTGTTGTACAATTCAGTTTCCCTGAACCAAGATTTTTCATCCCTAGAAGAGAAGATCTTCACAGCAACATTTTCTCCTTGCCACTGACCCCTCCAAACTTCTCCGTAACGGCCCTTTCCTTGTAGGGAAAAAACACAGTAGAAGTTGTCAACAACCTTCACAGGGCACAAGGACAGGATTAGCTAATAGCATAGAAACTCAACTGTCATGGTCCAAATATCACACTGATGTAGTCTGATCACCCCTGCATACACTTCATACCACTTGACCATCACACTGTGCTCCACTGTCCCTTCATTTTTCCTGTTTGCTTCAGCTGCAAGCTCTGAATCATGGAAAGTTTCAGACTGGAAGGGACTTCAAAGCCTATCCAGTTCCAACCCCCCTTCTACTGGATCAGGGTGCTCAAAATCCCACACAACCTGGCGCTGGACACCTCCACGGGTGGGGAAGAGAGGATGGATCTCCCCTCTTTGCACACTGGAACAGGTCACAGTGTTTGTACCAGAGAGCAGTAATCATCCAACTCCCAACAATGAAAGCACCATTGCAGCTTAAGCAGCAAAGGAAACATCCTGCAAGCTGAGCATACATAACACAAATAAATCCATCAACCCTAAAGGGAGGAGCACAGGGAGGACATCTGATGCTGCGGATACAGCCCTTACATCTCTTTTATATCAGAAGATGTCCCTGCCCATGGCAGAGGGGTGTAATTGGGTTGATATTTAAGGTCCCTTCTGCCCCAAACCATTCTATGATCACCAGCCCTGGTAAAAACCACCTGCACAGCCAGACACACAAATACAGAAGGCTGGTCAAAAAACAAACAATAAACAAAGCAACAAAAAAGAACCCCAACAAAAACACCCCACCCACAAACCATAAAGGAGACTACACACAAAAAAACCAAAACAAAAGCCCCCACCCTTGTCCTGCACAGAAGAGGACACAGCTCAGAAGGATGCATGAAATGATCAAGTACCCAAGAGAAAAGCAACATTCTAGACAAGGGGCACTGGGAAAGTTCTGGTTGTTGCCATTCCCATCACCTGAATACAAAACCTGACAGCCTCAGGCTTCATACAGTGAACTGTGCCTGATTTGACAACTACAAATATGCCCATCATTTTCTCCTATTAGGATCAATCATTATCATGCCTTCCTTGCCTCGTTAGCGTCTCGTAATGCACCTTGGATCCACAACTCTGTCTCAGGGTATCTTTGACTCCAAACACTTCCTAAAATTACTAAATACAAATTTAACACTGTTCAATTAATATACATACACTGAAGGAAGGTGTAATGGACTCTTAACACTGAAGTCCTGCAAAAACCTACAGTCCCAGCAGAGTTTTAGGGCAGAATTACTAGAGAGGGTTTCTCTTTTAGGAGGCAAAGAGCAGCATCTCCTGCATGGTCCCAAAGCGACAGTGCAGAGCCAGGGAGATACAAAACATTCATGCTTCCATTTGAATGGCACAAAAGTCAACAGGTTATGGGTTTTTTTTAAAAGTCACATTAGCTACTGTGCTTGATGCTTCAACTCCAGACCTCAAATCCAGATAAGTCTTTTCTAATACTAAAGCTTTTGAACTAAACATCATTTACTGTGCCATGGTTTAGATGATGGTTGGTGTTAGTGTTGGTGTTGGGTTATAGGTTGGACTTGATGATCTCAGAGGTCCTTTCCAACCTTGTGATACTGTGATACTGAGCAAATGTTTGATTGAGAGTCTGACACTTCCCAGCTGCACTTGCTTCTCTAAGAACACAGTTTATTTGGCTTACAAAGCCCCCAAACAAGCCCAGTGTGTATTTCCTAACACCAGCTTACTGCACAAAGCTGTAACTTTCCAATCACAAAGCACAGGGGATGTTTGCCCCTTTCCTCTGCTCAGGTCACTTTCCAAACCCAAACCCATCCCATAAGCTGAAGCCTGAGAAGTTTCATACAAGCAGTGAGGGTGGGAGATAAAGAGTTTTTCCTCTGCATTTGTTACCAAGATTTGGCAGTAGGCGTGAACAAGACATATACTGACCTACACACTCAACAAGCGTGATCTGGCGGGCAACTGTTCTTTGCACCAAGAAAGGTAGTCCAGAACCACTTCCAGATGTGCAGGAATGGTCCAATAAATCCTGTTCAAAAGTAAAAGCACAAGTTTACAACCTATGAAAAACTAATTTCTTTCTCTGTTTATATACAGATGGGTATGCAGGAGAGGCTAAGTTAAAGGCTACTGGTATATCAACAGCTCTGCTGATGCCACATTCAGTGACTCAGGACCAACACGCACCCAATGTCATCACCATACAGATGGAAAGAGAATGCACTTTGCAAGATTCTACCTCTTTAAAGAGCACCCACACAGAGGAGACTGGTAGGGCAGTTGTAACTTAAGTATTATCACAACACAGCAACAAACAGCAAAGAAATCCAGCATCCTTTCATTCTCAGATTTCTCATTCTCTTTTATTTGGCATTAAAGTACTGCTTAATACATAAATAACAGGTAGTTTACTGCCTACGAAGCTGTAACTCCCAAACTGCAAGCTCTCCTTTGCCCATCCATCCACCATCCAGTTTTCCATCGTTCTCCAATCCATCTTCATCTCTCCTCTCCATCTTGGTTCCAACCCCCACTCCCTTTCTCCTTTGGTATACAGACCTTGCCCACTTCCCACTCCAGCTCCTGTTTCTGCCCTTGCTGTTACGATTCTCCAGCCCTGTACGGTCAGGGGCTGCCGCCCCCAGAGTTGCTGCTCCCAAGCAGAATGCTGCACACCCTCCTCTTCTCCATCACAGCCTGCAGCCAGGAACACCACAAAGGTGCCTTGGTTTGGGGAAGAAGAGTGTCCCATGCTTGAGCACCACAAGCACACCTGGCACCACCAGAGTTTTTCTGCTGTCTCAAGTCCTTGCCCCAAATCAGCAAGTCTTTAAAAGACAACACCCAAAGAACGCATTTTCTCCTTCCTTAAAGGTGTACAGCCGCACAAGAAGAATATTCCCTCCAAAAAAATAGCGTGTCGTTTCATGGTCAATAATAGTCATGGGAAATTTGGGCCCAAACTATTCCACTTTGATACAGGTATTTATAACTGATAACAGTTTTAAAACAAACAAGATGATGGGAGCATTCCCTGTACCACCTACACTAGATCCGTCATTGGTACGCCAGGAAATTTGCCATAAAAAAGCTTTTCTTAAAAAGTTTCTCAGTTTCTGGCATTTTTTGTGCATGGAAACCGGACTTTAAACTGTCAGCTTATAAAAACCCAGAAGTGAGTTTCTAATTGCATGTTCAAATCCTGTTACCCTCTTACAACGCTAATACCCAACTACTCTCATGGCAAGGGCTTCCGTATCGGTTCAAAGCATTAACAGCTCTATTACTGGAAATTTTTCTTCACAAAGGAAAATAGGATAAAAAAACATAAGCATAATCAACTTATTAACATTCCCAGCAAACTGCACTATTGAGCTTTAACCAGATCCAAGGAAATCTCATTTCTCCTAACGATTTTTTAATTAGTGCTCAAGGAAAAGATAATCTGAGAATGGCAGGAGACTGCTATTTTGCTTTTAAATACAAACTGAAAGCTCTTTCCCCCCTCTGCTTGTATCAGAAGCAAAAAAAACAAACCCAAACTTAGCAGCAGCAACTGTAAAAACAAGAGTTGCAGAGGCCACAGCTCTTCCCATTCCCCATCAGGGGAAGCCCTGAGCTCACTAATCCTAAACACAAACTGATCAAACGTGACAAAACCAGCAGTTTAAAACACACAATGGAGAAGAAAAATCTGGCATTCTGAACATCATAGTGCTCAGATAAACATTTAGGAGCAATGAACTATCAATGTTGTCCCATCACCAGCACTCTAGGCAAATCAGAGGCACTGCAGTCACAAACTAAGAGAGGTGCACCCCAAAGCAACGTCCATTATTAGGGTGTTACATGTGCAGGGAACTGGGGAGTACACAGACAGGAGGCTGGACACACAGAAATATGTAGAGGCACTGGAATATTGGAATATCAATAACGGGAATATTGGCAGATGGGAATACTTTAGCATCCATGACACTTTATTCTTATGCTCTCCCAGCCTCCAAGCACATGCAGCTCAGGGACTTCCTCAGCTGGATTTGTTTTCTCCATGCCCTGAACGCTACCCAGTCTTCTCAGTCTGTTGCTCTTTGAACTCATACAAGCCTGCAGCACCTGGAAAAAATCATCAGGAAGAGGTTCCACCAGCTCAGTTACTGCTGTGTTAAGAACCACCTTCCAGATTTTCATCCTTCCTCTCATTTGCAAATTTTGCTCCCTCCCCTGTTACGGTACTGCAGAAGGTGAACACTGGATCCCTGTCCACCCTCACCACGCTGTTCATCTCCATCACAGTCCCCTCTCCTTAGAGAACCAGACTCCTCTTCGTGGCTGGAGTATTGTTCTCCTCATTCAACCCTTACACAGGCTGTTTCAGAACACTGGGGCATCCAGGTGTCCAATTACTCTGTTCTAACCTATTTTTCCCTAAAGAAGAATATTCCCTGTTCCCATGGTATGCCATGCTGGCCATCTCAAACCCTGAAAATGTACTTGCCAGGTCATACTCTGTGAACAGAAAGGTTTTTCCACTGACTCTTCCAGTACTCGCAGCTCTATTTTATAGAAACACTCCTGCTCCTAAGCAAAAAGATGCAAGAAATAGTTTCCAGCTGCCCAAAATAGTTTCACTTCCTGATCAGTCTCATGGATCTTTCTTTTAATAACTTCCCACAGCTGGGCCTGCAAAGCAGCTGTCAGCTTCCAGGTGAGGAGGTGCAACTGTTTCCTAGGGTAATTTTAGACATAGTCAGAACCCTCATGAAGTTCAACAGAGAGAAGCTGGGAACACACAACCCTGGAGTGCAGCTCAGACTGGGTCCCACCTGGCTGAAGAGCAGCTCTGTGGAGAAAGACCTTGGGATCTTGGTGGACAACAGGCTCAACATGAGCGAACACTGTGCTGCAGCAGCAAAGGCAGCCAACAAGACGCTGGGGTGCAACAAAAAGGGCAATTGGAGACTGCATTTTGACTAAGAGGTTCTCATTTCATAAAATTCCAACCACTCTGCTGTCAACAAATTTTCACACATTTCAGAATCATCCAGGAGCCCTGCTACTGGAATCAAGGGAATCAGGTTTGGAGCTTTTAAAAGTAAAACATATCTGTCTTTTCTTCTTCCAACCTTTCATACACCACAGATGCAGTACATTTTCACACCTTTCACATCACTCCAGGCACACTCCAATGTGCTGCATTAGCCATTGCTTCTAGGGATGTGAACAGCTTGACTACAGCTCATAGCAAGTATCCAGGTTAAAGAAAGTACACTTGCAAAAAGCTTTTTTTTTTTTAAAAATTCCACTTAAGCTACAGCTTTATGAGCATAGGAATGTCATCACAGAAGTCCTCATGCTCAGTGGCATTCCCTGGGAGAGAGAGGTCCTGGTGTTGATGCGGCTGCGCCTGAAGGGTCCACAGGGGAGGTGGGAAGGGAGGGAAGCCCACAGGAATGCTCAACCCTGCTCACTCATTACTTAATTACTTACTGCCAACGTGCTGTCACCAACATTTGATGCAATGAGTCCCTCAATTGTGCCATACTCAGCATCTCTAGAATTGAGCCTTTCCATGTGGTTCTTCTGTATTCTCCGGATGATCAGCACAGCTATTGCAGAAAAAACTACAAGCACTATCACAGGAGCTAGTATAACAATGATTAGTGTTTCCATGCTGTAGCCTGCAGCTTCTCCTTGGAAGGTTTGTCCTTGGAAATGAGCAGGGAGAAAAAAAAAAAAAAGGAGAGAGAGAGAGAGAAGAAAAATATTTAGAATACCCAGAGACAGCCTTCTTAAAACCAGGAGTACTGACATCAATATTTAACTTGGCAGGGACCACAACATAGCCAGAGCTACACAGTGCATGCTCACACTGAGGAAGCTGTGGCAGTGACTCCATGCAGAGCCATCAGAACAACCCCCACCTGTGACTGTGCAACCCACCCATTGGCAGTAACTTGATCCTGACCCTGACTGCACACTTCAACCCCCACCAGCCAGCCAGAAATGCAGATCACTCCCCCTGCAGACATCATGTGTGTCCAGTGGGCCCAAGGGTGGAAAGCAAAGGCGAAGGGGCCTCACTGTGTCGACTAAACCCTTATCTTTGCTAGCACAGACGTCATCTCCCTCCCATCACACCAGATCTCAGCCAAATCATTTTTCCTTCTCAAGATTCACTATTTATAAATTCAGCTCTCACCTTTTGTAGAAGGCAGCTGTGCGGTGATGTTCATGTTGCACAGGTACCCCTGGCAGCACTCAACAGCTTGGTCAGGGGACGGAGGTGTTTTGCACGTCATTTTCCCTTGTTCATAGACTTGGAAGCAGCCTTTCTGGTAAACCTTAGCACCATCATTAATGCTCAGGGAAGCAAAACATTGCTGGCCTTGGCAACGATCTCCATTCCCACAGGACATGCCTTCACACACACACTCATAGTGGATCAGTTCATCATCTGTAAGAGGGGAGAGGAAAATACTGAAGCTGTTAGGAATACGCTGGTGTCATACAGGGAGAACAAAATCACCAGGCAACAAAACTTGCTGTTTAAAGCAATGTTACTCCCAGCTGGTGTTGAAGATACACCAAGTAGGAGTTAATGACACTAATGGAGCCATTTCAGCAGGACAAAGCCATGGGCTGGCATCACCAAAAGACACCAGTCACACCAAGGACTCAATTTGTGTGTCTTGTACACAGATTGCTGTGTGTGTACTGCACAGGAGGGTCACCACACAGGGACACCCAGCAGAGGAAACAAACCAGAATAGAAATGGTTACCATCAGGCATTCCAGAAACGACTTTAAATTGAATTGAGGCCATTTCAGTTTGCAGCAGACACAGCTACATAGGATTTAGGAGGCTTAACTAGCTTGCCTGAAGAGCCGATCTGGACTGACTTTACCAGGAAGACAACCCTTCGAGAAGTACTTTGTGAGTCTGAGCAACAACAGAGACCAGAAGTGAAGAGCAATGCAGCACAGGTTGTCAGCAGGTACAGCCCCTCCCTCCCAACACCAGAAGCTCTAGCCAGGTAATGGAAAGAACTTTAAGAGATATAGAGAGTTGGGAACTGAACTTCTACATATCCTTGGGAAAGTGTCCAGAGACTTCCAGCTGGGAAAACCCACTCCCTCTGCACAGAACCACACCAGCAGCTGTCTTTAAGCTTGTAGCTCTGCATCCCCTTGTCTCAGCAGGAGTGGCACCATTCTCAGTTGCCTAACGGAGAACACAAAAAGCTCCTCAGTCTCCTACTCAAGATGGTGAATAGCCAGGAGCACTGACCAACGGCTGAAAGCAGAGGCACAGCTGTGTGGGACAGAACACATTGCTGGTGCCATGCACATCCCATGGACACACACAGTTATGGCAGCTTCACTCATATTTACATTCTCTTCTCCAGTTCTAACACAGAAGCAGAACTTCCAGCCAGAAATACAGGGGATGCTCCTAACGAGGAACTGCACAGAGTACACATTGGACTTCAAGCCCATCATCAGGTTTCCCACTAAGAATATAACCCAGTTTGTTCTCCACTTTGTTTTCCTACCTTCCTCCCACAATAAATAAATACACAAATGTAATTTTCCATGTTTGAACCACTCACAAAAACTAAATTAGGGAAAGAATTCTGGAGTTGGACAGTGCCTGACACACTAATCTCTGGTACTGGCACATGATCCCAGGCACACACGCACCCAGCCAGAACTTAGTAAAGTTTGTGGAACTTTTTAAAAACAAAAAAATTAAGTTAAATGTTCCTACAAGCAAGGTGCTGCTCCTTCTCCTCCCACAACAGCAGCAGTAATACACAACATGGTGAGGCCCTGGCACAGGTTGTCCAGAGAAGCTGTGGCTGCCTCATCCCTGGAGACGATCAACACCAGTTGGATGGGGCTTTGATCACCCTGATCCAGTGGGAGGTGCCCCGGCCCACGGCAGGGGGCTTGGAACTGGATGGGCTTCGAGGTCCCTTCCAACCCAAACAATTCCATGATTCTATAACTGGTACTGTAAGACACAGGTCTTAGAAGATCTCATCTCACTCTCCCCTCTTTCAGCTTAAAACCGTTTCCCCTCATCCCACCCCTACACTCCCTTATGAAGAGCCTCTCCTCAAGCACTTCCACACTCCACACTCCCATGCATAAGCCAGGAGATGTGGCACTCAGCCGTCTCTGTAACCACTCAGCTGTCTCTGTGACCACCAAGGATCTTCCTTCCTGCGCAGGGACACAGCCCCAAGCCCTTCCAGCTGAGCCCACAGATGCCAGACTGCCAGGAGAACACAAGTTAGGGCTGGACAGGGACAGATGTGAGCAAACAGAGGAGTTACTCACCTCAATGTGACCTTTATTCCATACCACCAGTTACCCATCTAGCTAGTTTTATTTCCTATTTTAGATCCAGTCCCTGGACTGCAAACATTGCACCATTTGGGAAAACATCAACGTACCTCTGTTCCAGGAGGAATACACTATCTAGGTTTCTGGTATTACTGCCTAAGTTTGAGGGGATCTTTTCACACTGAGTGACTCATTTCCCTTTGGAACCACTACCACAGCAGACACTTGGCCATCCTTTCTTACTGGCAGCACAGCTTCTTCAGCCACCTTTGGTAACTGTATGAGATGGATAGCAAATACAGAATTGAAATGATTTTTAAAAGCATAGAAAAGTAAAAACTTATGGCATAAGGGTCTCAATTTTCTTTCTAAAGACACTATCTTTAATTCTATTATGTGTACCTTTTACAGAAGGGCTTTAAGAACATCAAATCGTTTCCTTCCAAAATGCCCCACCGCTACATACCCTCCCTTTCCACATTTTATAGAAGACCCCTCCTTTGGAATGGACCCACGATGAACATGACCACCCCCCTGCTCCTTGCAGGATGAGACTGCATCTCACAGATACAGGTTTGTACGTCTTATCATACAGATACAACATGTGGTAAATACATGTGTGTGAGCGAGCACTCAGTGGGTAACCTACATGGCACAAAACCTCTGTAGATGCAGCTAAGACAGAAGCCAGCTGGCTGAGAATGGGGAGAGGTAAAGAAGTTGTGAACAAACCCATCCTCTACTTCCCAGGACAGGGCTTTCTCACAGGCTGTTTGAGAGGCACCATTCCCACCTAATCCATTGCTCTTTACTGAAGAGGGAGGCAAAGCAAACGCGAGTGACCCCTTCAGGTCCACATGAGCAGATCCTCTCCTCCAGCCCGGCCACAGCTGTGCAGCAGGAAGGCGCCGAGCCCCGTGCCCGCATTCTGAACATGCACAGACACTGCAGTCATCTGCTAACCTCGGGCACGCGCCCGGTCCCAGCCGCACAGCGGTAGCCAGCCCCTCCACAGGCGGGTCGGGTGGGATCGCCGGCCGAGCGGGATCACCCTTCCACACCAGAAACCCTGAATCAAACCAGGAGAGCTGCAGGGCATGGGCAATGTCGGCTTCAGAGTTCCTGGAAGCCACGGAGCTGCCAAAAGCTCCAGCAGGATGAAAGGGACTTCACACTTGAAGGTCAAAATATTTAAAAGTAGTGATATTCTATTCCTTTTAAAATGAGCAGGACTGGGGTAGCAGTGGCATCTGCTAGGGCTTCGTATCACAACGAACTGAGGGAAAGCAGACTCAGAAAAATTAAAGTCTCTTTACAGACCACTTACTTGCACCTGTGACAGCTCTTTTGTAGTGGTAACTCCCCTTTCTGACCCCAGCCATTGCAGGGAAACAGAAAATAAGCAGCTTGTAGAAGTGACTACTTCGTTCAGAGTTCTATTTTCCCTTTCTCAACATACACAGCAACACACGTTGTACAGCAGCAGCTGAGTGACCTTGGGCTGTGTAGTCAGGATAAGAGGAAGATGAAGGGAGACCTCATTGCTCTCTGCAAAGGAGGTTGTGGTGAAATGGGTGTTGGTCTCTTCTCCCAAGGAAGAAGTTATAGGATGAGAGAAAATGGCCTCAAGTTGTGCCAGGGGAGATTTAGGTTGGATATTAGGAAAGATTCCTTCATGGGAAGGGTTACCAAGCACTGGCAGAGGCTGCCCAGGGCAGGGGTGAAGTCCCCATCCCTGGAGGGATTTAAAAGCTGTGTGGATGTTGTGCTTAGGGACAGGGTTGAGCAGCAGAGTTGGCAGCATGAGGTTAGAACTCAATGGCCTTAAAGGTCTTTTCTAACTTAACAATTCTGTCATTCTGGAGTCAGGTCAAACAGCTGAGATGTGCCCAGGTGACAATGCTGCTCCAGAGGCTGCACTACGCAGGCACGTGAGCAGCTGATTCTGGACATTGTCCCAGAGAAACTAATGAGAGTCGCAGACTTCAACGTGCATCTTCCTTGTGCATTTCTCCTCTCCATCCACAAGTTTTCATGTGAAGGGTGTGACAGGCAGATTTTTAACATAAGCAGCTCTGAAAGCCAAAGAACACATTCGAGAAGCAGACAGATGCATCTTGAGAGCAATAAGAAGGTACAACACAAAAACCACTACCATATCTTATTTCAAAGCAATATTGTACCAGTAACATCAGCAGTTGCATTTATTTCCACCGACACTGGTCCAGCATTCCTCCTTTTTTAAATTGTCTTCACTTCTAATGTGACTAAGTCGACCAACTAGAGCCCTCTGTGTTTTGACTGTCCACCCTCCACCATTCATTCCCATGTCCCATTTAACACATTCTCCCTTTTATTATTTGCATCAACATTTGAAAGTAAGTGGATTTCACCAGAGTATTTCAGAGATGTCTCACAAGCAGATTACAAAGGAACATAGCTACGCTGTAGGAACCACCAGATGCTCCTCTTGCCTCACTGAGAAACCACACTACTTGCAGAAAGCCTTTATTCAGCATTTTTAAAAGCCTTTTTGCAAACTAGCAAGCATGCGTCTTTCAGGAAGTCATCCATCTAGTCATCTAGAACACCCAGGAAAACCCCAAACAATCACCACCTCTCCACTGGCAAGTCCCTTCTCCTGTCCTGCTGAAGGAAACCTTAAGTGCACCATATGCCATAAAATCTTCAGGTACACAGAACTGCATAATTGATTAATGAAACAGTCACCTTCCACATCCAAAGACCTCACTGGAGCAGTCATGGACAAGTTAACAAAACCATAAGAAATATTCCAAAGAATCTTCCCTGAGGAAAAATTTTGCTTAAGGACACAAGCGACACAACCACCCCTCAGCCCATGGCAAAGAATGACCGCTCGTTAAATTCCTCTCCAATCTGCCATTCAAACAGGTTTTCCCACCTCCCTCCCCAGAAGCAAGAGTTATGCCAGTCGCATGTGCTAGAAACTTTACACCTAAATGGGCGAAGAACATTCTTTGCAGCAACTCAAAATGGAAAAGCAAATGTCTTGTTCCCACGAGGAGACCAGCCATGCTGCCAGCTCACTGAGCAGTGCCCGACACCCCATGAGCCAAGCTGGTGTGACTCCAGCCCCTGCCCCACCACACAGTGACTCACCTGGCAAACTCGGGGAGGGAAACACCAGCATGATCAGCACGGGAAGAATCATAACTCCATCCACCATTGCAGGGCTGTGGAGAGAGAAGAGAGGTGAGCGCTGGGCATGCTGACACTCCTTCCACCTCAAAATCCACGTTTAGCAGCATCTTTCACCAATTCCTTTTACAAAATGCAGAACAACAGAGGTTGATTGGTCTTTTTACTGTGTCTGGTTTCCCAAGTTATTTCCTTCATTTATAAATTCATTACTTACTGCAATTGCTTAAATCTGGGAGATTTTAGAGTCACAGAAACACCACATGCAACTGCAGTACACATTTGGAGACAGGCCAGTAGGAACACATGAACCCTTCCATGAAAAATAGAAGATTTGCTCTTTCAACCAGGTATTAAAAAGTTAAGTTCCTTGGAACTGAAAGCTCAGCCCATAAAACTGTCTTATTTGGACTTTGAGGGGAAACAGAAGAGATCTCAGCCAGAAAACTCTGAATTTCTTCAACCAGCAAAACCCACTGCTAGATGGCAAGAAAAAAGCAAGATGTATTCAAGGCAGACGCTACTCTCCGAAAAACAATTTCCCAGTTCAAAAAGCTTTTCAAAGGTTTTTCCTTCCCACAGCCCAGCTCCCTGTCCCTGCTGCTGAAGACAGGTAACTCCACCTCCTGTGACAATTCTGGCGCTGGCAGCATCAGCAGAGACACTGCTCCCTCCACAACAAGCAATAAAGGAGTGAATCCTCAGTGTTCAGATCTTTTCCAGGACACTTCAACCTTACAAGGGAACATCAGCTCCTCTCTTTCCCGTGAAATCAGAACTATTTAACAGGCTGCTGAAAAGATCCTTTGCTGTAGTTTCCTAACCTCTGCATTTAACTGATCACTGTGACCAAGGAACAATGACAGTCAATCTTCACCGGGATGGAATCCAACATGCATGGCCGGATGACTCGGAAGGGCTTGTCTGTCCTGTGCTGTCTGGTTCCCTCCAAGACTCCCCAGCCTAACCACATGCTGCAAAATCTCAGGCAGACACAGCAGCAAGTAGTACGTGCAGAACAAGGCTTCTCTCCTGACCACGGCACTGAGTCATTACTGTTCTTCCTACCTGTAAGTGTCTTCAGTTTTCAGATTCACTCCTAGCAAAGCAGATAAAACTGAATTAGATATTGATACTTGTCTGTGTGATACCTTCTGTTGCTGCATTTGCAAACCATCAGCAGCTGCCCAAGTGCTTGCTAACAAAAGACAAGCCATTCACTTCTATATTTATTTCCTGACATGGATTTGTTTTGCAGAATGAGAAATATTTCAGTAATTGCGTCATCTTCAGTTAAGATGATGAAAACTTTCTGAACCCGTACCTGGAGTTCTTGTCTTTACGGGAAGGTTCAGGCAGCACTAAGCACTCACCACCAGCAGCAAATCTCTCGAACAACCATTCAAAGAACTTTGTCTTCCTCTTTGATACACGTCAATGCATTCTGAATAACCATCAATATTTACCCTTCCACAACCACGTTGGAAAAACAATGAAATAAAGTCACATATAGCACAATCTCTGATCGATCCAGTACCGGCAGCTCAAAGCAGAAACAAGCTGTCCCTGGGAACAACTAGCTGCTCACACTCCAGGTTAGCTCGAAGGGGTTGGTGGCTGCAGAGGATGGCTTTGCTGCAGGACATGAGAGCGACGCCCTCCTCTGCAGCCACCATGCACGCTGCCTTGGCTGGACAGCTTACACGAGCCTTGGCACCAGACCCGGGGAACTCCCTGCAAGCCCAGACAAAGGTGAGACCTGCCCTCTCTCTTTCAACACATCCATGGTTAAAAGAGCAGAGGCTGAATGCTTTGATTTTAATGACGGGGCCTGCAGCCGCAGCAGAGCTGGGCGAGCCAGCTGCCCTGGAGGCTGCTGGGCCAAGGTGAGTGCTCCAGGTGAACCAGGCAGGAACAGGTAGCCAGTCTGCCCAGGGAACCCTCAGACAGCAGGGACCCCGAGCACAAGGAAAAAGGGCTTTACAAGAGACAAAACATGAATTAGTAACGTGGAGTGGGGTGAAGACATTCAGCAGCAGCAATGACAGTGCAGAGCGGCTCCCTGGTTTCTACAGATGTGTAACTCACTGCTGCACTCTCCATGCCCAGTGACAAAGCAACACTGGGGTTTTGCTGCCAGCAGGGAGCCATCAGGCCACCTCCAACACCACAGGTCAGCCTAGAGACCTGCATACACAGCAGGGCTCCCGCCTTCCATCCACCACCCCCACACTCCCCCTCATGCTCTGCTTTTCTTCCCTTCTTCCTGCCAAACCTGCCTGAAAGAGGGAGGGCAAGAGAGGAGCCTGCAGTGAACTCAGCTCTGCCAGTAAGGGAGACCAAACATAAGAAATATGAGCTGGCCAGAGCAAATGAACTGAAGACACAGGAAGAAGGTGACAGTACGGAAACCAGGAAAACTCTGCCATTTGTATGTACCTATTTGTTTTCTTTTCAAACAGTTCAATTCCCTGAAAACAAATAAATATAAGCACATACCAGCACCCGCCCTGTATTTCTCTGAGGGAGGAGAAGGAAGGAAATCCAAACTGCACCATGGGGTGCGTGAAGATGCTCCCACAGGAGCTGGCCCACCAGGACTGCTTCCCATCTCAAGGACAGGAGATGTAGCCCACTCAGGGTGCTAAAAATCACCTCCTCCTCCTTCAGTTCCATGTGCCCTCATGTCCCCAAGGCCAGGTCTGGGCTTCAGGACAAAGCCAGCACTGGTTAAGACAGAGAGAAGCTCAGCAACAAGCATGAGGAATTTTAACCAGTCCTGACCAAAGGGATGAAACAAGGAAAAAAACCAGGAAATGGCAGTAGCAGTCATTCCTGATCCCTCATCCATAGCACTGTTCAGAGCTCCTCTTCAGCAAAGCCCAAGAACGTCTTCATCAAGTGCTGCATTGAAATTACACCATCGTTCTTGTTAAACGCCATTAAGTGCCTAACAGAATGGCGGCTGGCACTCTTCTGCTACTGCTTCCCAGCTGCAGGAGAGGTGCACACAGCAAAGGGCAGTCACCACCATGACCAGTGGGTACTGGAGCAGAGGCTGCTCCAGCCCAGAGTCCGGGCCTACAGACCAGGAACTGCTTGTCCAGCGCCTACAGAACAGCCTGAGGAATGGCCCGAGCAATGGTCCTCACTCAGCCCGGCATCAGCACGTGACTGTTTGTGCAAGCTCTTCCATAGGGTTCCATTTATGGACAAGCTTTTCCCGTAACAAATGCAACCAACATCGGACTATTAACAGACTTTAGGCACTTCCAGTACTGAAATGCGCTACAGGAAAGCTGGGAGGGGCTCTTGATCAGGGAGTGCAGGGATAGGAGGAGGGGAAAGGTTTTCAGCTGAAAGAGGGGAGACTGAGAGGAGATCTTAGGAAGAAATCTTTCCCTGTGAGGGCGTTGAGGCACTGGCAGCACAGATTGCTCAGGGAAGTTGTGACTGCCCCATCCCCAGAGGTGTTCAAGGCCAGGTTGGACGGGGCCCTGAGCAACCTCATGCAGTGGAAGGCATCGCTGCCCATGGCAGGGGGTTGGAATGTACAGGCTTTGAGGTCCCTTCCAACCCAAACCATCAACAATTCTATTATTCAACACGCATGGTCCTCCCAAAGAAAAAAAACAAACACCTAAAATTTAAGCCTTGCTTCTATGAAGCTTTGCTCCTATGGTCACTGATCTTCCCTCAAGTCTCAAGGAATATTTTGGCTGCTTTTGCCAGGAAGGGCTGTGCACACTATAACAGCCGATAGAAAACCCACCCTACTTGTACTCATCACCAGTCACAATCCTGTGCCACTTGGGTGTGGAACTGGTGTGGTGCTTGGGCTGCTGGCACAGCCCTCAGCACAGCCCTCACACCACCTCACAGGATCTGCTGGAAGAACAGAGGACAGAAGGAGTTGGGAGGGAGCCTCTGACTTTTGCTGAACACTGATTTTCTTTTGAAAATTATTTGAAGGCAAATGCATCCACTCTAAAAATTAAAAATGACAAATCGAACTCTTCACTGTATTAAATGCATGTCGAGTCCTGAACCCTTGTTTTAAGACAGGAGTGCAGCCCAGGTGGGATCAGGTGAGGGCTACTCATGGCCCACACTAACCCAGCACATGGTTTAGTCAGCTGAAACCCTGCCAGAGCCTGGGAAGAAGTGTCACTGTCCCATGCTGGCTGGCATTTCGCTCAGGCTCTGCTGGATCTGTCACTTGCCTGTTAAATCAGCAGATAAAAATAAACCTGGAGTGTGCACTGTTTGTGCACAGTTGCGTCACAGGGGCTGAGAAGCTCTTCTCCAGGGGTCCCACCAGCCCCAGCATCCTGCAGCCCCAGGATCCTGCTCTGTTTTTACAGCCACCTGCATTTCCTCCAAACCCTCTCAAACTGATAGTACAAAACCCTCAACGCAGCACCACAGCCAGGTTTTCACTATAGCTCACTCCCACGTTATCCTAGTGGTGAACGGCAAACCCAACTGGGGATGAGTCTGGAGTCCTGCTTCCGCTGCTTAAAAGCTGACTTGATTTTAAAGCAATTAATAATACGCATAAATAAGAACGAGGATCTGGTTCCAGTGACACCAGCAAGCATCTCTTCCATGTGCTACTTGTTTAGAGAGAGAACGTCTAAGTTCTAACATAAAGAACAAAATGTTCTGCAATCAAACTCCCCAGCAAATCACTATGGATCAAGAGATCCACAAGAGATCCTCTGACTGGTGGTTTAATCACAAAGCTTGTTCCCAAGGGGAGGACTGCCATTTAATCCAGACAGAGGAACTAGAAAGCAACCAGCAAACAAAGCACACAATTTATTTTCCTTCCTAGACGCACCACCTTCACCAGCCTTTGACCGCGACTCCTCACCAGTGTGTCCTCCAGCTGCAGATCCACCAGAAGGCACGCAAAATGCCTGCCCCTGGGATCTGAGCACCCCATGCCACACTGCAAACCATCCGCCACCCCCTGCCATCAGACACTGCAAGGCAGAGCCGCAGACAAGATTCAGCATCTGAGGTTTCACCCACATACAGGGAAAAGATCAGTTCTTAACTTCTCTTACAAAAGCATGTGATTAGAAAACCTCACATGTGCTGCTGGTCATGATGGAAAAGTCTCTTTCAAAGTGGCAGCCAACAGATCTCCAAGGAAATCTGCTGTGCACTGCAGGTTGCGAAGGGAACCCAGCTACAGAGCAGAGCAGCCAGCATTGGATTTCCAAGGAGGAATCAAGCGAGCTGTTCTCAGAAGCCGCAGGGAACAGCAACACATATCATATTGCAGATGTATTACTTGCTTAGGGTATCCACCCTAACACACAGACATAAAACTGATCACTTTGGATACCAGAATCTACAGAGTCCTCAAGGTTTGTGTTCATGAACTCCCAACATCTTAAGAAACCTGTTTGGAAAATCCCCTTCCCAACATCTTCTTTTCCATTTCCACAGAAAATACAAATTGCTTTCCCTTTTCTCACTAAGAAAACTATTTGTCTTCTGCCAAATCATTCCTTTATGGCCCGACAGCAACATAGGGGGGTGAGCGAGCTGGGATCCACCACTGGGACTGCCAAGATCACTGCTGGCAGAAGCCACAGGTGAGGGGAGAGCCAGGAGCTGGGACAACATGGAACACAACCTCAACAGCAGCGTCGGTTGCTGGGAGCTGCGTTCAGCTTCCAGTGTCACCACTCCTATACAGAGCAAAGACCAAGCCAGACAAAAGAGCGACGCCAGTTAAGGAAGACATTTAAGATTACGTTTCATCTCAATACAACACAGACCTGGGAACACAAAATCCTGAGAGCATCCGAGACTTCTCTGGTGAGATGAGGCACCCACACCATCACCGACAGGACGGTGGCCACCCGCCAAAAGCCCAAAGGCTGCACATACTTTGCATGTACCTCACCAGATCCATATCAAAAAAAAACATCCATAGCACTGGGTTGCAATTCTGACTTCCACAATAGCCCCACACAGGCTGAATTCGGCAGCAGCTGTGTCTTTAGAAGGAAAGACCTGCATTTAAAAGCAATAATTCACAGCTTGCTGGGTTTTTTAAATTGAAACTCTCACAAACACCCTCAGACAAGCACACACAAAGGCATTCCTGGTGTCCAAAACCGGCAGCCTGGGCTATTCCTTTCTCAAAGCCCAAACTTTCTGCCAAAGTCCAGCATGACAGACAGTCACAACCTCCATTTAGTGCCCCCTGCAAGCACACGAAGCACACATCAGTGCACTTAAATGTGCAAAAGACTGGCACCTCGGAAGGTGGAGTGTCGCAAATTACCACAAAAAGACACTGGTTCTTCCCCACCCCTCATATACAGAGCAAACCCATAACACCACTGAGTAAGAACAACAAAACCATCAGGAGAGAACAACCTACACAACGTAAACCATCATGAAAGTTGCTCCGCATGAGGCTGTAGCTCTGAACAGGAGCTCCTGAGGATCTCAATAGAAAAGCAAGAGTTAACAAAGCACAAGAATCACAGACCCCAGTAAAATCCTTTCCGGTCCCCCTCCAGGCAGATGCAAGTAAGGATCCATTTATTGCCGATGCCATCACTTAAAAGCTCCCGTTGGCACAGCAAATGTAGAAGTGGTATGACATGGAACAACAAATACAGAACAGTCAGGGTGGGGGACAGACACATAATGACACGAAGGGGCAACACAACCTCTTCTCCAAGGGATAAAAGCTCACCAAGGCAAAGCAGTGAACCAGAAGCTGCAGCAGCCGCTTCCCAAGCAGGATGGGGAAGACACGTGACACTTGACACCTCTCCTTCAGCAGAGGGCAAGGCACAGCACACCCTTGTGCCCAGAACAGGGGTGATTCCTGGAGAACAAACTGAGCAACTGAAGGCCCAGGATACACAGAGCACAGAAGAGACGAAAAATAATGCTTGGTTCCCCATACAGGGCAGCTGGTGAGCAGCAGGCAGCAGACAGGAGTGGCTTAGAAAGCCGAACTGGGGCAACAAACCTGGGTTAGAAAGCCCAAGTGTAGAAGCTGAGGTTGTGTGGGTCCTGCATCAGCATGGGCTTCTCGGGCAACCCAACGATGGATGGACAGCTCGCTCAAATGAAGCAAGCACAGATGTTCTTAAATTGATCTGAAACCCCCCATACATATTGCAGCTTTGTGGAGCCTTTGAAGCCACATGTGCATCTTTCCTATCATTTATTGCCTTGCAGGGTAATAAATTCCCCAAGAGGCAGCTATCGAGGATTCTCATTGCACCACAGGACAGCATTTCTCTGCAGAGCCTGCACACAGGAACATCCCTTAAGTCACTGCATGTGGATCACTGACTGTGCCACTGCTGTCAGCATCCTGAACACTTGGTATGCAATTTCACATGTGCAAAGCCCCAGCTACAGCCAGTTTCCTTTATACTGGCACACCAACAGATGGGAGTTTGCAAGCAGCTCCATGAAGCAGCTGAGCATGCAGCAGCTTCACCTTACAGTGTACAGCCTGAGGCATCGTGTAGGTATCAGCTCATGACACTGTTTGATGTACATCGATTACCGTGGCTCCTCACATATTTCACATCTAGGCAAAGGTGTCATTTTACCGTACAACATACATTTTATTGCTGCACAGGTACTGTTACACGGCATATGGACACCTACCAGAGGGAAACGCTACACTCTGCAATTGCCATGAGAACACCTCCATGGCACAACCGCTACATGAACTTTCCAGAACATTTTTCTGATCAGAAACAACTCCCCATTGTAGAAAATCTTCGGTACAACTCTGCTAAAGGGCCATTCCAAGCACCTACACAAAGTGGAGATCATTTCCATTAACATATGGTGACTTCATTTGTATCGGGGCCTTGGGGGCATAACAGGGAAACAAAAATAAAAAAAAACAACTTTAGAATCCTGCAAGATAGTGCTTCTCCAAAATTGATCTCTGGGAAGCCAGTATCCGCTGTCAGATCTCAGAACAGAGCTTCCAATGACGATCTAAGCACTCTCTAATCTAAAGAGGAAACCTGGATGTATCCACCAGCTGTAAGACTCAAACACAAATATTTCCAGCTGACAGATGACCAGAAATTGCCTGTAAAAGCCATTTCTACATTCTTTAGGAAAAAAACATCCAAACCCAAAATGCAGACAGCAACAGTTACTCACTCTCCAAGACTTGGCCTACTTTCACCCAACTAGCAATGCTTTATCCATTAAAGATGGTATCTGTGCAGTGGGTAATGAAGGAGTTTGGGGAAGAACACACTTGTCCAGTGTGCAGGTGTTCCACAATTGCCCATCAAGACCTGCTCACATCATATCCTGGGCACAGCTGTGCCACCTCGATGGGCGACAACAACAAAGAGTATAGCCAGAAACACCAAGCTGCATTTCTACCTGCACGGAAAGGGCATAGTGTCTGCCTCAGACCAGGGCCAGGCTGTGTGAGGGACTGGTTTCACAACCAGCTGGGATCGACATGAGGCACAGCAATGCCAGAGCTGGCCGTCCAACCACAGCCTCGGCTCCCAGCCCTCCCCTTGGCCACGGTGACCGCGAGGCCACAGGTTGGGCCGGAGTAGGCACTGAGCAGACCACACATGGGTCAGTCCTCCCAAGGACAAACCAGACCAGACTTAACACAGTGGGACATCAGCACCGCAAGCACAGAGGGGCGAGGGACACAGCTCGCCCAAGGAGCATCCCTCAAGGAGCAGCAAAATCTTGCATTGATTTAAAAACCGAAAATATCCCATGCAAACAGGAACCATAAACTTGCAGGGCAACCACCCTGCCAGTCCCCACAAAGGAAACCAGCAAGGCAGCCAGCAAGGTCCCAGCAGGTCCCCAAGCTCAGAAATCCTCCTTTTAACCCAAAACCCTAAACAGTCTGCCCAAGCAAAGGAATGCTCTCATGACAGCATTCCTCTAGGGTGTTTTCTGTTGTTTCCAGTCCCAGAGCTCCCACTTCTATCACTCACTTTCACTGCCCTTAAATCCCACAACTCCCAGCTCCCTCCCTGACACTGGTCCAGCAAGGAACCCTCATGGCAGGCCAGTTCTTGCCATCGGGTGTGACCAGTTAAGGGGGAGATGCCAGAATGGCCCCACATACGGGTTTGCTCTTGGAAACCTCAGTGCCCCAGGTATGCTCCTGGTAACCTCAGCAGGCAGCCTGCAGGACAGAGTGGCAGAACATTTCTCCACTCAAGAACTGGTGTGGCTGAAGTCAGGATAGAGGAGATCAACAACTGTTAGTCCAAAATCAAGATTTTTAAACACTTTCTATCAACTATTTCAACTATTTTCACCTCAGTGTCTGTTGAAAGCCACTCACGGAACACTTCAGCCAACATAAATCAAACACTTTTGAACACACACCTTCAGTACAAAACACGTACCTCCTCACCCCAAAGTTTTTTTTTTCTGGTTTTCCCCTCTTTTTTCTTACATGAATTTTCAATACTCACTAATTCCCCTCAGGTTGGTTTTGTTTGTTTTCTTTTTTTCGTTCTAGTAGAAAAACTACAGTACGGTTACATGATGTGAACAGCCTTTTAAGTACATCTCTCACCCTGGCAAGCCCTACTGAAAGACAGAACCATAGCCCAGCTCCTACAAATGTATTAATTAAGTGGTGTCTCACTGCAGCCTAGTGCGGTGTTTTCACATATGCAGAGACCTTAAGAGGTTCAAATGTGTTTTATTTTCAGCCTCTGATGTTATCAGGCAGGATCACTTCGAGCCAAACTCCAGGTAAGGGCTCTGCCTAAACTGCTGGAAACTCCCTCACTGCAGCAGGATCTCCCTTATCTGTGTTTCACTACCCTCATCTGCACATCAATAATCCCAGCGGGATTTCACCTGCCTGGGTAGATCCAAACCTCTACAATCACCTTCACAGGAATACTCTACTCGAGTCTCTCAGCACAAGCACCCTAACCAGAGTGAAACTCGTGGTGTTTTGAGATGAATTAGCTAAAAACAATTGTTTTAATCCATTTCATTGCACTTGCAAGACAACTCAGCTGCAGTGCAACACAGCACGCGCAGCTGCTCACTCCAACAAAGCCACCCCGCCGACAGTGGTATGGAGGTCAGGGCAGTGAGGTATGGAGAGGGAGATGGGGAGCAGCCCCTCACTGACAACAGAGTGCTACTGAGCACACACCAGCATACCCGCTCGATGGTCAGGGGCACGAGGGGCAAGAGGGACACTGGAGAACTGGCCTTTACACCTCTGACTCTTTGCTCATGGGTTACACCAGGACTGGAACAGCGTTCTTCAGGAGCAATGGGCTGCTACGAAGCAGGAAAGGTTAAGGGACATGAGAGTCAGGTATTCATTCTGTGCATTTCTTGAACTGCTTGAACGGCTCCCCAGCACCAAACACAACCTAACAAAGTATTTTGAGGACAAACCAGATTGAGGACAGAAGTTTGGAATACCCCACAGGCACGTGGCACTGACCTGTCTTCCATCCCATCCCGTTCCTTCATTAACTTTTACTTCAGAGTCAAGAAAAAGCTGAATGCCACCATCAATCCAGAAAGGAAGGAAACACCATGCTGCACAAGAAAGTACCGTTCTCCAGAGATGACATTACACCCCCACAGAATTCCAACAGTATTGTTCTACTGTTTGGCCTTGCCTGTTTGGACAGGTCAGAGACACGCAATGCTGTTTTTAAACACAAAGCAGTGACCAGACCAAGTTCTGTTACAGGCATGGTGGTCCACCTTCCTACTTCAAAGCAGCCAGACCAGGAAGCTGCGCTGGCCCCAGGACTTCTGCAGGTGCTTTCCCAGCCCCAGCAACCCTCCTTCTTCCGCTGTTGTTATGCAAATCAGACATTGCTGTGCAGAGCCATGCAGAACCTCATTAAAGCTGAAACCATACCACCGGACAGTGAGGCATCACCTGAAGACAAACGTCACTCAAAGTGGAGCTTAAGTGCCCAGTAAGGCAAAGAGCAGCTGGGTTCTTCTCCACCCTAGAGCTCTCCAATGACATTTCTGTTCCCTTCCATTAGCGACATGAGCCTCAGTTACTTGTTCACACCATAGCCATACACTTCTTGCTCTCCACTGTGCCTGTCTAGCTCCTTTCCCTTTGCTCTGCTCCTGCTTCCTCCACACATCCCGTGAGCCGAACTTTTCCAGCCCAACTCCACATCCTTCACCACAGGTCCCTGCTCTGCTCACACCATAGCTGCAGCGGCCTCACCTGCCCACATTGATCCAGTGAATACTCAAACCTGTATGCTGAGTTTCCTTCCCAGATCACTCTGTCCCGACATTCTCAAGTTGCTTTTAGCTGTGTTTATTATCTTGATCTCACAGGCAAAATCTGTGTCCCTCCTGATAATAGAATTACCCTTTCAGTCACAACTGACACTCATCACTGCCACACTATACAACCCTCAACCTAATAACCAGGCATATTCTCACCTCTCCCCAAGTCAAATTTACTCCAAATACATACAACTCCAACACCTCTTTCCAGAGCTGTTAGAAATACTCCCTTTCCACCTTTTTATCTGTAAGCCTTCAGATTCACCCACCTCACTTTGGCCCTGACAAACCTGACTGCACTTGCCCATCTTCAGAAAACCCTTCCACACATTTACCCAGATTTCTGTTTTAATTGCTGCTACAGATGCCAAAAGCAATCAATCACATTACTATTTAACAGCTAAATTGCTGCAGCTGACCTTGCACATGCTCCCAGCTGCAAAGTGAAGGCAAATGCAGGATCAACCCTCCTTACAGACTCGCCTAGCACTGGATTTCAGCATGAAGGACTGCACCAGAGCGACTCATTAATAACCTTGCAGAAACAGAGCTGTACTCTGTCAGTTAAACTGAGCTTATGCATACATCCAACGGCAATTCCCAACGTTCAGCATCTCAATGCAGAGGATCCAGCCATGATGTTGGCACACCTGACGACAAGTCAAAGACAGCCTTCACCAACTGCTTCCAAAAAGAGGAAGCACCCAAATACGCTTTGGTCAAGAGCCCTCCTGGCTAACAGGAGAAGGAGTAGAACACAATTCTGATAGCAAGAAGACAGCACTTATTCACACAGAGCAGGTGACCACACCACTTTTTTTTTTTTCCAATGTCAAGAATTATTTGGCACAAAGCTGTTTTCCTCTGAGACGGGTATGCACAAGTTAAAGGAGCGAACATACTTCCCACAAACAAGCTTTTATGGAAACAGTTCCTACACAAGGGACAAAGAGCACTGCCAGAGGTACAAGGACCTGAAATTTGGATACCCTGGATGGTTACTGTCATCAACCTGTCAGCACAGATAACACTGATGAAGAGGTCCAATCCACAGTGTGAAAAGGTGTCCATGTCCTATTGCTGCTCAGTGTAAACGGAAAGTCTGATCAGTCAGCAAGGCCGGATCTCCCTTCGCAGGAATCGGAGCTTTCACCTCTCCTGGTCACAAAAGACTGTTCCGTGCTGTAAAGCCTTCCATTCACAGAAAAAACAGCAACATAAACCAGCCTCGGGCTCTCACCAGCATGAACCTAATCCTGAGTGCTCTGCAGTTTGCAGGAGTACAGCTGCAGTGATACAGCAGTAGCTGCCACATCTGCCTACAAGCATTCAAACAGGCCAGGAATCATCTTCACTTTGGCTGGACTAGATGCTAAGGAAATCACTGAAAAATGGACCGAGGCATCCAGAATTGTTCTCAGAAAATAGGCCAGACCAGGCATGAAAACATCTGGGCTTGGCCTGACTCATGAATCACACAAGGGAGACACCGCGACACTGCCTCCGGGCAGCCAGGAGGAAGAAGGCAGAGTAACACAGGTCAGCAGAAGTCTCCTACACCCAGATGATCTTTCTGCATCTCCCTCCAGCAAATGTGGGCAATAGCCCATTCATTATGAAGCTCTGCCTACAGCCCATTCCTGTAGGGTTTCTAAGGACAGTGAATCTGGAGCATCAGGCAATGCTTACCTAACCACAGCCAGGCACAAACTCCCACGCCTGTCACAAAAACAGGGTGAAAAGGGTTTCATCTTTGCAACCCCAGCTTACATCAAAACGCACATCCAACCAGCTAAGACCACACACCCCCCACGTTTCTCTTACTCTGTGTTTTGTGTGAGTGGGAGGCAACAAAAGACAAAACCAAACCCTCATTTCAGTAAATTATACAAACTATGGCCACAGAATGGTTTGGGTCAGAAGGGACCTCAAAGCCCATTCAGTTCCATCCCCTGCCATGGGCAGGGACATCTCATTGGATCGCAGTGCTCAAAACCCCACCTAACCTGGCCTTGAACACCTCTAGGGATGGGGCGGCCACCACTTCTCTGGGCAATTTGTGCCAGGGCCTCGCCGCCCTCGTAGGAAAACATTTCTTCCTAAGATTTCATCTGAATCTCCCTTTTTTTCCGCTTAACATCTGATAATGTGGACAAGTTTATCCCAATTGCAAGCAGCACATGGACAAGACTTCAGATTCCAGAAGAGCTGCAGTAGCTTGGTTCCTCTGGGGCTCGGGTGAGGTAAAATCAGCGCTATGAAGTGTCAGCTTTACAGTATTACACAAGGCAAGCGAGCTGCATGTTCTTACAAGAGCTGCATACTGAGGTCAAAACCCTGCTGGCTGGCTCCACTGCGCTGGAAGGGCCAGGCGATGGGAAGACCAGATGGGATGGCCTGACCAGGCCACTGAGTAGAAACTGAAAAATCACTGAAAAATAAACTGCTCATATATGTTAGAAATAAGCATGATGGAAGAAACAGGTCAGCAAGAGACTCAGGACAACATATTTACACATTATTATACATTTCACCTACAGATTTGTGCACAAATTGTATCCCTGGCCATCACACACATCTAGCAAGCATCTCAGAGGCCTTACCTCAGCGTGGATTCCACATGGTCCCTTTAATGAAAACTGCTGCTACCAGAGGTGGCTCCAAGCTGCCCAGAAGAGCAGTTACTGGCCAAGAGTGTCATGTCCGCAGCTTGGGATGAAGCACAAGCTCACACCAGAGACAGAGCCTTCAGTTCAGTTCTCTCCAGATGGAATCCAGCACATGCATGCCCAAATCACTCTGCAATTTGCAATACACTGAGCTTGCTGGGGGGGGGGGGGGGGGGGGTAGGGAGATGAGCTTCACAAAAACACACTGGCGCTCTGAGACAAAACTGCAATGAAGTTCAGAGCCCTGAAGCCATCCGACCCTAGCAGCCCATTTTACTGACAACCCTTCACCCTAGCCTCACGTTCTCCAGCAGCTACAGCATGGAAAGCCAGTGGCACTTAGATGCACATCAGGGGGAGAAGAAAGGGGACTAGGAATTACCTTCTGACTGAAAAGTGGAGACTTGCGCAACCAAATTGAACTCCACTGCTCTACAAGCATGTCAGTGTTCAGATCGAACACTCCCAGCCTTTCCAGCCACCTCCTCTCCCAGTCAGCAGCGGTCACAGCCAAGCCGGGACTCATTTCCCAGGAAGACGGCATTGGTTTATAGGCTGCTTGGGCAGCACAGCCTCCCTCAGTGGGGTTTTTATCTCCCTCTTTTCCTGTCAGTATGGAACCAGCCAGTCTGACTCTGCTGACATTAAGAATGCTGATTTTTCCCCATTCACTATCTCCGAGCCAAAACAACATCTGGAACTTCAGCTTGCCATGCAAAGGAGAGAGACAGATTAGAACTGGAAAAAGCTACATAGCAGCTCCCAGAGCTTTATAAATCTCTGCTTCTGTCTGAATTTCCCACACGTACCTTCCAAATCCGCTCTGCTGGGAGATAAAACAAGCTCCTCATAGAGACTCCTGCCCACCACGTAAAGCCCTTTCCACTTAAAAATCACCTCAAAAGAATTATCAGAAAAATAACAGGAACAGAACTGATAGGGAAGTTTAGAGTGAGAATTTATCCTAGGCCTTTACATAAAGCAAAGGTGACATCCCAGTGACCTAGAGGAGGAAATCACACAAAGAAATACTGCTGGTGTGTGTTACTTGATAAAGCAATAGAACAAACGTGGCGCCATTTCAGCAGATAGAACTGTCCCACGTTACAGACAGCTGTCTCCGGTGTCGTTTAAGTGCACTTTTTGCTTAGATCATGGTTAGTGAATGATAAAAATCAATACGGAGAAAAAAAACATAGACCCAGGCTGCAGCCATGCAGAGACACGGAGTGTGTATGGACTAGCATGGCCTCTTTGGGACAGAGGGACTGATAAACACCACCTGGGATGCCCAACAATAGTTTGTTAACTCTTTGCAGCTAATTAACAGAAGCTGTGACTACTGGTTAGTTTCTATCCAGCCATCACACCGACAGTAATGAGAAACTAAAGGCTCACCACCACTCTCCAACCCATCTGCCTCCTCTCAACAGAAGGCACAACTCACGGGGATGAAGGCCTGGCTTCCAGCCCAGCACACAGCACACCAGCACAACTGGGTGCTGTGAGAAAACAGAGCTGGACAAAGGTGGCTGCGGTGTTTTCCACTCACCGCTCCCTGGTAGTGCCCACTGCCCCAGCCCAGGGCTCCTGCTGCTGCCTGTGAAACCCATCCCATGGTGCCAGCCTCTTCTGACAGCCACGCTGCCACATGCTAAGCAATGCCTGCTGCCAGAGAAGAAACTTCCTTCTCTGTCAGGCAGCAGCCCCCCTGGACAATCACACAGTTTGCACACTGGGGTTGCGGGACGCCGCCTTGCTCCTGAAGTGCTGCCAAATGCAGGAGGCTTTCAGCTGACAGTCACACAAAATGAATGGGAATGCCCAAAGTAGAATAAGGTGGATGTTTTCAGGAGGAAACAAAACGTTATGGATTTCTACATCCAGCAGCAGAGTTTTAACATAACACCAAGTCCAAAGCAATTAAAGCAGCTCCTGTTGAACAGAACGCATCATGTTGAAAGTGGAAGGACAGCACGTCAGCCACTTGAACCATGTCTCACAGCAATGATGAGCAGCTTCAGACAGACAGACATCTCGTGCCAGCTTCAGGGAAACAGCAGCACCAACTCAAACACTAATTTGCTGCTGAAAGCATAAAAAAACCTGCTCAATCACTACTATTTTAGTAGTTTTCTGCTTTCTGTTCCCAAATCACCAACCAGCTCTGAGCTACCTCCTTCTTAAAAAGGAAGGATTAACAAGGCAGCAGTACTGACACAAAGTGCTGTGATAAGTGTGACACTGACCAAGAGTCCCTCCCCAGCTTTCTTGGAGCCCCTTTCAGTACTGGGAGGGCACTCTAAGGTCTCCCCTGAGTCTTCTCCAGGCTGAGCAATCCCAGCTCTCTCAGCCTGGCTTTGCATGGGAGGTTCTCCAGCCCTCAGGTCATCTCTGTGGTCTCTGGCCTCGCACCAGCAGATCCATGCCCTTTCTGTGCTGAGAACTTCAAAACTGGATGCAGGGCTCCAGGTGAGATCTCACCAGAGCGAAGGAGAGAGGCAGAATCCCCTCCCTCACCCTGCTGGCCCCACTGCTTTGGATGCGGCCCAGGACACAATTTGGCTTTCTGAGCTGTGAACGCACATTGCCGACTCATGTTGAGCTTCTCATCCCCCAGCACCCCAAGCCCTTCTCCTCAGGGCTGCTCCAAATCCATTCTCTGCTTCGTCTGTAACTGTGCTTGGGACTGCCCTAACCCAGGTGCAGGACATCTCACTGCTGCACTAATACATACATTCTTTCTCTAAACTCCAACTATTGTACCTTGGCATGACCACAGGCAGACATTCTCACAGCAGCACCACATGCATGCCTGAAAGCATTAGGCAGTTCTTGCCCACAGACAACTGGGACCATGAATTCTTAGCAAAGGCTCGGATCGATGTCTGTGTTTAACTGCATCAATGGAGCCTTAGCTCATCAGCCACCAGCTGAGGAGGAAGGGGTAAAATACGTTGAAACAGCTCTGTCATCACCCCTGCAAAAGCCTGTACTGCCATCACACCACGACTCGAGCACCAGCAGCAATGCCAGCTCACACCAGTCAGACTGAGCAACAGTACAAAGCCCAGAAACACTGAGGTTCCCACAAGCAGAACTGCAAAGAAATCAAACAGCTTCAAAATACCTTTGCGGCCAACTTCCTAGGGGCAGAGCTGCCAAACTGGCAATTCCGGGGTTGGGCTGTGAGAGTGCAGGATCCTTACAGGTCTGCGCTGCTCCCCGGAGAAAACAATCCCCGGCCACCTGCAAACCCAGCCCGTCTGCACAAGCTGCTGCAGGCGAGGAACGCTGCCCGGAATAGTTTCAGCACTACAGAGGGTATTTCCATCCTGCCCAGACCGCTCTGGTTCTCTGTGCCGCAGCTCCAGGGCCTGCGTTATCCCACGCTGGCACCAGAGATGTTTTCGTACACAAGGGTGAAGGTTCCTCTGGACCTTCCACACTGCTCTAAGACTTCACCTTCATCCTCCTGGCATCCCTCAAATTCAGTAACTTATTTGTAGGCATGCTAAAATGACAGTACCAGTATTCCAAAGCACTTGACGCCCCAGCCCTTCCTGGTTCACATTGGATATATCCATGGAATGAGCACCCAACAGCCCAAACACAGCCACGTTCCCGCTTTTGCTGTGACCACTTCATCTGAACAGGGAACTCCGTACTCGGGATAGATGCATGGGATGAGAGTTTCTTTGGACTACTACCAGGAAAAAAAAAAGTGACAGAAATGCAAAATAACCCCTACTGAGTAACTGTGTGATCATAAGGAGTCAAAGAAAAGCTAAGCAAGACTCAAGGTTTAAAACAAAACCCAGCCCCACACCATTCAGAATCTTTCCTGGTGTTCTGAAATTTTCAAGCTAGCATTTTACATCTGCACAGGAGGAATAGCCATTTCAGGCTTTGGTATGTATTTAATTATTCCAAGTTGATCAAGGTGATTTAAACTACCAAGTTGAGTCACAATTTAAATAACAAATCTTACACCTGATTTTGCGCTCATTTTTTGTTCTTTTCCAAAGAAAGGTTCATTATTGCCCAACACAAAGGAACATGTTGTTAATAGAGACTTTAAATAACCTTTCCCAAGAAAAAGGCAGTCCTGTTAGGAACAACAGGGGTCGGAAGGGAAGATGATGACAACTTCAGGCTGCTACTGAGAGCACGCTGTGCTGGCTCACAGTAATGGGAGGGACAGCCCTGGAGTTACTGCTGCAAACCCAGTTTTAGAGTTCACATTGTACCATAAGAGAAAGCGAGACATTTATTGTGATTTTACAAATAGCATATTTCAGAAATTTACTTTTCATTGGAAAACAGGCTTACAACAGCTTGGCTGTGCTAATTACGCAAGAAAAATTACAGAAGCATTTGGCTACCACAGCCTATTTGCTGGTCTGCGGACACCACACTGCAGCCACTGAACCACCTTAACCAGACCCAGCCAGTCACCTGGTTGCGCAGGGGGTCAGGAGCACCCTGTTCCCCTCTCTGAGATCAGACAGAAACCCGCTTCTCCACCTCCAGCAGCCCCAGCTCCAAACCCAGCGGAGCGGAGGGTACTGGCCAGGCCCCAGAAGCAGCAGGAGCACAGGAGCAGGCTGTGTCCTGGCTGGCTGCGGGTGCCCACCTGCCCGCCTGCTCCCATCCCTCCAGCTGCAAGCATCTCCCATCCCAAATGGAACGACTGGAATATCTGGGAAATCTCTGAAATGGCTTGGATTGGGAGGGAGTGCTTAATGACCCCTCAATCATCTTCATTATGCAGCTGGGGCCGGCATTTAATAAATTTTATTTAGCATTTACTGTTCTCTTTTATGAAAAAAACAACAAGCAGCAAAAATTCAAATTAAATCAAACCCAAAACAGTTCAACCATTTAGGTTAAAATTAACTCTTCTACTTTGAACGCACAAAGGTGAAGTCTGTCTCTCCACGACCTCAGTCCCAGTACCACTCCTGTGGCAGCCAGCTCAGACATTAAAAGCTTCTTATTCCTCCTAGTCCTTCCACAGGGGTCTCCATTTCAGCTTTCTAGTTTTTAATTTAATTTAGAGCAAAAATCAAACACTAAATTTTTTTGCATGCTTTACATGGAAAATCTTTACTGCATTCATTTATTTTATTTAAACACTTTAAATTACTCACAACAGAGAAAACAAGTTTTTGCAGGTTTGTTTGGTTGGTTGGTAAGAAAAGTGGTCTTTCAAGATGAGAGAATCAACAGAATCTCCTTTTAACAATCAGACACATATATTCCCCTGGTATCTCAAGCTAATCAAATGCTGTGCCAGAAACCCCACTGTGCTTTCTCTTTACTATGTGAGGAAACCCACTTTAATCCTAAACTCCAGAATCCGAGAATAGTTTAGACTGGAAGGGACTTTAAAGCTCATCCAGCTCAGGGTTCACCTCATTGTTTTCCTTTGGGAATGGTTTGTGTCCCAACATAGCAGCAACTGCAGCCTCTTGGCCAATAATTATGACACAAAAAGCAGATACCATGTTAAGCACAATCTTTTCCTCAGCTCTTAAGAGCCAGAGGCGATTGTGTATCGGCTGTGATGCTAAGAACAATTTATGTAAACACTGAGCTGCACCCAGCTGTCAACTACCAATTCAAGAGACATTTTTCAATTGAGTGTTAAATCCAGAGAGTTTGGTTTGTCCAACACTCCCTTTTTAATTAATATGCCATTAGGCACTGAATCTGGGACATTCTGGGGTGGTCAGCAGGGCTGACAGAGGCACAGAGCCACCCCAAGGCACAACCACATCTTTGTCCAGGGCCACCTTAAGCACAACACAAAGGCCAAGCAAACCTTTGACCTAAGACACCTGGTGAACTAAAAATGGAGCTGTAGTCTGTGTGCTGTTCCAGCAAGGCTGTAACTCCAAAAGATGAGCTCCAGAGAGCTGGAAGAACTGCTCTCAGAGCACTGTCCAGAGCCACAGGGAAGCATGCACAGCCTCACCACACTACACATTAAGACATCAGCTTTTACAACAGCAATACTTTCACTTCCAGAAGAATCCTCACTTTACACACAGCCAAACACACCTGTGGGACTGAAAGAGGATCGATCATGTCAAAAAAGCCCTAGTGTTTCTGGAGGAACATTTAAGATCTTTGAGGAACAGAAGTACGTGCCATACCCTTCCGTACTGTTGGCGCACACAGCCCGCAGAGACTGTATTTCACAGCTAATCCTTCACTGGGGTTTGGGTTTCCTCCCTTCATGTCCACATCAGTTCATCACTTCAGAAAGAAGCCTTTTCTATGCACATTTACCTGCCATGCAAGAATTTCACAGATGCTCACCAAGCCCTGCTCCTCTGAGGGACCGTGAAGTTCCACCTGCACCAGGCCACTGCTGATGCAATCCACACAAGGGAGATGGTGAGGCCTCCAGCCTCCGTGTCACACAGAGCAGCTCCTCTTACCTCCCATCGACAAAAAACTGTTAAAGGCTGCAGACCTCGCCCTGTGTGCAGGTAAAACAACCCTGAGTCAAACACCCAATTTCAGCCACAGGCTTGGCATTTGCCATTAACCCCTCTCACAGTGACAGGGAAGAGTCCCCTGAAACCTGCCTGAGTGTCCCTCTTTCGCCTCTACCCCACCAATCCCTTGTATCCATAAAGAGAGCCTACCCCATCTCAGCTCTCAAGAACGCTCCTTTCGGAGGCCTGACAGAAGAGCAGACCTTCAGTCTCAGCACACAGGTTCTTTGTGTCACAAACCTTGAGACCCCAGTGCCAAGGCCACTTCCAGTTGGTAGGCACTTGAATAGCTGAAGACACCCCATGAAACAGGTTGTTTTGGTTCTCCAAGTTCCAGGCTGGTTCTGGTCCCACTTCTACAGACTGCTACCTACATCCAAACTGTGTGGTACTCTTGGCCCAATAATCCCTCAGGTCTCCTCCGAAGCTTGTTGAAGAAGGTTCCTTTCCTCTTCCAGATTCTCCACAAAGTCCTCCAACACTCCCAACTGCTGTGAAGTCCCACAACCACATAGCCCTACAAAGAAGTCCATCCTGTTATGGATCTACCAGGAGCAAAAAGCGCATGGAGAGCACTCCTAGGGACAGAACCACATGTTGTTCTCAGCTAGGCAGCACCAAGAAAACCAACACCTTCTCCATTCACCCGAGCCATCAAATCTTGGCATTCCTACCAGGAGGCAGTCAAAAGCCACAAGTTAGGTTCCTTCCCACTCCAGAAAAAGGACAGGGTGCCAATTTGGTTTGCTTTTGGTCATCTTGTGGCACACACATGCCTGAAGAAGCACACTTGTTCTCTTCCCAGATTTTCCATCACATCCAGGAAAAACTAAATCTCCCTCTTCAAAGAGTGAAACCGTTGATTTCTTCAGCTAGGTCTCAAAAGAACCAGCAAGTATCACAAGATGAACACCAGAGTCTTTCAAATGCGGCAAACTAAAGGCTTCCCTGTATGGCCGGGAAGGTTTCTCAGTATTCCTTGGGGAAATAGTGCAGAGCTTGCAGGAAACTCACTGAGGTCGTACAAGAACTGATGCTGCAGAGCAAGAAGGACAACAAAAGGACAGCGCAGAGAAACAGCAGCCTCTGAACTGCCTTTAGTTCATCTCTGAACAACCTCAGAGTACAAACACGTTCTTGAAATCCCTTTCCTTTGCCATCATCAGCCACCGCGTTGATGTGCTGCAGCTCTATCAACCCAGCCTGGAGCAATAGCTTTGAGCTCATTCACCTTTCCCCCACTGCAGTCCAGTCCCCAGAGCCCTGCATCCAGTAGGTATTTCCTTTAAAGCTGAGCCAGAACCATTCACATGCCAACATCTCTGGGCCCTCAGTGCTCTCCTCTGCACACAGCAGGGCCTCTCCTAGAATAAAGAGCATCCACTTTGGGAACTAAACCAACATAATTATAAAGGGTCTGCATCTCAAAGTTCTACAAATCCCCAGACTGGGAACAAAGCAAGTTTCACTGCCAGCGGACCCTCTGCTAAGGCAGGCATTAACACCATGCTGTGGGGTTGGAAACACCCATTTCTCACCAGAGCCTCCAGTAACACCACAAGACGGCTGACAGCTTCCAAATGTGAGTCTGGCCTGCTGGATCACAGCAGCATCTCATTCTGACCTTCCCAGTGGTTAAATAAGACAAATTTCCATCAAAACCCTGAATGTTGCTGGACATCAGAGTCCAATAAATGCTTTATTTCCACTTCTAACAAACACCTGGGATCAAACCTCAACTAAAAAGATGGAAAAAACTTTTCCACTCATTAAAGAAAAATGCCACCATTGCAGAAAGCATGGAAATACCACATTTCTCTCAAAAAGTATTTTAATGGTGCTGAGGTTTTTATTTCCATAACTTCGGACAGTCATATTTGATGCACTCATTTTTCAAATCATGTGTGTCTTAACGAGCATGCATGGAGGAAAGGGTCTAAGCAGATGGAGACTTCAGAACAGGTTTTGCAAAACAATTATGCACCGGTTTGCTTCAGAGGTATGGACGGGAGCCTCACAAATGTGTAAAATGCCTACACAAAGACAGAAAAAGCACCCTATGGTTTGGGCAAGCTGGAACACATCACTCATTTGGAGTATTCCCTACTAAAGGCTGATGCAAACACGACAGGTCCACAAACATACAAAGTGTGTACATGGCATTTCTGGCACATCTGTAAAAGCCAAATTGGCAATCAACTGATGGGAGGTTGAGAGAGAGAGCACGAGAGCAAAGGCAAGGAGTCCTTCAGGAATTAAGTAAACAGTCCTGAGAGCAAAAGCCATGGGGCAAGATCCATGAGAACAGACAGTGAGAACAGACCAAGTCACTGTGCACATGGAAAAGAGAAAGCCACCAGCCACACTCCAAACTATGCCTGCACTGGAGCTGCACGAGCTTAATGTAGACACATCTGCAGGTAGGGCTACCATAGCCCACGCTTCTTCCTAGCTCCCAGGAGGTGCTGTTTCTATCCCAATGACTTGAAATAACTTGCACATTTCTTTCCAGACACAGAAAGGTTCAAATTATGCAAAGATGCTGGAGTACAGCCAATACTCCATTGATTTAACCTTCACAACCACAAAGCAGAGAGGCTTCTCTGCTCCTACACAGACCTGCGTCGCGTTAGGTCGGCTGGACAGACTCTGCCTGCAAGAGAGGAAGGGCTGCATCAGACAGCCCCTGTGCTGCCTCTTCAGCCTAGACAGCCCCCAAATCAAGATAAGCAGAGATGGTTCCACACCACATTTACGCCCAGGCACTCTTGAGAAGAAAAGCAGGCAGAGGGGCCATGCAATCATCTTTTTATCATCATCATTTAGACTCAGATCCACACAGGTTTTATAGTTCAGTCTAAAACCATAGGTCAAGGGCAAAAAGACCTACTTAGATCAACACCAAATACTTAAGAATCAAAGTCTGGAAAAAAATTTCAGCCTAAGTTTCCCAAATATTTACTTTATCACAATCGCCAAAAGCACACCCACCCCAGGTTTTGTTTGGGGCTTTTTTTTTGGGGGGGGGGGTTGTTTTTAAATTCAGGACCATCAGCACCTTCTTCATGAGCGAAGAGTATATCTAAAATACTTTCTATTACCACCTCACTTGAGCCAGTATTTAAAAGTCAAACTAGAAACAGCTTTTTTCTAAGTGCACAACTCTGTTTAATTCCAGCAGATAAAAATGAGCTAATTCAATGCTCAGACTTGTGCAGTGCAAGCCATACATCTTTCCATTCCAACAATAGAAAATACGGAGTTGCACACATTGTGCTACTACAAGATTGACTGCCACATCAAATCCATTGCCAAACCATCCTACAGCCTGGGATTTGTCCAGCCCATGCAATCAAATGCGATGTTTTAGCAGGATGCCACATAGAACCACAGCTCCAGCAGGCAGTTCAGCTCCGGCGTCAGCAGAGAGTGTAGTTTAACAGAAAAAAAACCCCAAAACCTATTACTCCTTATGAAGTCAAGAAGACCTTCAACAAGCAACATGGACATGATTTTTACCAGTAACCACCAACCTGCAACGTACCAGCTATCATCCCTCTAATGTAACATGATACAATTAATTTATTCTCTTAAACCAAGACATTGTCTTTTCTTTTTATTTTCTCTTTCAAGATTCAGCCTTAAAATGGCTTAATTGTTGCAGTCCACCCACACAAAGACAACAGACAACTTTATGCAGCAGAGAGCCCTAAATAGTACTGTCTGTTTCAGGCTGACTAATACAAACACGCATTTTGTTTAATTTTACAATTGTTCCTAGGGAGATTCAAGACCCCATCTCTTCCACCTCCTGTTCAGTACTGACTGACATCGTAGGAATTCATCCACCCCTCCACGGACACGCTGGCCACAGTGCCAGTCCTCAGTTCTTACAACAAGGAAGGACAGGTAGGCGTTAGAGCTGTGGTACGTAAACTGTGGTGCACAGAACCTCCAGAAACCTGTGACTGAGCACGCCCCACTGTAACCACTAGGGCCAAGAGCAAGGAGGTGGCAAAGAAACCTGCAGGAGCTCTCCCAGCAGACCACATCAGGTTCCTCTGGCACAGACAAACCAGGCCAACGCACTCTGCAAGCAGTCTTGGTCACAGTCAGCAAACAATGCCCACAATGTGCTCCAGTAAGGCAACCATTTTCACAAGCACGGCAAGGTGGAGCATACAGTCCTCTGTGCCTGTCCAGCTACTCCTGCCCTCAGATATTCCTCTTAGCACCAACACAAAAAAAAACCCAACAAACCAGGAATTAATCCGTATAACAACCAATCTGGCAAAGACAGACTAAGTTGTAACCAAAAGAATGCCTTTTCCACATGGCCACAGTGATGCCAGACCAGGAGAAGAAACAGGCACAAGCTCTTACTTCCCCAGCATAAATAGCCAACGAAAAGGCTTGCACAACCCCAAAAACAACCACCTCCAACTGCTCAGCCAGGAACCCCAGGCCATTGGGAAAGGAAGGCAGAGGGGCCTGCTGAGGCACACCGACTCCAAATGCAGAGATCAGCAGCTTGCAGGACTTCAAAAGCAGCCACTTCGAGCCTCCAAGCTATCTGCACAGCCAAAGGCAGCCGCCGAAAAGCTGCCAACCTGCTCCTACTGTTACAGGATACTTGCCAGACAAACAGCAGACCTGCAATTAGAAGGGGTGTTTGTTGGCCTCTCTGCTGCAGCTTATTAGCAGAGAGGTGAGGTTTGCAGTCAGAACAAGAAATGCCGACCTCCAGTGAGCACAACAAGTCACGACTGCTCTGTAAGGCAAGGAAAAGGTCCTCCTACCAGTTTCCATCCAGCCAAGGACAGTCTGTGGCTTCAGCATGCTTAGAGGGAATGTTCCAGGCAGTCAGGACAGAAGGTTCAGAGTTGGTAACATCCCTTCTTCTATAAAAGGGCCTAGGTAATAGCCGTTGGTTCTCTCCTCCACCATCATTGATGGTTGGACTTGATGACCTTAGAGGTCTTTCGCAACCTTAATGATTCTATGACCTCCTACGTCCATCTTTCTCATGTCAGATATGGCAAACAGAGTTTAAAGTTGGTCGCAGACAGTCACCAAGCTGGAGGTCAATAAGCTCTTCCTAATCGACTGCAGTCTTCCTTTTCCTAGAATAGGCTTGAGTTACGTCACACCAAGCCACAGGCACCTTTTTCGAAGCACTGGAGGTAGCAAGCAATACCATGGCAGTTCAACACTGGAGACAGACTGACAGAAATGACTCCTGGGGCTGAGCAATCGTTTCACTGCCATTTCAGGTAAATGGGAGAAACAGAACAACAGAACATACACCTGACTCAGCGATGACCTGCTGATTCCAGGAGAGGCTCAGAGCAGACGCTTAAAGAAGCAGCACAAGGACACAGCACGCCAAGGTCATTCCTCCTCCTCTGCCCCCTGACCCCAAGCTTCCCAGTCAGAGGTAAATTCCCAAGCCCAAAACTGCATCTAGACCACCGCATTTGAATAGTCCACCCAGATCTAAGAACCTACCTGAAACTTTCCTTAAAAAATCACCCCTCTTGAATGTCCCACTGAGATTGTTCCTTAACATTAACAGGCACCATGCAAAACCCATTTTTTTTAATATTAGAGCTATCTACTGACTATGCCTGTTTTCCCTAGTTCTTATACCACAAGAAATCACATCAAACCATCACTTCCCATTTACTCACATTTCAATCCTGAGTTCAAGACCTCCACAGTATTTAATTTCAAACATTTCCCTCCTCAGCAAAAGTGTCAGTTTAGGCACGCTGCATCTGCACTATCTCACAGAGCTTTGTGGAATGAGACTAAGTGAACCTCATGAAAAGCTAAAACAGCTCCTGAGCATAAAGAAGCTGCAAATCTGAAAGACAAGGAGTTATCTTAATAGCTTAGAGACTCATGCTGCCTTGGTACTTTGACAGAACAGAATCCCTTGAGACGAGGGGCACTGATCTTGGGGGCTTTGGAGGTGTTTAGGAGATGACTGCACACTAATTCACAGACACAAAGAATACAAAACATGTTCTAGCCAGACCTGGGCAGGACCATTCATCCAACAGGGCCCAGGATCCAACAGGCTGCCTGGCCTGCCCAGCGCAGCCACCATGCCACAGGGCAACAAGCACAGCCAGCACTGGTCCAGCACCAACACTCAGGATGAATTCAGCATCAAATGAGGGAGCAGATCAAAAGAGTCCTGTTTAAAGTCGAGATCGTGTAATAACTGGCAAAGATGGTGATGCAGCACCTGATGTTGACTGCTTACCGCCAGATGAATCATAAGGTCAGTTCTGGCCTTCCAGGGAAAAGTCGGCATCTGACCTGCAAGCACACATTTCTAACACACATTGCTGCTCTTTCACATGAAGGAGCAGCAATGTTTTCATTTCAGCAGGAATCCAAACAAACTCTTCATGTTCCTCCTAGGAAACAGCTGGCATCCCACAGGATTAACATCAGACGTGAGATGCAGTGCCATAGTTCAGTGCAGATCTTGATAAGCAAGTCAAATTCTGAAAGCACGTACTGAACACCAGCGAGACTTAGCAATGCAAAGCACTTTGTACAGCTCAGTGCTCGCAGGTTCCTATTGCACAGGTAACTGCACAAGGCTCTAAGGAAGGGATCACCCATCAGCTGAAACCAGGACAATGTACATTCACTGTCTGACACAAGGACAACTACTTCCGTACAGCTACTCACTACTATTTACCTGCCCCCTGTGTGGCTGAAAGCAGTAGACTAAAACTGCATTTTGGCTGCAAACATGGTGAAGAAAAAAGGAATTTCCTGAAAGTATTTCCATGGAATTGCATACATTGCATAGCCAATAGCATTTTCTAAATTCATGATCTCAAAACACTTCGCAAACTTATGCAAACTCACCTTTCTAACGCTGCTAAGAAACATTATTATTCCTTAATTTATAGATATGTAGCAGACGTAAATGAGCCATGTCCTTAGCGCAGTCGTTGACCTTGCCTACAGCAGGATTTAAAAGCTGCATTCAGACAGTGTTGGATACCTTTGTCACTAGCGTGCTCTCAAACCCTCTCAGCCTTGACTCCCCTCAGGTCTCAAAGCAAGGACACAATCGCCTAATACATGTGCATACCCTCCCCAAGGCCAAGCTGCAGCTCATCCCAGTGGATCACCGTGAATTCTCATGCATGGAGAGTTTGGAAGAGAGCAGCTGGCACTCAAATCTACTACATTCACCACCGATATCTTCCATAGCTCTGCAGAGCCACACAGGGGAGTGGGCTCAGTTTTCAGCTTGCTTATATAGAGCAGAGGAGATAAAAGATACAAAGGTAGATATCAAGATACCCATTTGAGAGCTCAAATACCTAAGAATGCAAGCGAATTCAAGAAGCTTCTTTTTTTTTTTGGCAGGGAAGAGTGGGCTAAAAAGGGTGCCTAATTATTTTACAACGGCTGTCCCTAGATCCTATTTTAGCATCCGGCTCTCATTAAATTTAAGCATGACTTCAGAGTACCAGCTGGCCAAAAAAACTGAAACAACAAGCCCCACAAACACAACCCACCCACACCACCCCACGGGTGTTCTTTCTCCGCCTGTGTTCTCCTCCCACCCCAAGTGCTTCTCCCTGGCTACAGAGCCCACTGCTTTCTCCCCTCCCAAGAAGCACAGAGCAATGCAAGGACAGAGCAGGGGTTAAGAGAGAGGGAGGGTGTTCCTCCAAATGCTTTTCATCTCTCTCCCAGGCTCATTTGCATCCATCCCAACTAAGCTATTGGATTCCTCTACTGTTGCTCTGTCTGGCAGTTTTGGCAAGACAGCGCAAGTCTCCACTCCTTCCCTGCTGGACACAGTTTGAAAACAGGCAAATGATACCACATTAAGTTGTGTTACCAGCATACCTTCCCATTCCCCAGACCCTTCCTTTTCCCTTGTGGCCACACCAGAACTCACCAGACAACTACAGCATCATTTGTCAGGAGTGAAACAGAAGAGAAACCCTCTCTGAAGGCCTAGGAATACAGGAATCTTCATTTGGAGAGCTAGCCTCAAAAATAGATAAGTTTTGCAGGAAATGGCTATATTTAGCCTTCCCCTTTCACCTCAGCTCTTCAACACATTCACATTCTCCTGCAGAAGAATCTAAACAGAGTTAGAACTGAGCTTCAGCAGCTCACTAAGCTGAAAAAATGCAACCAACTTAATCTACGTTAACACAGGAGAGTGTAAACAGTCATGAGAATATCAAATGTACTAAGGCATAAAAAGAATTTCTCTTGTCCCAAAGTGTGTTATATTGCCAGCTCCAAGAACAGAATATGGCCAGAGTTACTTTGTGGGTCCATGGAGGGTGAGGCTGAAGCTCTGCACGCACCATTCATGCCTGCACAAGTACTTCTGCACAGCACTAATGCAGCCACACTATTCTCCACAGAGAGTAGAAACACTAAGTAACAACCTCAACAGATACACAACCAAAATATTTCCAGTTTCCTAAAGTACATATAAAAATAAGCCATGAGAAAATAAGTTAGCAACAGCTCCTGCGCAGTGGAGCTTCTGTAGGGACTGTGGAGGCCCTCTCTGGAAACATCATCAATGCCAGAGCAGTAGGAGTGCCCTTTCTCAGCCTGCGACTTTGAAATGCGCTGTAAGACTTAACAACCAAAAACATAAAAGACCCTTTTCTTCATTTAAATAACAGCCTTACCTTCCATAGTCTCAGCCTAACTCTGATTTAGGCCAGTTAAAGCTTATTATTTACAAACTGAATGGCTGAGGGGAGATCCAAGGCCCAGTGACAGCCCTTAAAGTTTGTCCCAAAGCAGACCAAACCAAACACCCCATCATCGCAGCCTAGGAAGACAAAGCAGCAGAGATCCACTATCAGTAACTGCTCCAAGCCCTGTGCCACTGGGCAAGAAACAGCACCCCCACCCCCCAAAAGGCAGCAGAGGAATGCAGCCCTTATCCCGGCAAACAAAACCCGAGAGGGAAGGCAAACCTCTCAAACCATCGCACACACTTAACACCTCCCAGGGAGAGCTCAGTGATAGCGGAACTTTTGTTCCCCTGAAACAGACCTCTAAGGCCTCCTCAAGAAAAAAGCTGTGGGCATCAAAGGAACCAATCAGAGCTGCACTTGAGAGCTCTCTGCATCCAGGATTCCAGCGCTCCCTGATTTCAACTCCACATTCTTAAAACGGCACTCAACCTTCAAGGACAGAACTCAGAGAGTATTTACCGAGTCTCTGCTGCATTCCAGGTCGCTACCATTCTCTGAGGATGAGGTGTAAGGATCGTAGTAAAGATCTCATTACAGGAAACAAAAGAAAACTGGATATGTAAAAATAGAGCTGTCACTGCCCACAGCAAATGGCTAGAACCAGAGTAGCTGTCCTAAATGACAGACAAGCTTCAATGCATGCCATGCAAACACACGAGATCTGGGAAAAGAACGCATTTTCTTCTGAAAGCTCGATATATCATTTCTAAACAGTGTTTTGATACAGAAGTGCCAGTTCTGCAGCTCTGTGCAGACTCTAAATGTTCCCACCTCATGGTGCCACCAGGAACAACTCTGTTTTAGTGAACCAGTCCCTCCAGCACGCCTACATCAACTCCTGCTCTTTCCAAGAGACTGAAGATGAGTTTCACTCTCAATTTTGGGACATGGCTCAGTCCCAGTTTACTATAAAAGCACTGCTGGAAACAAGTGATTTTAATGCATTTTTATAGACTGACCAAGTTGGAAAGACAGCCCAGGCAGCTTCCCCAAATAAATCCATGCCCCTGATTCCTCAGGCCAGGTTTGTAGACTCACAGAATGTTCAAAGCTGGAAGGGACTCACAAAGATTGAGTCCAATTCCTGCTTAGGTTTTAAAACCCTCGAGGATAACACACAGGTCTGCGCAGGCTGCAAGGAGCACTGCCTGCTCCAAGCCACCATTCCATCACCAGCAAAAGCCCCGACAGAAGCTCAGGATCAATCCTGCTATCCCTTTGCTTCCTCTCGGGATTGGAAGCTGCCTAGCCGTGAGTGAGCCAGACCCTGTCAGACTTCTATGCAGGATCCCTTCCTATCTGCCAGGGGAAGAGCCCTTCTCAGATAAGGTGTGCTCAGGGTTAGGATTCTGTCTCTCTGCCCACATCTCAGACTGTCAACACAGCCCCCCCTCAAGGAGATCATCCCGTTTCCCCTGATCGGGTGCGATTATGTCATTTAAAAGGAAAGAGCAGCATGACTGGAGCGGTGCCACTACCTCTGCACCCACCCACCCACGACACCCCACGCATGTTCCGTGATCCCCAGTACCTGTTCCCCGGCCCAGACCCCGCTCCCTGCGCACGGAGCAGATGGCACCGAGCTGAGCGGCCAACACGCCCCGGACAAGCCCCCTCCACTGGCCCCGGAACCCTTCCCTCCCTCCTGCCCTGCACGACGGGCTGGCGGGGGCGGCCCGGCAGGACTCGGGCACGGCCGGCAGCAGCAGCGTGGAGGGACTAGAGGGGCTCGGGCAGGACCCGCAGCTGCTGGGGAACCGGTGGGGCTGAGGTAAGACTAGGGATGCTCGGGGACCGGCGGGGCTTGGGCAGGGCCAGCGGCGGGGGGGTCCCAGCAGAGGCCCTACCGCCCAGCGGCAGCGGCGCGGCCAGCGGAGCCGCTCTCTCCCGGGGGCACCGGGGCAGGACCGGGCGGGCCCCGGCAGGACTCACAACGGGGAGGTCCCACCACAGCCCCTCTCGCCCAGCGGCGGCGCCCGGGCAGGGCCCGCACCGGGGGAAGCGGCGGAGCCGGGGCATGACCCGCGGAGCCGGGGCACCCAGCCCCTCTCAGCCCCTCCGGGCGCACTCACCTCCCCATGGCGACCGCTATGCCCGCGGCGGGCCGGCCATGGGCACTGAGAGCCGGGCCCCGCACGCCCGCCTGCGGCGGTGGCGGCGCTGACAAAGGGGCCGGCGCGGCGGGCGGGGCAGTGGCGGCGGCGGCGGCACCAGCTCCACCCCCATCAATGGCGGCCGGCGCCGTGCGTCACTTCCGGCCGCGCGCCCCCTGGCGGCGGGCGGAGGGCAGGATGTGCCCCCCCAGGAATCAGTGCTCGGGGGCTCCCGCCCCCAGCCCAGAGGGGGCTGGAGCGCCTGTGCTGTGAGGACGGGCTGGGAGAGTTCAGCCTGGAGAAGAGAAGCTCTGGGGAGAGCTTAGAGCAGCCTCCCAGTACTGAAAGGGGCTCCAGGAAAGATGGGGAGGGGCTCTTGGTCAGGGAGTGCAGGGATAGGATTAGGGGGAACAGTTTTCAGCTGGAAGAGGGGAGATTGAAGTTGGATATCAGGGAGAAATGTTTTATAGAACCATTTAGTGAGGAGCATTTAAGTTGGTTATCAAACTCCTGTTCTGGTTTTTGCTGTAACTGCAGAGACTTTTGAAAATTAATCATCAGCAGATTTTACTGTAAAGAAAATAAAGCTTATTTTACTGAGTATCACAAATTTAACAGGCCACTGTTTACCTGCCTCTGTTGCCTCTTGGGAAGAAAGGTAACCAAGAACTCCCAACTGCCATTTTCGAGGGCAAAGAAGGACCAGAAGTGCCCTTAGAGAAGGAGCGGTCATTCTAGAAGTGCAGGTGGTGGTGACTGAGTGTTAAACATGCCTGCTCGCTCCATCAGGTCAGGAGGCCTTTGTGACAATGGCTGGCGAGCTGATGGCCCTGGGTGACAGCTGCCTCCTCTTCACAATTAAATCCTTAACTGTAGACTGTTAGTGTAGAGTAGGACACTAACTCTGAGGAGTTAGATCTGAAATTATCTGTGAATTTGTGCTCTTTGGCAACACAAATCACTCCCAGCATAAAAAATGTAAACCCAAATAATTCCTTTAATGTGTTGAGTACAGGATGTGGTACAGACTATCCCTGTTGTCAGAACCTCTCAAACAATGCAGTTGTGTTTTCATAATATCATGGAATGATTTGGGTCGCAAGGGATCTCGAAGCCCATCCAGTTCCAACCCCCTGCCATGGGCAGGGACACCTCCCACTGGATCAGGGTGCTCAAAACCCCATCCAGCCTGGCCTTGAGCACCTCTGGGAATGGAGCAGCCATGACTTCTCTGGACAACTTGTGCCAAGGCTTCCCTACTCTCACAGGGAAAGTTTTCTTCTAAAGATCTCATCTCAGTCTCCCCTCTTTCAGCTGAACATCATTCTCCCTCATCATATTCCCGCAGTCCCTGATCAAGAGCCTCGCCCCAGCTTTCCTGGAGCCGCTTTCAGTCCTGGAAGGCTGCTCTAAGGTCTCCCCACAGCCTTCTCTTCTCCAGGCTGAACAACCCCAACTCTCTCAGCCTGTCCTTAGATGAAAGCTGCTCCAGCCCTCAGATCATCTTCGTGGCCTCCTCTGGACCTATTCCAACAGTTCTGTATCTTTCTTATGTTAAGGAATTTCATTCTTACGTTTTCCTGGGAGACAAGAGGTGAGGGAGTAAGCGGGAAGAAAACTGAAGGCATGGAGCTGCAGTGTGAGCCCAGCTCAGACAGGCTGGGCAGTAACCACAGCCATGGCGTTGGGGTGGGAAACCAGTGCTGGTTCCCTTGGGAAAAGGTGAGTGCACAGAGTGGTTGGGAAGTGCTCCCTCAGAAGCTTCTTCGTACAGCCTGGTTATGCTCCACTCTCTGTATGGGGCCAGGATTTGACTCATTATGAGTAATAGGAATATTTTAAACAGAGAAAAGGACACTTAATTCCTTTAAAAATACAATTAGGTCTACATTTGGCTCAATTATACAAGGCCAGTAATTTTCCACACTGTTCTGCCAAATAACTGAGCATGACATTCAAGTAGCTCATGTGTAGGTGTTCTTCAGGAGACAACACAGCTCTAACAAGGACCGTTTTCCAACTGAGAAGGCGAAAGGTTGAGCCTCTAAATCTGACTTTGCAGGATCTAGGTAAATACCTACATTTCCAGAAATGCCGAGCTTCCCTTGAGGCTCCACAGGTGGTGCTGACAGCCAGTGCTTCTGAAAACCTAGGGCTTATTTGCAGCCAAAAGCACTTGTGAAACTCACAGCCCACGTGGTTAATTGAGCTCATAACACAGGGGGGCATGGATTAAAAGCCACCTCTATCTAATGGCAGGTTGCGGGATTTCCAGGTGACACAAGAAACTGCACAGGTTAGAATCACTTGAAGTTCTGACATCACTTTTGGTAGAACAACAGAAGTTTGGAAGCTGTCATTTTCTAAGGAACCCACACATGGATTGCTAAGGGACAGCTGCTGCTGAGCACTCATTCAAAGCCACGGAAGGAACAAGGGCTGGAAACTGAAATTAGGACTCAGCAGCTCCTGCCCACAGCCTCGTGTAACTGGATCTTGTACAGTTTACACACAGCTGTTTTTTAATTAATAGTGAGGATGAGGGAAGAATTAGGTTAGTGACATAATCTCAGCATAATCTGTAAATATGGCTGGTTTTCTGTCCTTTTGAATGCCACTTCTTATTCATCACCACAAGCATCCTTACAAATAAATTTGCTTTCCAAAAGGTGCAGGGGTTTTTTCAGTTATTTTTTCTATCAGTGTTGATAGGAAATGCCATCTGTGAGTAAAATTTAATCTCTAATAACGTTTTTTAGGGTGAAACACAGGGCTGCGGCCTAAGCATCGTGACAAGGTGTTCCATCTGATGGCTTTGGGGAGGCACTAAAACACTCAGCTTTTCCAGTATTTGACAATCCCCCAGGAAAGGTGTTACAGTTTTAATGAGCATGTTCATACCTAGCTGAATCTGCACAGCTGTAGAAGCAGCACAGCATGATAAATTTTGGGTCTTCCATACCAATGGCAGAGTACCTCTCATAGCTGCCTTTCCATGCTGGTGTACAGCCTGTAACTTTTTCCTGGGTGATGTATTAATGGAGGTGTGATAATGGCATGTCCGTGTGAAAGGAGTGCTATGGGCATGAAGTGCAATGCACAGACATTAGAACAAACCCAAATGCAAATAATGCAAATAACGTTCTTTAGAAGTATGCAGGCCCTGAAAAATAATTGGAAGCAGAGCACAGTGTTTGCTGTAGAGTAGGTCTACGCTGTCATCCTTCCACCCAGAGAACTCTCCCAATGAGACAGCAAGTATGGCAAAATCCGGCTGCTCTGTTTTGGAATTAAAATCACGGAATCATTAAGGTTGGAAAAAACCTCTATGCTCATCCAGTCCAACCGTCAACCCAACCCCACCGTGCCAACTAAATCTTGTCCCCAAATGCCATGGCTGCATATGTTTTGAACCCCTCCAGGGAAGAAGACTCCACCACTGCCCTGGGCAGCCTCTGCCAGTGCTTCACCACTCTTTCAGTAATGGATTTTTTCCTAATAGCCAATCTAAAACTTCCCTGGTGCAACTAGACTCTGTTTCCTTGACTCTGTTTCCTCTTATCCTATCCCTTGTTACTTGGGAGAAGAGACAAGCACCCAAATTATTGCCATGGTCACTTGAACCCCTTCATACTTTGTAAGTTCTGCCTCTTCCCGGAGCGGCTGATCTTTCAAGTAAAACCACTCCACAGTGCTTTGTGAGGGTAGAACCAGCTCATGGAGTTTAAAGATGACATAGAGGAAGTCTTTGGAAGGCTAAGGAGATGTTGGACCCCAGACCAGCCACTCATTCGGTAAAATGATCTCCTTTAGACTCCTGTGATTTTCAGCTGAATGGGAGATATGCTGTTTAGAGGAGCGCGTCTCCAACTCAGCTCCCTCAGAGCATATCAACTTCAAAGGAGTTTGTGGGGATTTTCCTGCACCGTTGCAGCTCCACATGACCCTGCGTGCGAGGTTTGGGAGGCTTCGTCGCACAGCCATGCTGCAGAGCATTGAGCTCCATTCCCCACCCACTGCAGGAGAGAAGCCACAAGGGCTGGGGTGACCCATCCATGTCAGGGCTGCCTGGACCAGCACTGCTACCAGTGGAAACACAATGGGACTGCTCAGGATCTGCACAGAACCAAACAACAAGACCTGTTCAGCAAAGACCCCACAAACCAACACTATTGTTCCTTAGAGGAGACAGGATAAAAGGTATTTTAGTGAAAGTACATGAAATGAGGCCGTACATGAAAAAGCTGACCTAGTAATTACTTGGAGTATTGCTAGGGTTTCAAACTCCTCCAGCATTATTAAAAACAGTTCATAAACGCTTTGCTTATGCGTTGGAGGTGAGCTGTGGTGCAAAAATAATGACCTTCCAAGCTGCTGCTTGTCATGCATTATTTTCCTTTGCCTTGGGGAAATTTCTAAATATATATTTATATACACACACATGCAAATAAGCAAATCCCGCAGTTGTAACACAGCGACAGTGACATCACTGCCCCTTCCCAAATGTTCAGCACAGCGTCGGTCGGTCTGAGTGCAGCTGCTGAGAAAGCCCCAGGAATTGCCTGGGTTTGAAATTAAAGAGCTCGTTTTAATATTGAGCTGTGATAAATGTGACTGAGTGCGTGTGTTTCATCAGGCGTCTGTGAGTCAGGCGTGAGTCACAAAAGGAGCTGCGCTTGGGCTGCTGCAGACAGACGGCGAGGCCTGTCCCAACAGCTCCACTGCATGCAGAGCTCCCATTAATTCCTCTGCAGAGATTTAATTAGTGCGAGGACAGGACAGAGGGCGTGTGTGGTGCCCCAGCTGCTCTGGAAAGGGCCTGACCCCCAGCACCTTCTTTGTCCTTGCATCGCATGCCCACTTTAAATCCCACAGATCGTGGTGGCACCAGGGAGCCAGGTGCGATTCAGAGTGAGCACGGAGAGCAGAACCCAGCTCCAAGTAATTAATAATAGCATATAATTGCTACTAATTCAGTGTTACACATATTGCACAATATTATTAAACTGAGCAGACCACGTTCTTGTTTCTAAGCTTTAGCAGCATCGCTCATTCTCATTCCATTTTTTCAAACTAGCACCTGCAATGAGCCCTCTCTGCTCCCCAACCATATCACATGCAATGGTTTGTTTTCACCAAAACACCCACCAAAAAGTGCTCAAGGTCTCCAATTGCAAAGCTCCACTGCACGTGGCTGCACAACTCCGTCCTGCTCCGGGTGTTATTTAGGAACAGCCACCTGGAATTTATTGGAATGATGTCAAAAAACAAGCAAATCAAGCTGCACTCCAGCAGGGTGGGAGACCAAGCTTCAGCCCAGGAGAGCTTTGCAGCGAAGTCGTGGGGCTGAGCGCAGGACGTGGGGTGGAAAAGCCAGCATGCTCTTTCCTCTGTCCCATGCCAAGTCTGTAAGAGAGGCGAGCTGTGCCCCGCCGACCTTCGCTCGCTGCCGCACTCGCTGGGATGTGCTGGGTGATGCACCAGCCCCTTCTTCCCCGGTGTCTGGCGGCCGGGCTGTTGCACTGCCCATGCTCCTGCCCAGCGTGGGCATCCCCATTGCTGGCCCTGCTGGCGCAGCCACCCCTTCTCTTGGCTGGGGACAGTGCTTTTTTTGGCTTCCGCTTCTGTCATCTGGCATTTAAATGTAATGCGATCTCTCGTTGCTAACATTTATAGAAGCAAAATATTTAAGTTCCAGGGCTAGTAACACATGTTACTGATGTCCCGTTGCCAAGCCCAGCTGAAGGCTCCCCAAACCCTGCTCTGCTGTCACTTCGGATCTGTGCCAGCAAATGGACATCGGTCCTGGCTGCGTGGCAGCAGGTGAGCGGGAGCTGCTGGGGGGAGACCAGGCAGCACTACCAGCACCAGTGCACCCCAAGGTGGTGCTGGAGCCCTTGGCGTGTTTGTGATGCCAGCAGGGAGAGGAGAAGACCACACTCATTTCCAGGAGGGAGAGGAGAAGACCACACTCATAATGCCAGGAGGGAGAGAGGATGACTATGCTCATGGTACCAGAAAGGAGAGGAGAAGACCGCCTGCCCTCCCCCAGGGTAGCGCCTGCCTCATAGGTCTTCACACACCCACTGCCGATAGGTGTCGAGCTCAGTGGCACCACGTGTGCCCACTGGGCAGGAGGTGGTGATGAGCTTGGAGCAGGGACATCACTGTGATCTCCATCTTTAGCCAGGGCCTCGGCTCACCACCAGGGCTGGCTCCAGATGCTGGCTACACCCGGCAAGTGCCAGCATACAAGGGCAAGGTAGGGTTGTCCAGTGGATCCACATGGTAGGGCAGAGGAAAGAACAGCAGAAGGACAAGCTATGGCCATCAGCTATGGCCAGCTTCAATCAAAGGTGCAATTAAAGAGACAAAGTGGTTTAAAGTGCCTGATTTAGTAACTATGTGCTAAGGCATGTGTTCAACTGCTCCCGCCGCAGCCCTGGCGGTCAGTCTGCAAAAGCATCCTGCATCCATAGCCCTATCACCCTGTCCAGGCCAGGACCAGGGCTCAGCACTGGACATCTCCCACCAGCCCTAGCTTTATCACTGCTTGAGGAGCCACCTGCACCACGGAGGTGGCCTGAGCTGTCTGAGAATGATGTTCTTTTTTATATTTTTAGAAACAGAATTCCATCCCACCCAACCCCGTCTGTCAGGGCTGGCTCTGCTGTCGGGCTCTCTCTCTGTGTCACAGATGGCAAACCTCGGTTTGACTCCTTGCACATCGGGTGCCCAGGAGGGCAGCAGGGGCACAGCTCTGCTCCCCGGAGAGCATGCTCAGCCTCAGGCACCTGGCATCTCCTCAGGGATGGAGTTTCCTCCGCCCACTGCAGCTGCCCAGTCTCTGTCCTGAAGGTGCCCATCCTGACTGCCCCACGGGGACTGCCAGGGAAACAGGGACAGGTGATGCGTTAGGTGAGGAAAGGGATGGACCAAGGGAAGTGATGGACAATGGGAAAGGATAGACCACGGGAAGGAATGGACCCAGGAAATGGAAGGGCCAGGGGAAGGGATGGACCAAAGGAGCAGATGGACCAAGGTTGCGGATGGACCAAGGGAAGGGAAATGGGGCAAAGTACTTAAACCTGCAAAAGGCATTGCTGTCTGTGAAAGCCGCTCCGCACTGCTGTGCAGGTTGTGTGGCTGGTGTGGCCTACACAAAGAGCTGGGTGCATTTTGGTGATGAGTGGAGAGTTTAGCAAAGATGTGCCCAAGCAAAAAAAGGAAAAGGAGAGCTTCACTCCCCATGCCTGCTGTGTGAGGATCCATTCCCACACCAGGTGGCACCTGCCTCCTTCCCTATTAGCTCAGGCAGAAAGCTGAAAGGCACTGGGAAATAGAATCAGCAATTAACTCCTAGCAAACAGGACACTTGATTCATCATTAACTCATTAGCGATCAGTTCTGGACGCATGATTCATCATTAACTCATTAGTGATCAGTTCTTTCCCAGGCAGTGACATCAGGAGCAAAGGACATTTTGCCGTGCCCAGCGCTGGCAGTTAGCAGGGGGCAGGCAGGATGGATGAGGCCAACAACAGCCGAGAAGCTCCCGAGTGCCCCGGCTTGGGACAGGCAGTCTTTCCCGAGGCTCCCGAGGCCAAGGAGGGTCCAGGAGGCAAGGGGAGCCCTGCAATATCCCCGGCTGCCCCCTGGGCCCCCGGCCACCAGCACAGCCAGGCAAGGAGGTTTGTGATCCACCCTGCACCTTATCTGATGGAGCCTAATGGCTTGTGCCTATAATTTCAAATTACAATTAAGGGATTTCAGATGTTTTGCCGCACACAGTGCAGCCCGGTTATAGATCTGCTGACGCAGGACACGCTTCGACATTCAAATACAGGACGCTGAGGAGGCCTCTTGCTTTTGATCCTGACCTTTCCACACAAAGAAAATGCAAAATATCATTGCATGTTAGAAATGCAGCAGAGCTGGAAACAGCCTTTTGCATCAAGAGCCAGACAGTAAACTGTGAACTGGCTGAGGAGCCTGGGCTGTGCTGGGTGAGGTGTTCACTGCCTACGTCAGCAGGATGGCCCGAGTCCCACATCCCCATGTGCCCATTCTCATCCCTGGCTCCATCCCAGCGTTGTCCTGGAGCTGGTCCATGCTTGGTAAACTCGAGGAGTTAAGTTTTGGCAAGATCTCCCCAGGTTAGCAGACTTAGGAGAACAATGGGGTTTACAGAATCACAGAATCATGGAATGGTTTGAGTTGGAAGGAACCTCAATGCCTATCCAGTTCCAACCCCCTGCCATGGGCAGGGACACCTCCCACTGGATCAGGGTGCTCAAAGCCCCACCCAACCTAGCCTTGAACACCTCCAGGGATGGGGCAACCACAACTTCTCTGGGCAACCTGTATCAGGCCCTCCCCACCCTCACAGGGAAACATTTTTCCATAAGATCTCATCTCAATCTCCCCTCTTTCAGCTGAAAACCACTTCCCCTCATCCTAATCCTGCAATCCCCAATCAAGAGTCTCTCCTCAGGTTTCCTGGAGTCCCTTTCCATTATGAGTTATAGAGGAGTTACAGAGCACGCCTCTGCCATGTTTTCTGTAAGAAACTGTGGATCTTGGATTGGTAATGCACAGCCCTGGCACCCAGATACTGGCACTCGCGGGCCTGGCACTCAAACTCTGGCATGCACATCTCCAGCACCCAAATCCCGGCACACAAACTCTGGGACCCAAACCCTGGTAATGCACATCCCAGGCACCCAAATACCAGCAGCACCCAAATTCCAGCGTGTACAGCCCTGGCACCCAAATACTGGCACACATAGCACTGGCACCCAAACCCCAGCATGCACAGCCCCTCTGCCTGTGCTGTGCAGAGCCCTCGTGCTGCAGTGCCGAACTGCTGTTAGACTCACGGCTCCTGTTTCAGCGTAGAAAATGCCATCCTTGCCAGCAGTGCCACTTCACGTCTGTCCCAGCACTGAGTGGAAGTTAAATTTTCAATATTTCTCCTAAAATTAGAGCATGTTTGGGGCAGGCGTAGATTTTTTAGTGTATCAAAGCACTGTGTTCCAATTTCAACTCTTAAAAATGGCCTTTTCTAATATAAAAGGAAATATATTTCACAGTAATGAAGTTCCTACGTGGCAATCTCAACATTGTGTTCTGAAAATGTCAGCTGGGGATGACAGCAATGAATCACATTTTGTTTGGGTATTTTGCAGACATGGACATCCATCAGACTGGACCGTCCTCACTGAGATGGATTTGCTTTTGACAAATTGGCCTTTTACAATGGGAAAATGGTCTGTGCAAAACTGCCGGCAGCCCCAGCCCCAGGGGTGCTCCCGAGCCTCTTTGCCCTTCCAAACAGCACCACTGTGGGCTTCAGCCCCCACACAGTAGCTGCCTCTCACCCTGTACCACTGCAGTGGTTCCCAAGAACCAAACCCAAACAGTTCAGCACTGAAGAGGTATCAGTGCCAGTTGTTTCCGAGGTTAAACCATTAACTCTGATGGCAATGTCTGCTGCGACTCACTGTGATGCACTGCAAGCAGGAAAACCTGGGCCCTGTGATGGTGCTGGCTGGGTGCATCCCAGTGTCTGGGCTCTGATCCCTTTGGTTGTTTCCTAACTCACTTGTGGGCCTGGAGTACCCTCCTGGACTTCCTGGGATGGCAGAAGGGAGCCTGAGCTCAGGCTGGAGAGGAGGGCAAGCATCGCTGACAGTGTCCTGTCCTCTCCCTCGCTCACCCCCCTTGACTTCTCAGGGTGGCTTTCCTTCTGAGTCACCATTTGGTTTCATCTTAGGAAGAAATTCTTCCCTCTGAGGGTGGGCAGGCCTTGGCACAGGTTGCCCAGGGAGGATGTGGCTGCCCCATCCCTGGAGGTGCTCAAGGCTAGGTTGGATGGGACTTTGAGCACCCTGATCCAGTGGGAGGTGTCCCTGCCCATGGCAGGGGGTTGGAACTGCATGGACTTTAAGGACCTTTCCAACCCAAAACATTCCAGGGTTCTGTGATTTCAGCAGAGAAACCTGTGAAAGGTTGATTTCAGAGCTCAGGAACGCTGGCAGGGCATTGCTGCATGGGAATTGCTGCACCCGTTCAGATTTAAACCGGTGTAAGCGAGGGCTGCCTTGGGGTATGACAGTAATTTATTGAAATCCCTGCCTCATGGCATGCAGCTACGGTTCAATGTCTCGTTTCAAAATCATCAGAAAAATCACACTACTTATGAGGCACAGCTACTGCTGCCGTGCAAGGTATGTTCACGTTTCTGAGTTGCAGGACACAGAATTCTTGCACTGCTAATGGATTTCAAAACAGCATGAAGACATTCACAGACCAGTGCTCTTTCTGGGGCTAAACTGGGGCTTTTTTCTAGCACTTGGCAGCCTACGGAGGCACTGGGTTTCTGCAACAACTTGTGCATATAGAATTAATCGTAGAATAGAATCATAGAATGGTTTGGGTTGGAAGGGACCTTAAAGCCGATCCAGCTCCATTCCCCTGTCCAGGCTGCTCAAGTCCCCATCCATCTACATATTTAACGAACACACACACTGTGCACAACTGCTGGAATGACAGCCTCCCAACAGCAGCACTGCAAATCTCTCTTCTCACTGCAATTTCCATCCTGAGTGAAGGCACCAGAGGAACTCCGCATCTGGAGAAGCGATACAACATTTGCTGCTGGAGCTGATGCAGGAACGGTAGCCATGCAAGGAGGACACCAGTGGGCAGCAGTGATACCGCAGGAACACTGATAGCCCTCATGCTGCAACAGCAGGCGGTGCAGCGCCCCGTGATCCTGCAACAAAGGCAGTGCCAACTGCGGCCAGAAACGGTGGGTTTAAACCCAACCGGAACAGCTTTTTTGGAGGTGCACAAGGGCCCAACCCAGCAGGACAGGGCATCCTAGGATGCAAGCACAGCACCACCACTGTCCGGGCAGGACTGGGGCTGAGGGGTTTCCATGGCACAGGCAGAGTCCATGCCACTGCCAGGACGGTGCCAGCACACTCTGTTCATGGCCCCAGCCTGGGTACCGAGGGAAAAGTGGCTCAGCCTTGTCCACAGTTTCAGGAAACATCCCTGCAATGAAGCAGCAGTGCTCAGCCTGTCCAGCGCAGGCAACACCGAGACTGAGGGATCAGTCACAGACATCAGACAGCCCATTTCTGCCTGAAATAAAAAGGCTTATGACAGTGTTTCACCCCAGGGAAAAACACGTCCTGACATGCCATAGTCATTCGCATGCCCTGAGGATCTGTGGTGCCCGGTTTCTTCAGAAGATGTTTTACTGAGTCCTCCCGAAGCCAGGAACAGATTTATACCAATAACAAACATTGCAAACCAAAGAACCAGAGCAAACAGTCAATAAAGATCTGTGTTTTGTCCACCTTGTTTGCTATTCTGGATCTGCGACGCAGGGAATGGGAGGGCAGGGGGGGAGCTTGGTGCTGCTGGCGCAGAGCCTTGTTTCTGTCAGCTGAAAACTCTCCCCTTCGTGCCTTTCTGCCAATTGCCAGAAATCGTTACTACAGGAACACACCAGGAATCTCTTAGATTGGGAATCGTCATACACTCTCTGCTAACGAGCCAGAGCTGCTAATTTAAAGCTGACACCAATGCACGTGCATGGCTCGCTGCCGTGATGGTGGTGGCAGAGCTGCTACTGCACAATCCAACCCCTCATGCCCAGCCCTGAGTGGCTGGCTGGGCTGCTCCGCAAACTGTTGGAATATCTGTTTTATCAGCAGCTTTGGGGAGCACAGCGCTGAACGGAGGCACCACAGGAGATGTCAGAAGTGAGCTGGCTTGGGAAGAAACTGCTTGGGCTTGTTTGGAGCAGACAGCTCAGGCAGGATGCAGCAGGTGGAACGCCTTTCTGCCGAGCAAAGGCTGGCACGCGGCTGTCTGATTTAAAATAGCACTTGACAGGACGAGAGGTGTTGGAGGGTGCAGGAGTGCTGGCTCTCCCCAGCTCTTCTCTTGCTGAGAGCCTGTCTAAGTTACCATATGTTTTTCTGCCATAGATTTCATCGTGCTTTATTTGTCATCCTTTAGCACATACGCTTACAGCTCTACTGCCTGGCACTCAGAAATCCTGAATTTAACTCTGAATCAGGCACAAACACTCACTTCGGGCAACAATTTCTGCTTCTTGCCATCCTCACCTCCCTACTCTACCTCATAAAAGAAGAAAACAGTCTCGCAGTTGGACTAGATGATCGTTGGAGGTCCCTTTCAGCTGAAAATATTCTGTTCTATCCTATCCTATCCTATCCTATCCTATCCTATCCTATCCTATCCTATCCTATCCTATCCTATCCTATCCTATCCTATCCTATCCCATCCTATCCCATCCTATCCCATCCTATCCTATCCCATCCCATCCCATTCCTGCAGTCTCTGCCATGGCAAGCACGAGGTTCAAACCATGCCCACAATGCACAGAGCTGCCCTACAGTCCATGAAAGATGAGCAGCCATGCTTCAGTTTGGGATGTATTTAAAGCCATCCTAAAGGAGAACAATCATAAGAAGAACAATCAGAAAGGATGGAACCAAACGTGTGGGACTTTTTGTATGCATCCTGCAGTGGCAGCTGCTGTCCCTTCCCTTCAACACCAGTTCTGAGAAGCCAAAAGCACAAGTCAATTATTCCCCTTGGTGCAATCATGTTTGCTTATAAAGACCACGCTTGTTCATTTTACCTTGAACACAGCAGGCACAAACACCACCAGGAACATTGCTTACTCGTGGTTTCTCAGCCTGCCTTTCCAGGCAGAGCTGTGGCTCCAGGAGATTTCTGTCCCTGCTCACTCAGCAGGGCTACTCTCCAAACCCGGCCCTTGTGCCTCACGCTGGGGGCTCCCTGCCCGGGACCAAGCACAGCAGGTCAGAGGGCTGTGCCAAGTCCAGGATGGGGCTTCACTGAGCAACAGGCAAGGATGTCAGGAATGGAAGGTGGGTACACAGGAATGTTATTCCTAGTTCATAAGTAAATGTTAACTTAAGAAGTTGTCCATGTACTCCGGGACATTATTTTATCATGAGACAGTTTATAATTGTGGAGGTGATGACCTTGCCAGGGGTGTCCAAAAACACCATGAAATGTGGAGAAAGGGGAGATGGGGAAGCATTGTCTATAACAGACCAAGGCAGCAGCCTCTGCCCATGGGAGCACACAGGCTTGGGTCCATATGTGCTCCTGCCTTGTCGCAGGGTCACTCCCATGACAACATCTGTCCGTCCATCCATCCATCCATCCATCCATCCATCCATCCATCCATCCATCCATCCATCCATCCATCCATCCATCCTCCACTGTGCCAAATCCTGCCTTTCCCTCCCGCTCACTCCATGGTGAGGCCCCTGTCCAGCTGTGCCCTGCAGGTCACAGAGTGCCTGTGGTAGAGCTGGCAGTTCACAGTGGCTGAGATGCCACCATGCTGGAGGGAGACCAAGCTCCCTCCTCTTCCGAAGCCCTGTGGATTGAATGGCAGCTGCTGGAAAATGATAGAGTGAGGTGAGGGAATTCCCCATCAGCAGATGATTCCTGTGCCTGCTCCTCCCACTGCCTCACCTAGGCTTCCATCTCTCCTGCATTTCCATCCAGGAGTGAGGGATAACAGGCAGGCACATGGCAGGGGATCCTCGTTTCCCTCCACAACACAAGCGCACGCCCAGGGAAGGAGGCGAACTCCGCAAGCTGTGATCTCACCTCCCCAAAATATTCACAGCTGCCATTTGCAAGTAGCAAACCTGTAAAGATCTGCACAACAACCACTGCATTAACTGCAGTTTGCCTGAAGCATTAAGTTTTATGCTGAAAAACACAGCAGCTGCACTGAGAGAGGCAGCTGAAGGCTGCAGGAGGAGGATGTTTGTGCAGTCCTAAGGAAACCTTTCTCTGTGCACTTTGCGGTGCAATCGTGTGTGCTCTAAAAGGAAAGAGACTCCAGATCCTTCAGGAGTGCTGTGGAGTGTAATAAGCCATCTTTGGCAGGAGTGTGTTAACAGCACCCAGTGAGGGGAGAATTTCATCAGAGCAGGAAAAGCTTTCCAGCTTGCCTTTGGTATCACTCCAGAAAGTCTGAAACACCCATAAAGGCTTTGCTCCCACCCCTCCTCAGATCCAGCCTGATCCAGCAAAGGGCTGGAGCATCTCAGCTATGAGGACAGGCTGAGAGAATTGGGGCTGTTCAGCCTGCAGCAGAGAAGGCACTGGGGGGACCTCATAGCTGCCTTCCAGTATTGAAAGGGGCTACAGGGAAGCTGGGGAGGGACTTTTTACAAGGGCCTGTAGTGATAGGATAAGGGGGAACAGCTTTAAACTGGAAAGGGGAAGATTTAGATTAGACATTAAGGATAAATTCTTCACAATAAGGGTGATGAGGCCCTGGCACAGGTTGCCCAGGGAAGCGGTGGCTGCCTCGTGCCTGCAGGTGTTCAAGGCCAGGCTGGATGGGGCTTTGAGCTGCCTGGTCTGGTGGGAGGTGTCCCTGCCCATGGCAGGGGGTTGGAACTGGAACCCATTCTATGATTCTGTGATTCTATGTCTCTATCTTGGGCAAGATACCCAGTTTATACCTTCCTGCACTGCTGATTTATGATGCTTATTGGACGTTACCCAGTGCTTTGCACTTTTAAGAGTTTGGACGGATATTTGCCCAGCAAAAGGCTTCCTCAGTTGCAGCAAACCCCTCCCCTGCCTCGTTAGGGACACAAGACCTCACCGCTGCCTGGGTGCTGCGCTGCAAGCGGGCACACACCGTACAGTGTTAATGAGGACTGCAGCTATGAATGGATGGCAATTGTGCTTTGATTTTCAGTCATTTATTTTTAGTGCTTATCAGCCAAATAAATGGCAAAGAAGAAAACCATTGTGCATGGAGGGTAAAGGCATCCATAAGGAGGGAGCCTTGCAAATCCCTTTGAAAGAAGCAGAAGCCATTGTTAAGTACCCATCCAAAGGATGGAGGGATGCCGGGAGGTGGGCAGGAACCCAGCAACCTCAGCCTGTGGGCTCATGGGACACCTTGCAGCCTGGGACACAGAGGAGCTGTCAGAGCCGAGCCCCAGTCAATGTTGGGATTCTGTGCTGATTGGGGGCTGACTCTGGACTGTGCCCAGCACTGTGTCACGAGCCCAGCACTCAGCCGAGGATCCCGGAGATGCGGACACAGCCAGTGACCAGCTGAAGGGAGGGGACCAGCTACTGAGCAGGGGCACAGGGACATCAGCTCCACTGCCAGAGTCAACCTAGGCCACCTGGCCAGCCCTGACCAGGTGCAGAGGGAAATTCAGGCCAGGTCCTGGGCACAGGACCCCATCACCACCTGGAGGACACCTGGCTTCCACTCCAGATCTGAACAGCTCAGTCTGCAAAGACTGCGGCTGGCCAGGCCCTACTGTGTTCACACAGCTTCAACTACAAAAGCTGTCAAAGCTAAAAAAAGAAAATAATAAAAACCTCTGGGGGCAATTAAGGTTGCCCTGAGGCTGTTACAAGCACATAGGCTGCTTCTGCAGACTCCTGGTGTCTCTCTGCAGTTCAGTGCTAGGATGAGTGCTTACCGTCACAGCCAGGGGACCTGTGGGGGCCATCACATCCATCACAGAGAAGTGGTCCAAGACAGCAGCAGAGCAAAACCATCAGCTGACAAAACCTGCACTGAAATCAGATGTGTTTATTGGTGCAGTTCACCATGACAATTAATTACCTAGTACTTATCTAATTAACCAGAGCTTTCATTTACCATTCCCAGAGGCCAACAGCAAAAGCCAGACCCTGCCCCTCCAGCTGCTGCTGAAAATGTCTTCCAGAGCAACTTCTCATGTTGTGTCAGGACAGGCAGCAGGACCAGTACCTCCAACCTTCTCCTGCAGCTGAAGCCCAGGACGCTGGTGCACCTCTGTCTCAAACAGCAGCTCATTGCTGATGAGACAGACCCTAGCAGATCCGAGGCAGATCCTTTGGTCTAAGCCATGAGCAGGAGCCTGGGTGGCTGCCCCAGCACTGTTGCCTGATCCCCAGGCCTGTCTGGCACCGGAGGTGTGTCCCATGTCCCACCATGTGCTCCATGGCCCTGGGGACAGCAGGAGCGGTGTGTGCCCCACAGACCACAGCCAGCGCAGGGATGTTCACCGAGCACTGCTGTGACACCCACAGCTGACGTCGGGCGCTGCGGTGCAAGGGGCTGCTGTGCAGAGTCCCTTGTGTCCTGAGAAGTGACCTGAGAGGGGCACAGCAGCACCAAAAGCATCTCCTGAGCTGTGGGAGCTGAGCAAAGGGCTGTCCTAGAGAGAGGCCCCGCAGAGCCTGGCACCTGCTCTTCCACAGCCCCAGAGGGCCACCAGCCTCCCGGGGACCTGGGCAAGATTGGCACTGACACCCCTGACTGCAAACCAAACTAAAGGGCTGCTGGGCTGAGACAGATTTGGACGTGGATAGTGAGAACAAACATCGTTGTCTGGACATTGCTGAGACTGAAACCAGCCTCTCCAGGCCAGGACCAGTTGCTCCAGGCTCTGTTTCTGAACAGTGGCAGCTGATCTTGTCCATTGCCGTATCCAGGCGCTGGCAGCGCTGTGTTTTGGGGAGCTGAGCCATGACAGAAACACATGGATTGCGAGTCACTCGTTTATGTTAAGAGCCATCAGGGTGAAGACAGGGATCAGTGGGAATGGGCACAACAATCTTTTGATGTTTACCTTCTGAGTGTTCTCCTTCTCAGACAGTTTCCTGGGCCACCCTGGAGGGGTTGGAAGATCATGTTTATGTGGCACTTGGGGACGTAGTTTAGCAGGCACAGTGGCATTGGGCTGATGGTTGGACTGGGTGAGCTGAGAGGTCTTTTCCAACTTTACCGATTCTGTGATTCTATGACCAGGACAGTTGAAGATGTAACAGGCATCCCAGCCCCCAGCGATGCCATGCTTGGATACGCTGCCTGGGGCTGAGGAGCCAAGTGTGCCGAGCCCCAATGCTGAAGCCTCCTCCAAGCCCTGTCCCCACCAGGAGTGCATCCCCTCTGTGTGCCCTGGCAGGTCGGTGGCACACAGACCCCTGTGGCACCAGGCATAAGGCAGCTGCTCTGCTGGCACAGGGGGATCTGCACCCACAGGGGCACCCACGGAACAGCCCAATAGCCACTGCTAACGCACCAACACCGCTTCACAGAGCCCGCAGAGCTTCCCTACAGTGGGAACTCTTTCTGTGTGCACTGGAGAAAAACACAGGGGGGTCTCATATTTGCACCAAACAGAGCCAGAGGAAAGCAGGGTCTGAAGCTGGTGTCCATCCCCGGGGCTCAGGGGAGGAGTGAGGTGGTGACCTCAGTGATAGGAGGAGGGGGAATGGCTTTAAACTGGATGGGGGAAGATTCAGATTAGACTTTAGGAAGAAATTCTTCATGATGACCCAGGGTGGGGAGGCACTGGCACTGGTTGCCCAGGGAAGCTGTGGCTTCCCCTCTGGAGGTGTTCAAGGCCAGGGTGGATGGGGTCTTGAGCAGCGTGGTCTAGTGGGAGGTGTCCCTGCCCATGGCAGGGGGGTGGAACTGGATGGGCTATAAGGTCCCTTTCAACCCATTCTATGATTCTGTGATTCGATGACCTGTGTCAAGCCCTTGGCACGAAGCCGTCGCTGCAGCTGTGCAGGCCCCAGCGCACACGTGTGCCGGCCACGCGCCACAATGGCCATCGGGTCAGTGCCCCCACCCTCACGCGGCGCAGGGAGGCGAGCGGGGGCCAGCGGTGCCGCACCTGCACAAACAGCCAATTTGGGAGGAACCACGGCCCCATCGAGGAACCCTTGTCCCCAGGGGGCAACGGGGAGTGGCCGCTGCTGCTCTTGGGAGCCGCACAAAGCCGAGAGGGTATTTAACCCCCCGAGGAGCCCTTCAGACCTCTTCCCTGCTCCAAAACCAACAGCTGGTGAAACAGCCAGTGTTTGGCTCACCTTCCCTGCCGAGTATCGCTTTCAGCTCACCATGACCGAAACAACAGGTTACACGGGGTGAGTAACAGGGGAGGGGTTGGGGTGGTTTTAATAAGACAAGAAAAACATTCTCAGGGGTTTTTTAAGCCTTATTTATAAAACTGATCTGCATTGTTACTTAACTGCTTCCCATCTATTAAAGCCAGTGGAAAAGGGAGGCACACTGGGTCTCCTGCTGTCTGCGGCATCTGATTTAATTTGCACTTGGACTGCCAGGCACCTTATTTGGGACAATATAAATATCAAATCCTGATTCACTAGGAGTTTACTGAGCTGTCACGTACAAAACAGCCCAGTGCCTTACCCGCTAGGTATCTCTGGCAGAATTATATGACAGAAAGAGCTCAGGTTGCCATTAAGAAAACCGATGACAGATACTGAGAGACATTTTTCTCCAAACACACAGACATAATAAGAGAGATGTCAAGGAGGTTACAAATAGTGAAGGATGGGAGGAGGACAGCTTGTGTGACAGCAGGGCTCTGACAGAAAGGCAGTTACCCTGGACGCCACACAGAGCTGGCTTGTCTCTATCCCTGTCCCATCCCTCCCCTGATACCAGGACCACTTGTGCCCCTTGCGGACTCCCAGGCCCCCACACCTGCCCTGTCCCCCTTCCTGCAGGCACTGATGGTGCCCCTGACCCACCTTCTCCTGTCTCCCTGCAGCAGTGGGCTTGTTCACGTTAAAAACCCACACTTGGACTCAATGGAGGAGGACGTTCTGTACCACTTGGACTTGGGAACGAAGACACACAACCTGCCAGCAATGTTTGGGGACATAAAGGTAAACAGCAGCTGCAAAAGTGCAGCCACAGCTCCCAGCCCCACAAGGCAATTCAGCTCCTCATCCCACAGCTCTGCAATCCCATGCCAGGGCCCTGCTGCTGCAAATGCTCCCACCAGGGACAGGGTCTGGCTGCTCAGCAAAGGGTCTCAGCGACCCAGGGCATCCCAGGCAGGGAGGTCATCCATCCTTGCTTGTTTTGGGCAGAAATCCCCATAGAAAATGATCCTTTTAAGAACCTGCAGTTCTGCATAAACCTGATTTTGTATTGGCACCCATACTGGAGGACAGACAGAGGAAGCATTTGTCCAATCATCCGATCCTCATCTACTGGAGGCAAGGGAAAGGGAATGTATTTTTGACTGAGACCTGCTGTCAGAACCAGCCTGTCATGCCTGCATCGTCTTTCTTTTGAAATCGGAGCATTTCCCCAGGGCAGGAGAGGAAGAGTCATGGTGCCCCAGGGCCAAAGGGCTCCAGCAGCCTGGCATAGCTTGGACAGGTGCAGCTCTTGCTCCCCTGTGCCTTGGGCAGCTGGGTCAGCAGCTCTGCCCTTGCAGCCATAGGCTGGGCACCCTCCTACGTTCAGGAAGCATGTTTCCTTGTAATGTGTAAAATTTGTCCTTTCTCCTCCCTGACTTTACAGTCTTTGTGTCATTAGCAGTGCTCACTAATTGCAGTTGGCACTGTTGAGAGAATAACTTAAATGCTGAGCTCCTCTAACAGCTGGTTTGGCTTTGCTGTCAGCAGCAACACTAACAGCTTAGATTTGCTGAATTATTGTTGACTTTCCTGGCCTGGGACAGATGCTCCAGTATGCGCAGCTGTGCAGCTGTAGTCACAACCCTGAAGGAGTAACAGCTTGGGTTTGGTGTTAACTCCTGGGTTTTAGTCCCTCGGTTGTTCTGATGGCCCCCGACTGCCTGTGAGGAGGCAGCATCTTTGCTGCACATCCGGGGAGATGTGTGTGGCACAGCCTACCCCTGCCCACCGCCGCATCAAGACTGAACCTTGATGGCTGTTTTACATAAACAGTACCAGCACATTCACATTTTATAGGATCATAGGATCACAGAATCATTAAAGCTGGAAAAGACCTCTAAGCTCCTCCAGTCCAACTATCAGCCCAACCCCACCGTGCTTACTGAACCATGTCCCAAAGTGCCACGGCCACATGTTCTTTGAACCCCTCCAGGGATGGTGACTCCATCACTGCCCTGGGCAACCTCTGCCAGGGCTTCACCACTCTCTCAGTACATTTCTTTACATCCAGTTTGTCTGCGTTGGCGGCAGCCCGAACAGGATGAGGGCATTTGCCCAGTTCATGCACAAGGAGCTGGGGCTGGCGGGTGACGGGGAGGACCTGGCAGACATCTGCGCGGGGACGGACCGGTACGCCATGTACCGCGCTGGGCCGGTGCTCTCCATCAGCGTAAGTACCGTGTTGGGCTACACCGCATCATGGGAACCCCCCGTTCATCATTGTGGGCACCCACCACAGCCCCTGCCCCAGGGTCTGCTGCTGCCATGGTCCCACAGTGGACTGGTGGCAGCCGCTGACTGCACCAGCAGCAGGGCTGGTGACCGGCACGACCTACCCCTCCCACAACACCCTCCTGCAGGTATTTTTCATCTTCCAGCACTCAGCCATTTCCACCAGCGCAACCTTTCAGCTGTGGTAGAGCTGCTCTGAATGGCATTTCTCAGCACGCTATATAGGGATTTTAAAAAGCATGGTATTAAATATGAACATGTATGTGTTTTGCTAAGCTCAGCAGCCTGGCAATTTGAGTGGTGAAGACCACTTTCACCACCCATGAGCTACGAAATATTGCTGCAAGTGTTATATTGACATGAGCTCCAAAGTAAAAACCTTATTTTATTATTAATTATTCTGTAAAAGCAGATTTTTGGCTCTGCACAAAGGAAAAGGCAGGCTGTGCTGGGGAGTGCTTGTACCCCAAAGCTCAGTCCTGCCATCATCTCTTCAGGCACAGGACTGGTCTTGGATCTGATTCACAGGAGGCAGTGTCACTCACACAACAGTGCACATTTGATGCCTCTGATCAAACCAAACCAAACCTGATCAATGCAAGAGCCTGAGAGAATCTATCTGACAGGATCCAATGGGAAAAACACCCCCAAGTTTTGCCATTCCCCAGCCTGGCAGCAGTTGTGGCACCACCAGAAGAAAAGCCAACACTGAGCTCTTGGCCGTGCAGCGATTCTGTGCCCATGCAGAAGCCATCCGTCCCCGGGCCTGTCCCTGCGAGGGGACACGAGGCAGAGCACTCAGCTAGCCCCTCCCAGGCACGCCGAGCGGAGCAGCTGCCGGCATCACATGTTTGCGAGTTGCTTAGAAACCCAAGTGAACTCAAATGTACCGGAGGCAGGAACAGTTCCCTGCTCCCAATATTTGCAATGAGAATGAATTTTTAGGCACTGGCAAATAACTGCAGGTGATGTTCTGGCAAAACAACATGCAGGAAGTTTTCATATTTAAAACATGACACGAGCCCAACAGAGCATCAGTCTCACAGCTAAACAGAGAGAGACACAGCTACATGCAAACTGACTGCGTGCGTTAAATTACCTGTGCTGCTTCACATGTGCCTCCTCAAAAGCCTCCTTCAGGTGTTTGAGCACAGCAGCAAAACCTAAAACACGTGAGACATTTTTCATGGGAAAAAAACAACCCCACAACACCAAACACCTTTTGCTATTAAAGGCAAAGCCAAGAAATGAATGTTGGTTGAGAAATGGAGCAGAAAGCTAAAGATGAGCCCGTGAGGGAGCGCTGGGCAGAAAGCAGGGGCAGCCTCGACAGCTTGAGATTCACAAAGTATCTGCCAGCACAGAGGAGGGGCAGCGCAGACGGGCAGTGGGGCAGAGGATGGGGAACAGGCCAGTGCCAGCTGAGGGCAGAGCCTGCAGGGCACCAGGGATGGAGGGACACCAGCATGAGGGTTGCAAGCCAGGAGCAGGAGGGGTGGCCTGCAAAGTGTGAGTCAGAGAATGCCTGACTCCACAAACAGTCCTCACTGAGGGGTACAAACCCATCTGCCACCCTTTGCACCCAGCAGTGTAGGTGGAGGTGCTTCTGGCTTGGGGTGGGGATGGGCTGGGATGCACCCAGAGAAGCAGAGCTTAGGTTGTCCTCACTGATATTTACCACTCCATGAGTACAAGCAGGACACGTCAAAGAACAGAAGTCAACACCTGGCGTAAGGACAGGCAACACAAGGAGAAGGTCTTGGAGCATTCAGCCATCAGGATGCATTTGTGGAGAGACATCTGAAAGAGAAACATCGTCTGCATACCTGACACACTGGTCCCCAGGGACGAATGTCAGCTCTACTAAATAACAGCAGCCTTAAAAGCCTCAAGGGTTAGACAGTTTATCTGAACAGGCTACAGAGACCCTCTCCCCACCGCCCCGCAAAACATTGCTTTTGGTCTCCTCAGCAGAAAGAGGCCACAGCGCAACCTTGAGCTTGTCACAGCCATGTACCTGTCCCCTGCTGCAGCATCAGGGGAATGATGTTTTTCTTCTCTCTCCCCCAACAGCACGGGATGGGCATCCCTTCCATCTCCATCATGCTTCATGAACTTATCAAACTGCTGCACCATGCCAAGTGCCGAGACGTTACTATTATACGCATCGGTACTTCTGGAGGCTTAGGTAAGCTATCCATGGTCCTTCTTCAGAGCAAAACAAGCTATTAATAAAAAACATTCTCAACAACAGGGCATGCAGTTATGATCTTCAGCACTTTGCCAGGTCCTCAAATATCAAACAACATGATGTGTTGCACAAGCTGATGTTATGAGCTTTGGTGTAGCCTCAGCCTTCATTTCCACAGGGATTGAGGCCGGGTCTGTTGTGATCACAGACATGGCTGTGGACTCCTCCTTCAAGCCGCAGTTTGAGCAGGTAGTGCTGGATGACGTGGTGGTGCGGAGCACTGAGCTGGACAAGGACCTCGCAGAGGAACTCCTCGCCTGCAGCAAGGAGATTCCTGACTTCCCCACACTCATTGGCCACACCATGTGCACCTATGACTTCTACGAAGGTAAAACCACCTTTAGTTGTTCTTCCTCCCCCCAAATATGGTGCCAAGTCTTTACGTTCTCATGTAGGCAGAACTCTTCACTCTACTGAAGCCTAAAGGGCGGCTGAGGAGCAGACCCTCCTGCTATGTTAGAGCTTGTTGAGCAGCCAGACTAGGGTATACCTTCAGAACATGCAGTTCTGATTTCAGTACTTTGCCAGGCGAGAACTCCTCTGCTCATAGGTCTCCTGCATGGTTAAATTCTGTAATGTCACCTGCAAGGCCAGGCCTGCTGGAGCCTAAGGTGGATTGAGGGAAGATCCACCCAGCAGTGATGACTCCCTGGGAAAATGCAGATGCCAGAGGGACTGCTGCTTCCCCGGTCCAGCCGTTGCATGGGTGCCATGCGTGGTCCCAGATCCTCCAGGAGTGGGAGGCTGCACCCTGGCAAAGAGAGCAGCCCCTCATACAAAATCCTGCAATGAGCCGAGCCAATGGGTCATGTTGAGCTGTTGCCTACACCAAGGCTGTAACTTCAGCACTACCAAACACTACAAAAGTGTCACAAAGCCTGTGATGTTTATGTAAACAAACTCTTGCTACTCTGAAACCATTTCCTTTGCAAAACTAAATGCTGACTGCAGAGTAGATGAAATGTAATATATGAAGAATTAATAATCCGAGGACTATTTATAAACCTTCAGATCTGCTTGCAAATGTGACCATCTGTGTATTGCTCAAGGCCATGTTTTATTTAAACAAAAAGCCATTTGGGAGGATTAACAGCAAGAACAGCAACAAATGAAGCACTCTGCCCAGGTTAGCACAGCCACAGGTAGGCATTCTGCCGGCATCGAGGGCTTTATGTACTGTGGAGAGGAGTAGCTGCACCAGGCATGGGTCGGCTCAGTGGACTGAGGAGCAGCTGCAGGACAGCCAAAGACACCAGTGCAGTCAGAGGAGAGGGTCGGGATGGGTGCTGGTGCCTGGGACCCAGGAGTGGCTTCAAGACAGTCAAAGCCACCAGAGGAGCTAGAGGAGAGAGTTGGGATGGGTGCTGGTGCCTGGACACACTGTGTGTGGCCTCAGATCCTGCCTTCAGTGATGCTCCAGGGCTGTGGTGGGAGATCCAGTGCCCCAGATCCAGCTCCCCATCCAGCATCAATGCCTCAGAGCAGACAACGTCGCTTACAAATGGCTCCAGCTTCCTGCAACCCATGGCAGCTCCTTAAGAAAAACTAAACCTCAGTTAAGTGTTCTTTCTCCGCAGTTTTCCCACGCTGCACAGCTTGCTACACCTCTTCCTCAGTAACGTGGCATTTTTGGACGTATCCTAGCAGACCTTCCCGGCTCACATCTGCCAGGGAGCTCAGAGGAGTTGTGATGACCTGGCCCTGCAGAGCACAATGTACCCCCTGTACTTAGCGCCTGTGGGGTTACTGGTCCCTTCTACACACGTTAAAACCTGTGTGATTTTCTCCTCTGTCCAAAGCAGCAGCGTTGAATGCTCAGGTTAATGAGTTAAGGAACAAACCTAAGGAAAACTTAGCCAGCTGCAGAAAAATTGTAGGTATTGCTGGAGTCACAATTTGAAACTGCATCCCGTTCACCTGACTGTACGTCCTCGACGGCCAGCAGTGATGCTTTTCTGCTTCCTTTCAAGGTCAGGGGCGATTAGACGGAGCATTGTGCTCTTTTTCCAGAGAAAAAAAGTTAGAGTACTTAAAAAGAGCTTATGATGCCGGTGTCAGGAACATTGAAATGGAGTCCACGGCGTTCGCTGCCCTGTGCGGGCTGTGTGGCCTCAAAGGTGAGTCCTCCTGTGCTGCCTCTGCATCCTTCCCACACCTGCACCTCCCTGGCCAGCCTGAGGGTTCAGTTTGCTGCAAGATTCAGGCAATCTGAAGGCCAAAAGCACATTACTAATGATTTTAACTAGAGAAGTACACTAAAACACATTGTATGTCTCAATAAAAACAGTTTTAGAAGGCCTAGTGCATGTTGGACAAACAAATCTTAATTCCCCCTCATTCCTCTCCCAACCTTAATACAAGTCCTGGCCATCCCACCGTAGCCCATTGGTTTGCATCTCCCCACGAGCCCCAGGCAGGGCAGCGGGAGCAGGGCCTCCTCTCCTTCCCCACCAGGCAGTGTTTCAAGGCTGTGGGTGCCTGTTGTGATGCACAAGGTAACGCAGAGCTCTGGCTGTCCTACAGCCGCTGTTGTTTGTGTGGCGCTCCTGGACCGCCTGGAGGGGGACCAGATCCGGGCACCCCACGAGGTGCTGTGGGAGTACCAGCAGCGGCCACAGCGCCTGATCGCAGCCTTCATCCGAAAGCGCCTGGGACTGCGCCCTCTGTCAGGAAATGTGCTTTTCCCCAGCAACTGATGGGGATGCGGCACGAGCAGCAGGGTACCGGGTCCCAGCCGGCACAGCGCGTGTTTGTGATCACAGCGCTGAGCGCCAGAAGCAGGCGTGAGGGGTCTACCCATGCCAGCACACCACGGACCCTTTTTGTGGGGAACAGGAAGGCAGACTCAGCCACGATGCGCTCCCACAGCCGAGTGCCCTTCACGGCCAGGTGGGCGGCTGGATCCCGCGAGCATCGCCGTGCCGAAGCTGTGGAACTCCAACACAGGCTGAACGGCACCACCACACTCGCTCAGCCAGGGAGAGCACCAGCCAGGAGCTAACACTGTGTTACCAAACCACACGGCTCCTCACTCCCATCTTCAGTGGTTGCAAAGGGCTGTCCCATTAGGGTTGCTCATGTCCACAGCGATCCTTGAAGAAGGAGATCCCTTTGTGTTAGGCATAAAGCCAAAACCTAAGTAAATGACATGCAAAATTAATCCGCACTTGTGACTATTCTTGTTACTCACTGCTGTTACAAAGGCCGTTCAGACTTTCATTCAGACAATTTAAGATCTGCCAAAACCCGACGCCTACCGGAGCATCTGAACACAAGCGGTTGTTGGGTGGAACGCCCATCTCACGCAGCCTCCTCCGGCGCGGCGCAGGAGAAGCTTTGTCCCCATTGCATCGTTGGCAGGTTTGGGCAGGGGACACATGGGGACCCTCCAGAGGGAAAGGGATGGGGAGAACACCTTACTAATGTAACCTTGGCCTGATCTCAGGTGATTGCCAGGGACTGCACCTCTCACATTTCTCAGCTAAACAACACCCAGAAAATCATCTCAAGCCATAAAAGACCAAACTGTGCCTGGGTTGAGTGCAGGAGTTTTTCACAGAGGGTCACCTACAGCCCGAAGCATTGCCCGCCAAAATTAATTCCAGTTCTTAAGGTTCACTAACAAGCTTGCTTCCAAATGAGTTTTGACACCTTTGGAATAGTAACTTACAGGATTTAAGAGTTCTGGTAAACAAAATTTTAATGTATCAAAATTCACGGGAGAGGATCTTAAGATCTTAACGCTAGTTAACAGCACATACTATCTAGGTCTAAAGATACTCACAAATGCCAAGGGACCACCCCCGAGGTACTCATTCTCTGGTCAGTACCCTAAGATCTGCTTCATCAACAACCTCGGGGCCCCTCTAGTCCTGCAAACATTTCCACACTCTCTGGCACAGTCCGATTTGCCTCCTGAGTGGCAAATCCTGAGTGGGATTCTCTTGGCGTCCCTCTCGTCACCCCCCTGCAGGGTGTCAGACCACCTCCTCCCCTCCACAAAGGTCTGCTTCTGGAGCTCAATGTTGGCAGTGGGGCCACAAGGGCTGCTCCCCAGATGGGCTCTCCCACCGTTCAGACTCCATTTTCATGGTCCTCTCTGAGCTACTCTAACAGCTTTCAGCACTTCGATCTGGGATACAATCAGTTTACTCCTGTGAGAAAGCAAACTCCACTTTTTTTTACAAGAGAAGCAGGCTGGTTCCTGGTTTCCATTCCCAGATTGCAGTTTTTAGGCTCAAATATTAAACCAACAGGGGAGGAGTCCCAGGCCAGGAGCCAGTGTCCTCCCAGAACAGAAACCAAATCACGCCGGTCCCTTAGCACGCAATCTAACCTACCATTCAAACGCAGTTCTGCAGACAAAACCCACTCCAGTAACCTCTACACTAACAGGAACGCACCTTTAGCCCTTGCTGAAAATAGTTCAAAACCACTCCACGAGAAGAAATTGGATACTTTAACACTGAGCCTAATTCAGCAGGCGAGGTTTGCTCTGCTGTAGCTCGCAGAAACACAGTCCTGGTCACTAACTGTGCAGGGACCAGTGAACTCTCCATTCTATAGAACATTTTCCAGTGAAGAGACTCTTGTTTTTCTATTCTGCTTTTAGCTTAATGATTTTGCTGTTAAATGCTCTTCCTGTTGCACATTCCAAGCTGGACACTCTTTAAGGGATTCAAATGAGTCAGTAGTTCAGGACTCAGAACACATCCTTGGTGAGCTCCTATTCAAAACATTAACCGTTAGGGCAAAGCCCTCTCTGTCCTCAGAGGGGTCAGAATTGGCATTGCAGTCACTCATGGCTTTTGTTTTCTCTCAATACACGCAGAAACGTGCCCATCAGCTTCTGTGCAGATGAGCTGGCACAAACAGTAAGTGTTTTGCAACAGCTGGATACCACAACAACCCAGCTTGCACCAGTTGGGTACTTGAGCTTCAGGCACTATTAATTTAAACCACTCTTCTGACTGCTGAAATCCACAGATTAGTACATCTTGAAACCAGATAACTGAATTTTCACAAAGAAGTTTTCCTAGGGTTTGAAAATCAGATTGTTAGTGAACCCAGCTGCAGTGTCCCACACATTCTCCATGCTCTGCTGTTACAGGAAAATCCCTCTAAAATCCCTATAAAAATCTGGCCTCTCTGAACCAACAACGAGCCCAGATCCATGGGTGCAGCGAGTTGGCACAGACACATCGGTGTAAGCAGACTTCTACTCTGCCTGTTTCCTGAGAAACAGCAGACATGAGGACAATCACAGGACACAGCCTAAAAATCAGTGCCCTTTATCTCAAAACCAATGGACTGCTTAATTTAAACTTTGTTCATAAATGCCATGGTATTTATAAAAGATGATGAGACAACTATAATCTGAAAAGACTTTGCACCACTAAGATTATCCGACAGACCTGCTTTTAGTGGCCTCCTCGATTTCCCATTTCAGCTCTGAGGAATCAGTGTCCATTTCACAGGGCATGTAGGTACATGGCCCATCAACAACTATAAGGCATAACAATACCACATTAATGAAGTTCCTTTAATTATCCAGATACAAAACCATGGCCATTCAGAACTTTCTAATATTCATTGTCCTTAGAAATTTTTGGTTAAACTGCGAATTATAACTTCTTTACATACATTCCACGCTCATCTTATGTAAGAATTGGAAACATAATCAGTTACAAAATGAAATAGCATCAATTTCCCTTTCATTTAATAGAATCATATCCAACAGTTTCAGATAGACCCTAGTTCTGAAATGTTCTTTCTAATTTATAATTTATGCTGAAAGACCCATCTGCAATGTGAAATTGCATGACTGGTTAGCAGCAAATGTGATGCAGCAAACTGGTTTCTAAATATAGACACAGGTTAAGTTTCTCCTTACAATAATCAAGAAATGATAGAAACATTCACAGTAATGAAGATATTATAATTATAAGAAACAGATTTTCAAGAAAGCTGGAATCAAAGATGTGCAACGCATTCCTGTATCGTAACATAATGTGAAGTGACTGTTCTGCAAAGTTGGTTTGGGTTTAGGCTGCCAACTGAAAACCAGTTTGGCCTGTAGTGTCTGTAGGAGTCTCTCATGTACAGGTGTCCAATTTCCCAGCAGAACGGGACATGGGAAATGAGACTACAATAGCCTACACCCACCAAACCTCCATGAAACCTTCCCCAAGGCAGGTGTAAAACAGTGCAGCGCTGTGTGGGAAAGGCACCTTGGTTTCCTGAATGACTGCACACACGGAGAACTGAGTCTTGCTGTGACACAGCCTAAGGGAAATGTATTTAAAGGTTTTGCACTACAGACCAGACAACAACCCTGGAGCTTCTCTACTCCTGACAGGAGAAGTGCTCTACATGTTAAAAGCCGTAGATTCCATATCTCTTCTTGGAAGCTTCAGTGGAGGAATTTTTGGTAAAATCTCTTTTGCATAAAGTGATTTATGAAGTCCAGCTTCTCGAAGGGCTAGTTCAACACGCAGTCTAGGGTCAGAAATAATCTGTTGAAACAAACCACAGCAAGGATAAACAGAACCAGAATGATACCTTCCTCATACACGCAGCGTACCTTACATGTTCTGCAGATGCAGAGATTTAAACAGTTGTAAAAGACGGTCAGAAAACTATGGTCATCAAACAAAGCCTTCAAAAGCAGAAAACTCTACTATGAATAAGCCTTTCTTCACTGCATATATTCCAATATTAGCCTTTTTAACATTAATGATCACAAACTGCTTTAAGAAAAAGTCCTGACTGTCATTCCTTGGCAAAAGTCAAAGAGCAGATGAGAATCTGAGTGACTCCTAGCTCAGCTGCCTCACTGAGGAGCTGCTGACTACTTTAACATTCCACGAGGCTTTCAACACTGCACTTTTAATCCCTTCCTGTTGGTTTCTGCACAATCCAAGTGCTTCAAATGCATTTATGAGTTTTCTGACAGTGTTGCTTTGTGACCACAGGGCAGTACCACTTCCATTTCACAGAACAACAATCAATGCCCAGGGAAATTACTCCTACAGTTTGTCAGAAGAGTATTTTACAAAGTCTGTGAGCCTCTTTTGCATCCTCCTCCCATGGACTCCAGTGAAGGAGCACTGGAAGTACAAGAGAGTGTCACATTGCCTTCAATTCTAGCACCACTGCCATGGAGCCCAGAGGTGCTGGGAGACCAGCACTGGGGAACATTATCCACACCACTGCAGCTCTGGGATGGAGCATGCTCATACGCTTGGCAGGAGTTAGGTATTGCAGTCTGAGCAGTGATGAAACCTGGCTGCAGTTGAAACAGGAAAAATATTCTAACAATCCAGGTATTAACCCCAATGTTGAGAGCATTTTTAGGCTAAGGCTTTTCAGAACCTCATACCTCACTCAGGTTTGGGTAAATTTTAACAACCAAACAAAACTACATCCCTGGTACCACATCTCTCCTCTACCAAACCAAGAAGCTTGAAAGTGATTTAAAATGAGAAATGTTGGACAAAGTTATAGACATCATTAAATTTCAGCTTATTCAGGACTAAAGAGAAAGCTTTTGTGCTACAGAATTATACCATAGCATTTCTCTTTCTGTAAATATAATTTTCAAATCCCAGAATGGGAATAATTTCAAATGTATAGACTGAGTAGATGGGGAACGGTAAGGGAACAAAAAATATCATCCTCTGTGTTGCCTAACTCCATTTGAAATCAAGCTAGCATTGTCCTCAGTAATCGGAGTGACCTCAAAACAGGAGCACAGTTATTTGAGCCTCATGCTGCACTTACACCTCACTGGTTCCTTCTCCTTTAGCACTTGCATATCACTTTCCAATCAATCTTCAATCCAGTAACAGTGTAAAGAAAGTCAAGATACTAGTTTTCAGCTTATGAAGAGATTTGTGCTGTGCATAACCTCTCAAGAAAAAAAAGAGCACCCCATAACTAAGTCACCTGTAACATTACAATATGATTCTGTGATGGCTCTTTCATACACAGTGCGGAGAACTTCTGTGCCAAGTTAATCCACTTCAGATACTTAGCACACCATTAACTGGAACTGGTGAAAAGGCACCGCTCTTTTAAATACATGCATAAGGTGCATGCAAAAAGGGTGAGTTTTGAAATGAAGAAATAGCAAACTGATCAGTCAAAGCACCTAATGAATGCAAGAACTGCCCACTGGTCCATTGAGCTCTGTATCCTCTCGCCAGTAGTGGCAGTGGGAGATGCTGCTCAGGGAGAGACCAGAAGGACTGTGCTGGACCTGGATAGACCTCTGTGCCCACTCCTGTTGTGCTCCTCCAGCATCTACACTGTGTCAGAGAGATTACCCCACCTATCACACCTCATTTTTTGTTTTTATGCACATTACTTTCTATATTCTGCTGTTTCTGTGGCTATTTAGGATACATTGGTAACATTACTCTCCTATACCACTATTAAGATGCATGTACATACAATAAACCATACAGTATGATTACAGACACTCGCCTGCTCTTCGCTGTACGTGTGTAATCTAAATAGTGGCTTCTGAAGATCAAACTCCTCCTTGGTTCCAATGCCCATTCGAGCTTTAGATGCCACCGTATCAGCCAATACTCTGGCTGGATCTAATTTTGCAACAATAGCAACCTAAAATACAAGACATTAAAATTACTCTGTCTGCGTAGACCTAAGGTCAGATAAGGCTATTATCAATAACACATGTCCTTTGAGAACACGATCACTTAATTGTTTTAACAAAAAATTATCTTAAACCACCTCGTATCCATGTACATAAGATGTAAAGCTTAAAACTTTAATCCATAGAACCACTTTGACGGAGAATAATAATCGGGGAGATGTTTTTCCTATTTCCTAATGGAGACAATTTAATTAGGTGGACTTAATATAGTGCTGTGCATGCCCAGAACTGCTGTAAAGTGGAGAACTGCCTGCTGCGTGGGCAGGCTGAGTACAGACCAGCCTGCATATTGGGAATGCCAATTGTCTGCCCTCACAAATATGAACTGGAACACTGGGCAGCATTTCCATTAGGAGAGAGCTTATGTTGCTGCCTCACCAATCTCCGTGTAGGAAATAGGCTTAGGCTAAGCATTAGGCCACCAGAAACCAGCACCTCCCAAAACAACAAGGAACAAGCAGACTTGTAATTTAGCATCACCCACATTCCTGAAGTTCAAATTTGCTGTGTTTTCTTCTGATGGAAACAAAGGTGTTCAGGTCAGAGTTCATAGTTTTTAGAGTCATTGGGGAGCAGCACTGAGGGATGTGCTACAAACAACACAACCCTTTGGGGTTTTATGAAGTGCATCTTTTTAACTGCTCAGTTTCCTGCAGCCCAAGATTCTCTCACACACTATACTGTGCAATAGACAATTTTGGACCCACTCAATTCAAAATATTTATTAATTGCTTATTTTCTTTGTGCTAAAATATCCAGATACAGGCTAGTACTATTTTGGAAAGTACAGAAAGGTGCATGAGCGAAATAATCAAAGCCAGGACCCCACCTGTATGGCCAAAAGAAAAAAAACATTTAAAATTGTGTAAGATAATTTTTTCCATCTCTTTAACAAAAAGTCATCTCTTTATTTACAGGCTGTCAAAGTGTACAGACTGGAGGACTTTACTGAAGATCTCATTGTTTCCACATACAGCCAAGGGGCATGCTTCAGGAAGCAGTATTTTATCAGTGGGAAACAGAGATTAAATATTGGTTAGACAAATGTAAAGAAGGGGGAACTCTACCATCCTGGTCAAAGGCAGTTCTAGGAGCATTTCGTTCTTTGGTAAGAGGGTTGAGACAGTCAGAAGAGACCAAAAGATCATGAGTTTCAACCAGCCTCTTGTGAAAGCTGACACAAAAGACAATGTAATTCAATAGGTAACTTAGAACATGCCTTGGAGTAGTTGAACTCTCCTATATTTTTCTTTCTTCTTGACTTTGTACGCCCAAATACTGAAGTGAAAGCACTTATAAGGCCACAACCAGTCCGTGAGGGACTAAGGGAGAACTCCACTGGCACGCACACTGTACTGGGATGGCTGATCCTGGAGCCAAAGGACGTGCTGAAGGCGAGGTCAAGGCTGCATCAAATGCTATATTTTTAACCACGAGCAGTCCTGGGGAGAAAGCTGCTGTGTTAATCCTTCTTAAACTATATGAAATTAAAAGGGTTTGAATAGCACCTTTTCTCCTTCCCTTATTTTCCTTTGGGAAGGGATAACTCTCCCTGGGGACAGCTCTTTGCCAGAAGCCATTAGAGTTAGGCTTAGGCGTGTTCCCATGGAGAGCTGTCCCTGTGGAAAGTTGTCCCAGACCCATTTCCTTTGGCTGTACATTTAGGCTGCAGTTCCTGCAGTGTAAAACATGTGAACCCCAGATTTTTCCTTTCAATATTTGGAGAAGGAAACAAGGAGATTTGATAGAAAACTAGAAATGAATGTAATCACTCCTTCAAAAGTTAGCAGGAGAAAAGAAATAGCACTACATTTCCTGTGACAAATATCAGCAAGTGTTTTCTGGGATGTCCTTTTAAAAATAATGTGCAAAATTTTCACAAAGAGTTAAATCACTGTATGAAGAGAAGTCATGTAAGTTTTCAGAATTTAAAAAGACTTTAAATTACTCACAAATCTTGCCCAGGACTAAAGTCAGACTTTGGATTATTTTAAAAGCCCCAGAAATCAAAGAAAAAGAGAAATCACATCCAACCCAGAAAAAAATAGCAACTGCCTATTTTCAGTATCAACAGCTTGTACAGCACACTTTAACATCACAGTGTTCCTGCTGTCAGAGGTCCAAAGCAGACAGGATGTGTAACATGACAGAACTGCCGCGAAAGTCAGACCAAAAGTGCGTCTTAACTTAATCATTTAGTTGCTGTGGATAGATTGTTCTCTTTCACGTAACATGACAGCGTTTTTCGTATCACCACTGCACGTGAACCCATGGGAACTCAACCCACCTGCTGCCGGAGCACCTCCAGGCATCTCTCCCTCTCTTCAGCTTCTCGTGCTTCTTGAAGGGCCAGCTCCTTTCTCTCCAGCAGCCGCTTTTCTAGTAACGCTTGTCTAAACTTCACCCTGCCCAACAGCATGCACACAAGTGGAAAACCATTGGTCAGGTGCAATTGTAAACTGATGTTATGACATTTCAGCTTGAAAAACAGTCTGATGATTCCTGTACCCACCACATAGAACCATAGAATGACTTGAGTCGGACGGATCATCAAGTCCACCTCCTGTCCCTGCACAGGACAACCCAAACAGTCACACCGCATGTCTGAGAAAGTTGGCCAAACGCTTCTAGAATATTGTCAGCCCTGGGGCCATGACTGTTTCCCTGGGGAGCTGTTCCAGTGCTCCACCACCCTTTGGGGGAAGAACTACTCCCTAATGTCCAACCTAACCCTCCCCTGGCACATCTTGCTGACATTCCCTTGGATCCTGTCATTGGTCACCAGGGAGAAGAGAATAGTGCCTGCTCCTCCTCCTCCCCTTGTGAGAAGGCAGTTAATGGCTATGAGAACTCCCCTCAGTCTCCTCTTCTCCAGGCTGAAAACACCAAGTGACTTCAGCCACTCCTCATATAAGTTTCCCTCTAGATCCTTCACCAGCTTTGTGGCCTCCTCTGGACTCTCCAGTAGTTTGATGTCCTTTTTATACTGTGGCTCCCAAAATTGCACACAATACTCAAGGATAATAATAATACAGCAGTTCAGCAATCCACCTGAAAACAGCAAAAAAATGCTTTTACGTGATGGTTTTGTCAGAGATTTTTTGATTGAGGATTTTGGGAAAGGGAGGCCTGAGGGGGGCTACAAATCTGGGGGGTTGGTTGTTTTTTCAAACAACTCAGCTAAGCTTTCAAATGTCATTTCTAGAACACAGATTTTCTCCAGCATGCTTTATATAGCCCTGCTACTCTTTTTTTCCCCCCCTTTTCTTTGCCAAGAAGAATGTCCTCTGACATCTGTGTTTGGCAGAACAACTCTTACCCACAATCCTTTCCGTGAAAAGAAACACATATCTCCCAATCTCATTACTGGGAGAAGCAAGAAAACTTGAGAATTACATCCTTCTTCAAAAGGAAAAAACAGAAGGTTAGCACAAATAATGCTGAAAATCCACCCAGCCCATTACTTTTGCTGGTCAGTTTCTCACAGCAGGTTTTTATAACCCTGCAGTACTACCATCACCACATCTGCTAGTGACTCTCCAACCTGTCTTTTATGCAGCTGCAGGGAATTCATCGGGACATCACTTTTAGTCCTTATATAGGAGTGGTCATTGCTCTGCTTTGTATTCAGAGAACTATCCTTCTTTTAGCCTTCAAATCTTAACTTGACTTTAGAGAAACGGAGAAGAAAGAGCTGCTTCCACTACAGTAGTAGTGGTCCAGAGGAGCCCACAAAGCTGATGAAGGATCTAGAGGAGAAATCATATGAGGAGAGGCTGAAGTCATTTGGGCTGTTCAGCCTGGAGAAGAGGAGACTGAGGGCAGACCTCATAGCCATTCACTGCTTCCGCAGTCATAACCCACAGAAGTGATTTTGCTCCAGAAGAAAGCCTAATCAGCTTCTTATATGCAGCAAATTTAATAAACAGCAAATGTTCATCATTTTCTGAAAAATGACAAAATCTATATTCCATTGAAACCCTCTCACTCTGAGCCAACCTCTGCAATGCATGTTCTGAAATGCCCCAGTGCCATCACATGTGAAGCTCTGTACCCTGGAAACTCCTATGAATTGCCAAGAAGGGAAACGGAGGGAAGCTCATCCAACTCCAATCTCAAATACTTTGTCTCTGTTGCAGAAGTTTTCACGTACAGAGAATGTAAAGCATTGCTCAATGGGAACATTTAATGGCTTTTCCACGCCCACGTTGCATCGGTCGATTGCCAAAGTAACGGACAGGCCAACCAGGGCTGAGCAAGGTCTCTGTGTCTTGGTGCAGCCTCTGCTGCTCTGAAGAAGGTGGTTCATATTTTCATAACTAAGGAGACCATTGTCTTGCTCCTGCTGGAGAGACTAAAGCCAGGGCTAACACAGATGAAGTTCAACGTCAGAGGGCAATAGCACAGCTACGGAATCTACCCTCAGGGAAGGCAGAGAAACCCTGTAAATACACATCCATCCATCCATTGTGCTCCTAATTTGGAACATTCTCCCAATACTTTTTACACTTGGCTTTAAATGCTTATTTGAGCTTTGATTTCATAGCATCCACATCCAAATAAAGCTGTTACTTCTCTTTCCTTCTATTATACTTTGCAATATTTTAGCTACTATTTCTTCAAAGTAAACTTAATTTTATAGAAAAGCTTAAAATTAAAATGTCTTAATACTCCATTTTGACTTTAAGTACGACAGTAACAATTTTAATAAATCACCAGCTGGAAAATGAGCTTAGCTGATTAGTTGCAGTAGAGCTACCTTTTTGAAGTATTGTGGGTACACACTTATGTAATTTTTGATAAGCGTAATTTCATTAAAACTCTGCTTTCAGACACTGTCTCATAAATATTCAATAGGAAAAATGAACTGCTTTATTTATTATGAAAGCTTTAATAAACCTTTTAAAAAATGGGTTATAATAGAGTTTTTTTGCCCTACACCACAGCTTACCCTGTTCCCCGTTGTCAGTCGAACACATTTCCTATCAACAGCAGGAAGCATTATCTTAGCAGCCAAGAAGCCCTGTTTGTGTCTCCACGCGCAGCAGGCTGAGCCGCTACCCGGCGTCACCCAGGCAGGCGGCACCGACGCTGTTTTACACACTAGTTTGAACATTTCAGAAGCAGCCACTGGTTCCCATGACGAAACCGATGGGCCAGCTCCTTTGCTGATTGACGCTGCAGCTTTGCACGGTCTGGCCCAGCCCTCGGTTGTAAGGTTCTTAGATGCAGCAGCACAAGCTCAAGCAAAGCTGTGGATATTTATGCTTGGAGCAGAAATCTCAGCACGATCCTATTCTCCTCTCCTGTGTTTCTGAACACACTTAGCTCTGCTTCTCAGGATTTTGTGTTGAAGTCAACACTCTCACCATCTTTTACTTGGTCAACGCCTATAGGATCTTACACAGACCCAAACCTGCTGGGGTTTAGGCTGCTCTGAAGACAACGACTCTCACACGCACACAACATCAAACTGCAGCTGCCTAGCGACTTCCAGGCCAATAAATGAAATGGCCCATCAGTTAGATATCTCCACTGTCAGACAATTACCGAGCAGGGAGTTGGAAAAAGCAAATTTGGATTTAGTCAGTTGAAATTCTACATCCAGTTTCAGGTGCCTTTAATCCTTTTCTTTGATCTGGTCATAGCCCTGGCTGTTCAGTGTCTTGCAATTACAAAGTGAGAGCTCAATAGAGCACTGCAGTGACTCTGTGGTAAGAATTTTGTTGTCCATAAACCTGTTTACTTAATTTTAAATTAATTTTAAAAGGAATACAGGAAAAGAGCAGACCATTTTTTAATATATTTTTGTACCTATTAGTAACTGTATGCAGTACCCAGGGCATATCTTGCACCTGGAGTAGTCAGTCAGCTCACGATCCAATAAAGTTCTCCTTTCCCAAAACAGCCTGAAAACACATCAGATGAGAACTATAGTACTGGCCTGTCCATCTTTCATGATCCGTTCCACAAAGACTCAAACCCAATTTATGTGCTGCAAAGGGTGGAACATGTAAGAACAAATATAGTGTCTACAAGACTGCAGTTCTGCCCCATGAAACTGTTGTGCTAGTGAGTCCACCTTAAAATGCCTTACAGCATACTTGTGGCTCTGCAGTAGCCAGCAGTAACATCTCTCTGCCCTTCTTTGATTAATGTTCCTGAGGGCTTTTAGACGAAAAGCATTAAGTAATTTCACAGAACTGTTGAACTCCACAAACAGTAAGCATTTTTCTTTAAACTGTTTTATTTTGTACAGCACACCAGTTCTGGGGAACACAATGCCAAGCATTTACCAACTCTGGATTCATAATAGCCTGGAGGTGTGATTATTTCCTTCCTGAATTCCTCCATGAACTGTGCCTTTTCCTTATACTTCATTCCGCAATGTTTTTTAGCATAAGGAAAGACCATTCCCCAGCTGTACGGCACAGTGCAGCACACAGGTTGGAAAAGAAGTCATTTTTTCCTGATCAGCTGCTGAAAACTCAGTAATTCAAGCACGTGGCTCTCCTTTGCTATGAGCTAAATCCATTGCAGGTATGTTTAAGGAAAGCTATAGATCTATCTGTAGCACCAGGATACAAACATTTAAATGTAGCCGTCAGCAAGGTATCCTAACAAAATAAGATCAAAGTAGTGTTTCCACAGAATGCTTAAAACCAAGTTTAACATTCCAGTGCCAATGGTACTTTAATCCTATTTTAATTACAGTTCTGGTCCATGCAATTTGGTGCTCCTCTATGGGAAAAGATAAGCCTGTGCTTTGAGAGAAATTCTATCCAGACTGCATACAGGGGTTTATGCTCCTCTGTGGGACAGGAATTCCTCTATGTAATCAAGTATTTCTTCAATGGGTCATTAAAGGCCATGTTCTGCAACAGAGACTTGCCAAGAATTCAGATGTGAACAGGCTCAAGCCCTACACTACATCAAACAGCTGAAGAGCATCCACAACTCGATATGTAGTTTAAGACCCTCTAAAAGAATAATAAGTATCTTTGAGGCTGTTAAGTGCTTAATGGGCTCCTCTCACTTGCCTCTCAAACAGAACCAACCTGATTATAAATAATTGTGCAAAGTGGGAATGTAGATGGTCGTATTACCCAGCTACAATTAGAAAATCATGAAGGGAGCTGGTTTTAATGCGTGCAACCTACCATGAGTACAACAGTTTAGTGCTTACAAAGGTCTAAAGCTTTGATGGCGATGAATTAATTCAAACTAACAATAAATTGCATCCAGGATACAATCATGATGCAGCCTTGGTACACAGACTGGGGTAACTGCCAAAAAGGAAGGAAAAAGACTTTCTTATCTCAATTTATTTTAATTTAGAAAGTCAGGAGACCAAAGCAAAGTAGATTAGAAGAACTTTCTATTGATACTCTAGGTATTCAAATTCCATTTTTTTACCTTTCTCTGTCTTTCACTGCTTGTTCAGCCATTAATTTTCTCAGTTCCTCCAGCCGTTGCAGATCTTTCTCCTCCCGCTCCTGCCATTTGAGCTCTTTCTCAGCCCAGTACTTTTTCAGCTGGAGTTTGAAGAAATACAATAAATAAAATAACATTCACAAGCCAAGGTAGGAAGAACAAATAAAGTGAGAAAAGCATTAAGCTAAAGAAAATCCAATTTGGATCTTTTTAGAATAAAATTTATATTAGAACTGCCTGTACTAACAAGCAATTTACTGGGAGAACAAGTGGGTGTGGAGCCCCACAACAGAAACAGTAAAATTAGAGTGTGGACACTTCAATTTGAATATAATTTTCACCTCTGCAAACTAAAGAAGCCCACTTCCATTTCTTCCTTGCTTTCCTACTCTGCCATCAAAGCCTTTACCCATGCGGCTCAAGTGAATGAATGCTCCTTGAGTTAAAACATCTCAGGTTAGCCCAAAGGCCTGGATCCATGCCAGCCCAGGAGGAGCAGGAAGCAGCAGATGAGAGCTCCTCATGTCAGTATGAAAGTACAAAGCTTCATGGAATCATAGCATGGTTGGGGTTGGAAGGGACCTTAAAGCACATCCAATAAAAACAATATGAAATTGGGCAGCTTCTCCCATGTTGGATCTGGAGGCTTGCAGCAATGGGAAATAACAAGGAGATGATGGTCTCTGGAGACAAGAAGGCTTCAGTAGCTTCAGCTGCTTTTCTCCTGGGAGCACTTCCAGTCAAGTGCTACTTTGCAGAGTTGTGGATATAACCAAATGCAATGGTCATGCAAACTACCACAAGGAACACAATAAACCACAAGAACTTCTGCTCTTGACCTGGCATGGGGACATAGTTCTTGGGACAAAACAAGGAAAAGGGACTTCAGTGCTATAAAAATAGATGAGGAAATTCCTAGCAGGATAGGACTTGATTTTCCTTCTTCTGCTAAGACAGCCCATTTCACCTGCCTGCAAGGTGTTTATTTTACTCTGCTATAATATCTTTTCTGCTTTTAGTGAGTGTTTTAAATTGTTCTAGTGACAACATAATAAATTTGTTTTAAGTATGGATAGTTTTGTGCTTGTTTTTTTCTCCCAGCAAGGAATATCACTGTAATAGACACCTTTATAACATGAGAAGGCAGATGCCAGGGTCTCTAACTGACCATATTGTAGTTCCATTAAGGAACTCCCAGAAAGAGCTGTTATACAGAAATGTGGCAGATAAATAATGACAAGAAAGCGAAATCTAAAGAGAAAATGTGATAATGTATATAAAGATCTTATTTCCTTCCTTCTTTTGCACAAGCTTTCTGTGGTGTGACACATACTGATGTCACTAAAGCCTTTGTGTGTATCATGAACACTCTCTTCAGCACTGTTCAGCCTTGTTTTCTTAATTCTGCCTCTAACTGGGATGTTACAAGAGCACAGCTTTTAGTGATCCTTCTTGCAAACATGTTAGCACAAGTAGTTCCATAGGAGAAAAGGAGACTATTTACTCAACAGCGTTTGAAAGACAACAAAAAGAATATGACATTCTCTGACTTGTTTTTTCCAGAACCCTCATGCAGCTTAGCAAACACACCATAGGTGAGCTGGGCTCTGTGCATGCCGGATTTCAGTGTCAAAAACACTCAGAAAAAGAGGTAAAGTCCTGGTGAAACAACCTCCTAGATTTCTGCCAAATCATTTAAATAAAAAGATAACACAAACATATACATGACAGCTTGATTTTCTCAAAGCATTACACTCACTACAGTGGATTTCTGATTTTCTGTAAGTTGAAGTTCTGACTCGTGCCTCAAGCCATTTCCTGAGCAGTAACCAGAGAAGTACCTACAATAACGTCACTCAGACTGCTCATATCCCAAAATGGTTAATATCGCCATCCTGCTTCAGGCCCCTGTGCTGTGAGGTGCAGTGCGCTGCCTTGCAGACAGCGTGCTGTAAGGCTCTTCTGCTGCATTGCAGCACGCTAAACTGCAGCACAGGAAGCTTTCTTAGTCTCTGCCACGCTGCTAAAAGCACAAATCTAAGAGTTAAAAACCCAGAATGTCTCGGTGCTGAGGTTTTGTGGCACAGAGATGACCACAAACACTTACTTGTGTACAGCTGTTTCTTAAGAAATGTAATGAAGTAACGTAACTGATGCACACGAGCAAGCAGTTCCAAAGCTAAAACACACAGCAGTAAGACTTGACTGACCACTTGCCCATCTCTGTGCTAATACTGAATACTTTAAAGAACACAAGGCAGTAAGATGAGTTAAAGATTGTAAAGGCAATTTCACACATTAATATATGCAAAAATGAACACAGGTTTCTCATACTTTCTCTTTCTCCTGAGCTCTCCGAATCATTTCCTGCTCTTTCTGTAGCCTTTCTTCTTCATCCTTCTTTTCTTTCCTTCTGGCAGCCACAGCAGCTTCCAGTCTAGCAGCCTCTTCCTGCTGTGCTTTCCACTGCAGAACCTGGAAGAAAGGGTGGAAGAGACAGTCCTGCAGCAGACTTGAGCAAGGCTGGGGTCCTGCCAAGCAGACTGGGAAGGAAACCCGCGTAATCCATTTGCAAACTAAGGTTTATAATCTTATCAGCAATCCATGATCACTTAGCAAGCACCAGCTTTCCATGTGTTAATGAGCAATTTGCAGCTGACTGGCATAACGTGCAATAAAACCACATAGGAAGAGATTGTCAAAATCACACTAAAAGCGCCAAAATCATCTCAGTAACATGAGATCTGAAATTCCCACTTTGACCTTCAATAACATGTAAAATTCTTAATGAACCTCTGCATGAATGGAGACGAACCCTAATGGACCAGAAGGCACTTGCACCCTTCGGCTCAGATGATCCTGGTCCTGGTCACAGCCTGCTTGTGCAGTTTAGCAGTTTAAGGATCTAAAATAAAATGCTGAATGGTTTCAGTTACCCTTCACTTGCTGCACTAATAAGCTTAAAATGGAATGTTTAGAAAATGACTGCAGAAGAATATGCAATCATTTCTACCTCTCCTTGCAACAGACTGAAGCAAAGATACACACACCAAGCTTTAAAATGTAACAGCAAATAAAAAACAAATGAAATCTGCTAAAAGTCTGCTCGGATCAAAACTAAAATCAACTGCAGAAGCATTTGAAGGAACTCTAAACTTCTGTAATAGCGTGATTGAGATTTTCTGAACTGAAATGAGGCAACAGTCAAACTGTGTAATGGAAAAATTGCTTTTCTGAACTTTGTATTATCCTACCCTCCACGCTCCTTTCCAACTCACTTCAATAACGAGATATCTGCCAGCACAAATGGGCTCAAAACAGAAGGCAGCATCAGTTTCAGGTCTGGGAACCCTCTTGATCTTTTACTGGTCTTGGCTAGATATTAATTTACCTATTAATCAGAGACCTTTTTCAGTTGTTTGGTTTGCAGCCGTTAGTTAGCGTGGTGAGTCCATTAGCTGGTCTAAATAAAAATTGCTGTTAGCTGATATTTCAATGGAACCACTGACTCAAAAGGGATGTTGGGAATAGAACTGGCCCAGCAGAGCATCTGTCAGGATGACAACTGGTTAGAGGAAGGCAAACAACAATAAAGCAGTCTAAAACAACCTGCAGCCTCCTTATTCGCCCATCCTGATCAGCAGTCATTCGCACTGCATACATTGCACACTAATCTTACGACGGGTGATAATCACCTTCCCTCGGTATTCCCACATAGCTCCTCTGTTAAAAACCTTTTGATTTGGGGCAGAAATCAACACTAGGGCACAATCTAGATTTTCAACAGGTTTCATACAAATAGGTGAGCATCAAATATATAACTCCACTCAGCAGACAAAGCATTAACCATGCAGTGAGGTTGCTCAGACAAAACTGCTCTGCCAAGAATCCAGAGCGTACCTCCACTAACCTTTCACAGCGCTGTCTACGCTGCCCTAAATCGCTGCTGAACACACCTATTTACTCTGTGGGCAGAATCTGCTTTACGTTCTTATCTCACTAGTTATTTAAATACATGAGTTCATTGCCAAACAAGGAAACAGGTAACAGGAATGGCAGAAGGAAGGATAGATTAATTCTATTCTACTTTCCCATAATACTCATTTTTTTGCTTCTGTAAACAGCACTTGAAGTTTGCTGATGCTATCCCTGCCCCTTCCATGTTCATCCAACCCATGCTTGTTCAAGGCAAAAGAGAAGTCACCTCCTCTAGAAAAGGTATTCATTATTGAAAAAAAAATTGATTAAAAAACCAGAAAAGCACTGTTTGCAAAATATTTATGACATGTGATTCCACAGGCTGGCATTACACCATGACTTCCCCAAATGAGGAGTTCAAGTCATATCAGATAAAATGTTCTTAGCAGAGCTGAGGTAAATCAAAGAGTTTATTATGTATGAAATATAACCAATTAGGAATTGAACAGCTGATTCAAAAGTCAAAATATTTCACTGTCAAACATCATTTGAATACTACAACACCTCTCTGCTGGAGGGCAGTTCTAGCCCCACAGCCTACACTTACTGCGTTCTTCCTACACACGGGAACTCCCCAAGGCAGCCCAGTCTGCAGGAGATTGCCAAAGATCCAGAAGATTCCCAAAGCAGGCCCTGTCCATAACATCACAGGTTCAAAACTTAGGAGCCAGACTGTGTTAACTGACGATGACATGCTTGTCACCTCAGGAAACCCAGCCTGCATCCCCATCTTCCTCACAAGCCACACAGGGCTGTGCGTTTGTAGGGCACAGGGCACGGCAGGAATCCAGCCCGATCCGAGAGCCACAGGGCACTGCTGCCACACAAACCACGGCAACCATGAGCAAGCAGCAAATGGAGGTAACAGGGGAGGAATCTTTGGGACACGCAGCTCCATACTTCTAAGTGTGTCATTCAAAAGCAACTGCTTGATGCTGAATTTCCAGCGCTCCCCCAATTTAAGTGTTTCAAGCCCACTGTACTCATCAGGTTTTCCCTCATAAGGTGGTGTCGTGCAGATCTGAAGAACAATAAACCCCTGAGCAATAACTCTATTCCCCAGGGCAGCAATCTGGGACCATGGAACGCACACAAACCACTAATATGTTCTTGATCGCATTCTTGCATTCCTACGAGTGCGAAGTCAGAAGGGTAGAGTTTACTGTGTCAACAGGGAATGTTCTGTTTAAATATTAAATAAATCCTAGAGTTAAAGTAACATTGAAAATACATGGGAAGCTGGATCCCCTCCCGCTGTCTCACAAAGCAGCTTACGCTTCAACAGCACAAGCACTGCCAACATGAACTTCTCAAAGTTTTTAATTACAACCGGCATTTCAAGCACCTTTCACAGTTCATGTGTTATTAGAGGAGCGTTTGCCAAGTGAATTATTAAATTGCTGTGCTGAACAGATGTGTGCCTACCTATTTTCAGTTCATTATTTCAACATTGCATATTACAATAACATAAAGTACACTACAAACTAATTAAAATAATAAATTAGTTCTTTCTCTCTGACATCTGAATAGCAATAATGTATTTACCATGTACTTAATGCTGCAGATACATCTCTTCCAATGACAAAACTATTTGAAATACTTTCCTTGGGAATTCCCATTACATTAGCACATGGTAACACAGCACGGTGTAGGGTTTGCTCTTTAAGCAACAGTGACTATCATGATGAACAGATCTTGAAGTTGGTGGGGTGATATGAGCAAGTTGCACCAAGCTGCTTCCAGCAGCTGAGCTGCACAATGAGGTAGAAGACAACCTGGCTGGTGCAGGGAGGGTCTGTGGTGTAGATGTCACACAAGGAGTAGAACTTCCTTTGAAAACTAAGGCAGAAATACATGGCAGACTAAACAGACATGAAGGGACCAGGAGGCACAGGGCCACAAAATGACTACACAGACCATGTTCTCGCAGTCTGCACTGCACTACACAGAAATAACAAGCTGTAGAATTAAAATTCTAAGCACGAATTCCCAATAATCCTGTGATAAAGTCATTACTGTTGTCATAACTAAAGGCACATGAAGAAAATCCGCTGATATTCCCCCTGATTCTTTACAGCTCAGTCTTTCAATTCATAAGATGATCCGATCCCAATGCACTTTCAGAGACTCCAAGAGCTTTACTGACCTCTGAAACATCCGTGCACACCTTTCCTTATTTTATTACAAAAAATTTTAGAGGATGACTTCAAGAAAAACAACTTCACAGATGCCAGTTTCACAGCAAAAGCAGTACCACAAAATGGAAATCCATAAGTCAAAGAAGCACACAACAGAGACCATTCCAGCACTGGGGAAAGCCATCATTTTCAGACCATGGAACAGAGAGCAACTGCAGCTGCAGCAGTTAGGGCTGCATGGTCAGCAATGTTGCAATGGGATTACAGTTATAGAGATTTAAATGTTATTTAAAGGAATTCAATATAAAGAAAATATCCTAAGCATAAACCAAGGAATCACAGAAAGCATCTACACGCATGTCCCACAGTTCTCACTGGTTGTTCTACGAAGCAGGTAGGAAATCCCAATAGCCAATAGAAGGGTTGTTATTCCCTGTTTCACAGTCGGGACAGCACAGGCTGCTTGGACTTAGTGTGATATGATGCACATCTTCTGTGCCAAAAATTGGTATAAGTAGCAATAAACTTCCTATTGTGTGGAAAGCTCCACATTAAGCTTTTGATGGAACCCTTGAAAACAGAGAACAAATGCAGCTGCTTTTCAGTCCAGGTACCCCGCCTGACGCCAGAGGGCCTGGTGTCACATAGACCGAGCTGTGGCCAAAAACCCCAAATTCTGCTGGTGACACCAGGTTTGGAGCCACATATGGATCTGCTGGCTCTTCCTGTTTCTTCCCTCATCATTCTGTGCACCTGGAGCGACAGAGGAGAAACGTACTGGTCCCTTAGCCTGTCATTCCAAGGCCCTGAAGTCTCTCTTGATTGCCTTTGGATTTCTTGTTTCATGGATAATAACCCTAGGCCTGCACCAGGACAGAAAGTTTTCTCTTTACATCTTTAACCCAGTCCCAGGGAGGCAGCAGATTTCCCTAGGAAGTGAGTTCTGTCCTTTCCGTTCCCTTTCAGAAGGGGGTCTCCTACAATATCAACCTGTCTTTTTTTCTTTATGGAAGCAGTTTTGCTGAAGGTTTGGGTAGGCCAATTTAACCTTGGCAAAACCTTCAATTAAGTTAAAAAACCCTCATCAGCTACAGGAATTATAGGACTGCAGCATCAGGTTTTCAGTAAGGCTATTCAGTAGGGACACATCATCCAATCAATGGAGAGGATTTAACAAATTTGGCAAACTTATTTCCCTACACAAGAGAAGGTCATTACTTCTACCTGCTATAGAACTGGCCGCAGAGCACAGTGAAACTGAGATCCCTAGAAGATTAATATGGGAAACTTGTTCAAAGGTGACTTTCATTACCAGCAGTGCAGCCTCTTCACTCACCATATAGCTCACTCGTTAACATGTCGGGTAAAAGTAGCGCGTGCTGATCTATGCGCTTTGCCTGAGCAACTCCCTCCCATTCTAAGGTGCTAAAAAAGGAAAGATTTTTAAGAAAAGGGGAGAAGGAAATGAAGAGAAAAGTAAAAAATTAAAGATCTAGTTCCCATAGAAGAACAAGGATTCACCCAGGTAATTTCTATTAAGGTTAATACAAGTTAAGCACATAAATTCCACTCAGGTTAATGGGATAATAAATCTCCTGGACTTAAATAGTTTATAAATGGAACAGGACAATAGCAGTCTGTTACAAAATGAAAATAATTTTTTAAGTCACTAATGATATTTCTGAATATCTGTTCAAAGCAGTGTATTTCATTAAAAACCCTGTTTCCAAACTTCCTTGCATTCACCCACGATTTCTCATTACAAATCCTGGCAAAACCAGCCAGTTCCCACAGCTCTCACACACAGAAGTCACAGCACAGCCTCATGCAGGAGGCATCTCCTGGATTTCTCGATTTCCAGATTACGAATGTTTGCCAAGACTTTGGAAGTCACGGGAAAATTTTGCTGGCATCTCCAAGGGAACTGGGATGCGCAGTAGACCTGCTATACTGATGTATGGTTGTATCAACTGAAAATTAAAAACCCTTGCACTAATCAAACCTACCAACACATTGAAATATGAAATATTAACAGTGTTATTCTTGGAAATAAAATAAGACTAGAAAGTGTATGCATATTCCTAAGTGGAAATATAATGAGACGGGTGCCTCGGGGTGTGAATACTAGAACTTACAAAAATTAAAATGCATATTAGGAGCAGTTCCCTGGAGTCTCAAATATTACAGAGCAGGGGGAAGTTTGTAAAAACAATGGGAAAAAGTCATCATTTCTTAAATTCAGGAAGTCCAGAAAGTCTTTTTTTAAAAGCAAAATACATATTGTTTCCCTTTTCTTGTGTCAATAACCTCATGAATACATCACAATGTTTAAAATACAAATGGGTGAACTACCAGTTTAGTGTGGAAGGAAGGTCTGATTTACCAGGGGCTCCATATTAAAAATCATGATCAAGCAGGAATGCTCAGTAAGGCTCACTGTGGCTGCCATGCTTTGGTTCCCATGCTGGTGGCAGCAGCCCAGAGCACTGCAGGGATGAGCTGCTGCCTCCCACCAGCGGGTTCAGCCACTCACCGATCTGACACCCTGCTGTGCTCTGGGATCCCACACCGAAAACACTGCTGGCCCTTAGCTTCACGACAGACACCGAGCATTCAAAACCCATGGTCAGGCCTCATCCTAAAAATAGAAACCCAGTGCCCCATGACAGAGGTGACGAGGCAGCAGCCCCTGAAACAGCAGGTTGTCAGCAGCCCAGCAGTGAGAACGGTGCTCCAGTTCCTCAGGGACAAGGCAGCTCAACCCATGGCAGAGAACCCAGCTGTACTGACTTTACAGAGGGCAGCACCTCCTGAGCCACACTGATCACTCAGGAAGTTACCTGTGACTCCAACAGGTGTATCAACAACACAAACCATCATGCCACTAACAGATGGTGGTCTGAAGCCTCCGATAACTCCCAGTACTAAAACCCTGCTCCTCCTTCTCCAGTCTAGGGATTCTTCTAGCCTGAAAACTTCTGAACAGCAGTTGCAATCACAGCCAGACTCCTACTGACCACTCTGAAGAGATCATGTTCTCATTTCATTACTGAACTACCTTGTGACGCATAAGAAATTCCTTCGCCATGTTGTTTAGAAAGAGGAATTTCACACAAAGAGAATTTTTGTTACAGCACCTGCTACAGAGGTGAAACAGTGGTTAAACCCACACAGCACAGAGCAACCAAATAGGAGTGATTTCTGATCACCCTTTGAAAGTGTAACACACACCCCCCTGCCACGGCTGGTTCCCTTGGTTTGGGAATTTTTTTCCCCACGGCAGACAGGGGTGTTAGACATATGTACCAGGAACATCTCTTTCACAACATACAGCAAATCCTTACTAGTGCTACGCATCTCACACTTCCTTTCATTCCAATGATGACCCCACAACTCTTGGGATTTACATCACCTGAGCTTCCGAGTTGTTTCAAAATTCCTCCTTGGAAAGACCAATTTCTGCTAAGGACACATGGTGATTTTCTGTTAGATTAAACATGGATTAAGAATTTGAAGGCCCTTCCCCCAAGTGAAATCTCCTTTAATTTAACTTTTCTGCTGCTTTACTTTTTAATTGGTATCACCTCTTATCAGTCATAAGGCCTACAGCCTCACTGATGGCACAGTGGCTTCTACTGCATGTAAAGAAGCTTTAAATAAAGGATTTTCAGTCTGTTTGCCAGGCTGCTGGTTTGTCACTGAGACATGACAAGAAATGTATAAAACTTATATGATACCAATTGGTTATTGCAGTAATAACAAAATGCAGAGCCATGAATATTTCTCTTCTGCATTATTGCTCAGTCTGCACTAAAGTCAAGAACAAACATAGAGAAAGAAAAACCCTTTTGAAAATCCCCACCAACTCAGAGCAGCACAGACATACACAGGCAACTCCCTTCAAACTAAATAAGTGAAATGGGTGAAATAGCTTACTGGCTGGCCTGAAAGGTGGAGTCTCTCCAGGGAGACTTTAGAGCAGCCTTCCAGTACTGAAAGGTGCTACAGGAAAGCTGAGGAGGGGCTCTTGATCATGGAGTGCAGGGATAGGACAAGGGAGAATGGTTTTCAGCTGAAAGAGGGAAGATTGAGATGAGATCATATGAAGAAATGTTTTGTTGTGAGGGCGGGGAGAGACCGGCACAGGAAGCCCTGAGAAGTGGTGGCTGCCCCATCCCTGGAGGTGTTCAAGGTCAGGCTGAAAGAGGCTTTGAGCCCCTGATCCAGTGGGAGGTGTCCCTGCCCACGGCAGAGGGGTTGGAACTGGATAGTTTATGGTCCCTTCCAACACAAACCATTCTATGATTCTATGATATTCAGAGTGCAGCCTTCTACTTGATCATTATCAGCTGCTGAAATAATCCATTTTGATTTTAATGTATTTCTGCATATTCTGTCTGCAAAATGGATCTAATGACCCCTTGCCTTTCTATAACTGCTTACAGCGTGTGTGCCGTAACTTTACTCCACAGCTCATTCCAGAGGCACGGAAATGCTATGGGTGTCTCTGAAACCTGGTGTAGTGAGACCTGCATTTCTGAAATTCAGCATACAAACCTGGAGTACCTGGAGTTTACTACCGGCTAAATCAGCTACAAAGTGATCTGGCAAAGTGATAGGAGTAATATTTCTTTATGCTAAACTTACTGAAATGCAAAAAACTAAGTCAATCAATGGCCAAAAAGAAAATGGCAGAACAGTCCTTATCCCTGACTTTCAGCTCTGCACTCATTCCCTTTTTACCCCACCTTATGGATCCCTGTCAGGATGGGGTTTGATCAATGCACATTCACTCACCAGACAGAGTTACTTTTCCCTGAGACCTGCCAACAGCTGCTGCCACAGCACAGCTTCCTGTAGCTGCTTGTCAGACGTGGGGGAAGATAAATCTGTAAAATGAACTATATCTGGGTGAAGTATAAGTTTTCTAATGCAAATACCCACTGAATCCAAACAAACCCCATGGATACCTACAGAATAGTTTCTTTGAAGAACAGCCCAATTCCAGCTTCCGTCCTCTGGCCCTTTCGGCTGCAGATCTGATTAAAACAAGGTCACAACGCTATCCTCCTTTCATGGAAACTTGTAGCTCTGTCATTCCTCTTTTCTGAGGAACAGGCGAATTGTTTTTGATCAAACATTCAACATTTTAACAAAGCCACCTTTGAACGCAACCCTTGAGAAGTGCAGCCCTAATGGGTTTCAGTTTCAAACAGTTCCTGCGTACGGGAAACAGGAGGTCAGAATCCAAAACCTTTCAGACAATGTTCAGTGCATCTGAAGCTGCACAGAGACAACACAAGAACTCCAACATTTCCTTCTTACTTTTTGTGGGGAAGTGAAAAAAAAAAAAGGCAAAAAAGAAAAGAATGATTCATAAATTCACAGTTGTAGAACAGGAGCCCTTCCATCTCTTAACTGTGCAGATAAGAGACACGACAATTCCAGAAAGGAAGGCCTGGGTATAAACCACCCACCATCCCCACCAAGCATGGAGAATGGCTCCTTACTCTCTGCGTGGCTCCAGGGAAGCCTGCGCAGGAGATACAATGGGGTCCTCCCAGCTTTGTCAAGCACAGACACTTCCTAACCCTGAAGTGTTTCGACCCAAACCTTTCTAAGACAGACTGCTCCCAAACAGGAGACAGCAGGGTTTTGTACTGTTACCATAGGAAAAACAAGCAACAACACCAAAAACCTCAATCACAGACAGGTTTGACTGTGATTTCTACTTCTAGAAAACCAAAAGCAAGTGTTCAGTATTTGGCTCAAAAGTAAGGGTTCGACAGCGATGCTGCTGGTAAAGCAGGAATAACCCAGTGGGGTGCTTGCAGATGTTAACTTCTGGGCAAGTGGAAAATCAGGGAGCAGTTTAAACAAACCTTAACTTGCCTTTCATGCCCAGAAATGCGATTCCCCTCAGAAATGCCCTAGGCATCAACATCATAACACTTTGCTCTGCTGTCCAGGCTCCTCCTAGTTTATTCTATTGGCTTACAAAAACCTCAGGTATTTTTGTCTTTCTGCAACTCTTCACACAGTAAATCACATTTCAGAAGGGTGCGAAACCTCTGTGACAAGGGCAAACAAGTTACAGGATCCATTTTTTCAGGTCTTTGAAAGCATTCTTAAAAAAAAAAAAAACAGAAGGGAAGACAGATATTTGTTATTTCTCCAAAAACAGACTAGTGTTACCCTGAAAACCGGAGGCACTGACGATGAATGGAATGCTTTGCTGCCACTTCTGAGGATTACAGCGCTAGAGGTGATTATGAAGTAAGGCTCAGGCAGCAAGGATACCAATCCAGCTTCATTCAGGAAGAAACACAAATATTTTGTGATTTGTTAAGGCTCCAAAGGAACCCAACGAATACAACACCAGATCTTTGCTTCATAACTTGCTTACAGTCTCTCACATTGTGAGCTGCATAAGAAATCTTGTTCTTCCAGTACTGAAATACAGTTCAAACTCTTTGATGGTGCTTGAAAACCATCATAATAAATCTGATCACAGTTCATACAGAGATCATACCCGCAGTATGCACTCATGGTAAGGCCTAAAGCCTGCTAGGTAATCAAATTCTTATTCAAAGCAAGACAAACTAAGTTCAAGAGCTGATTGAAACACTAATGAGGATCCTAATTGGTAATGAAATAGAGCATCTTCCAAAACATCTGCAAGTCAAGCTTCACAAACACACTGACATGTGCAAATAGGTTAGAGTTTAGAGTTTGCTTTTCCCCCCTAACTGCCCAAACCAATTCAACCAGGTCAGAATAAACAGGATTATCACAACTTCAGTTAGCTTGTCTTCACTTAAACTGTACTTTCATTTTGAATTTAGCAGTGGAAACCAGATTTACATGGTAGATTTATAATGGAATATACCTTTGCTTTCAGGTCAGCACAGATCTCCTGTTGCTTTTGTCTGGCATCAGCCAGCTCTGCTTCTGCCTCATGAGCAGCAGAGGCTTCGGCAGCAGTCGCCACTGCCTTAAGCAGGAAGGCTTTTCTGGCTTGAGCCCAGTTTGATACCAAGACTCTGCGCTGTTCCCTCATGAAATGGTAATGACACCAAGCCTTCTCGTGAGCAATCTAAAAAAAGGAAAGCGTTGCAGAAAGGTTTAAAAACTGTGCATTAATAAAACAAAATAATTGTAGACATTTTTGGAAACATTGAATATAATTGGTTTAATTACTATATCACAAATATTTCTACGGAACCCATAATTCAGGCCCCAAAAGCATTCTGCCAGGTGCCAGGCCTGCTGCAGTCTCCTGCTGTCGGTAGGCGGTGATACCTCTCCAGCCCTTCCCCATACCACAGGGCACTCCACATCCTGACATCCCACTGTTCTTTTCTGAACTATGTTTTTGCAATAGGAGTAAATTAAACACAATGGTCCCTTCCTAAAGCAGATAAAATGCAAGCAGGTCCTTTCCATACACCTACAGAGATACTGAGCATTTTAGCAAGCTGAGGCTTCTCACAGCAAACTCTGATCTACAGAAAAACAACACCAGTTAAAGCAATTGTACAGATGCAGCACAGGTGAGACTCAGCTTCACTTTTTCTTTCTGAACAGGAAATTTGGAAACGGATTTTTAGCTTGCCAAGCAGCACATTGCCACCCCCACTGTCTCCACTAACTAAAATGGTGAATGTTTAACCTTAAATACACCTTTTCTTGCTCTGTGAGGTTCCTGAGGACATTCAAGCTTCAAGACTTAGACAGAAATTGTAATGGGTAAGGCCACATAGACTGAGGCAGGAGCATCCTGGACGTGTCTTACATCCCCAAAAATAAAAGTTATGGGCTGAAGGAGGTTCTAGAGATGGCTGGCTGCTCACAATGGTCAATGGACCACTCCTGATGCTGCCTTCCAGGCTTTTGGCAGGGGACAGGGGGATGCTGCCTCTGCTCGTGCCGAGCTCACAGACAGCCCCATCAGCTCATGGCTGGATGAAGATACAGTGGTACCACGACCTCTGGAGCTTCCCTTTGGTCACACGCACATAGGCCACATGGCCAGTGCTGCTGCCATGTGTGGGACTCTGCCAGCAAGTACCTACAGCTAAGGAACTCATCACCAAGAAATGGGATGGAGAGTTTGCCTTTCTCCAATGAGCTGCTACTGGATTAAGCAGGCAGTGCTTGTCCACCGATCTGTTCTTCTTCAGAGGGAAGAAGGCACAGAAGGCTCCAAATTTAGTATTCTAACGAAACATAAATGTTTCAATAGATTCTTAGTGCTATTTTAACATTTCTGTATTCTGCTAACACACATACAATGCAGAATTCTGATTTTTAAATTCAGAATTTTAAAGTTTTAAATGAACAATCAAAGAATTAGGGACATTTCTTACTAATAGCTATGTTTAAAATACCCCTGCATGGTACAAAGTACACAATTATTTAGCCCACTTCCTTCAGATAACAGTTCCGAAGCCCATAAGAACTTTATTTTTGGTGGAACTATGCTAATTATCAGCATCCCCTTGCTGTCCCTCCTTGGCACTGGCAGTAGATGGTCTAAAAATACCTGCCAAGATAAAAAAAGACTCCTGCTTTACTTATGACATCCTGAAGTGTTCTGGCCTCGAAATGGGTTTCTCTATTAGCTGCTACGTGCTTATTCACTGTGGCGCGTAAGAGGAATCAGCAATCAATCTGAAAGGCATTATGCATACAAAAATAGCCTCTCCCTGAGAGCAGGAGATAACTTTCCACTCTTCCTGCTATATATGCACCACACAGCAATTAAAATAACTGTTCCTAGACAGTGCGACAAGGCTATAGTATACATCGTCATAAAGAAAAATACCAAGAGAAACAGAGCAGCATGACATAACCATAAAACTGTGCAGCAAAAGCAGTGCTTACAAACTGATTTTGTGAATCCAGCTATATGAGCATGTGGAATATAAAATCTCCACAGTGCTGATTTGAAGAAGTGATAGGCTTTCAATGCATGTTGCAGAAAGAGACAACCTTTCTTCCCCGTGCTGAGTAAAAATTATAGCTAAGACATTTTGAAATAAAGGACTTAGATAAACATTCTTGCACACAAATGTTTGCTACAGGATTTCTGTAAGAATTTATGTTTAAAACACCACTGACCAGCTCATGCCTGGATTTGTGGGGAAGGTATCTCTGCAGCGCATCGAGGTACAAAGTTCTCCTCTGGAGACTGCTTGGATACTGGCTGATGACAGTCTGGAAAACCCACTGGTCTTCTTCTGTCCATCCAGTGTTCCTATAGAAATGCAAACTAGTCAGTCCCAGTATAACAACATTGAAAAAGCAGGAGTTTGGTTCTTATTTTTAAAAGCCTGACCTTTTGGTGTGCTCACAAGGCCCAACCTATAAACTGGATGTTGGTTCAGAGCTCAGAAAGTTAGGATTAATGAAACAAAGCAAACCTGTATGGCTTTTCTAATGTGACCATGCATTGTGTCATCATTCTAATGAATTGTCCCTTTTCTAACCCAGATTTTCATTGAGGAATGACTGTGTTGCTCAAATATGTTACACATACCTTAGCAGCACAAATATGTTACATTAAGGAACAGTAAGACTGCACAAAAAATACAGGGTGAAAAAGGAAGATAATGATCAATCTCTATCACTGAGCACTAAAAAAAATTATCAAATTTAAATGAATGCAATGATAACACCTGGATGTAGCTAAATGAGGAACCAGTTTAAAAACAAACTCCTGACATCCATCAACTCAGCAGCAAGGCTCACAACGTTTTAAAGTAGGAGGTGTAGTAATCAGCATGTATTCATGTATTTCAGAAAATTAGAGTAGCAAGTAGCAGCACAAAACTGAAACAGAGTCCCATGGGTCTGGATTTAGTAGATTAGATTTTACCCTCATTCTGAACTCCTGCCCTTGAAGGGATTAACATCCAGCTTTTATTGTCAGCATTAACGCAGGAGCAGCCACACTGAGTCAGAGCAAAAGGTCTCCCTACCCCAGTGACCTGTTTGCAAAAGTGACTAAAAGCCTGGGGATAATTAAAAGGCAGCAAACAAATGACTCTGCCCCATCCTCAGATTCCTGCAGCCTCCAGCTGTTTGCAGGTCTCAGACCCCTGCACCAGCAGCAGTGCCCCTGGGATTTAATAACAATGCTTTCACAGAGATGTCAGAACAACTTTACCCTTATGCAGGCGGAAAAATCAGGTATTTTGGAAAGAGGATTTTTTGGTCGATGTAATTAATATTAACCTAGATTTTATGATCTGCTCTAGCATTATCCCTAAAGAGAGAATATGAACACAAGTACTAAAATATTCTACACAATCAAGTTCAGCACAACTTCTTTCAAACACATAGCACAGTAAACCTTCTGTGTATTATGACCACAGTATAATACTGTGGGACACTAAGGGAGGGAACATGAAAACATCCCCAGACCTGCTAGTTTTCAGAAACGGAAAGTTTCACCTACAGGCATATCTCGAGACTGCAAAGACACAACATCCCATTCCAAGAGACACTTTGCGAAGCACTGCCCCAGGTTGCCCGGAGAAGTTGTGGCTGCCCCATCCCTGGAAGTGTTCAAGACCAAGATGCACAAGGCCTTGAGCACCCTGATCCAGTGGAACATGTCCCTGCGCATGGCAGGGAGTTGGAACTGGATGGGCTTTGAGGTTGCTTTCAGCTACAATCCTCCGACTTTCATAAAACAAAAATGATCCTTAGCTTACTGTAATGTTTTCAGCACAGAACCAATATTCCAGGATCAGAATGATGGCAATTTAATGACAACCAAATACAAGGAAACAGTAAACTTACTATTCCCTAGCAATGAATGCCTACTTCTTGAGCTCTATGTGCACTTTTCCTGTATTTTGCTTTTCTCTGAAGAAATGTTAAAAGTTCTCTAGTCTTCTCTGCAGACAGCATCACAGGGAAGAGGGCCAGGTAAGGGAAAATCACATCCTACCTCCTTCAACAAACTCCAAGAGCATCATCATGGCCTTTAGTGCTATGAACATAGTGCTATGAATGCTGTTTGTGCTGTATACGGAGAGATTCCAGGCACAAAAGGGTTCTTCACAGGGAAACATGAAGCACTAAAGTTGACTGGCCCTCTGTGATACCATGCTTGAGCAGCTTGCCTCTTTATGAAAGGCATAAAACAAAAGCACCAAACAGAAAATGAACATAAAAAGAGACTGAAGTGCCCACAGGTCGCAGCATCCCGTCACAAGCCGAAGAGCACACACTGACACCCCAGGCTGCCTTCCCACGCAGGAGAGAGCTCCACAATCCATGTCTGTTGACAGCTCCAAAGTACTTCACAACACATACCCAACAAAAGCCAGAACTCAACAGCAGCTGAACTTCTCATGAAAGGAACGCTGGACGCTCACGGTCAGCGCTCCGAGAGGTGATGAGGGTGAAGATGCAGCATCACCTTGCAGCCCATGGACTTCCCCATTCAAACAGGCCCTCAAATGCTGGCTGTGTGGGAAGGAATGGCAGCACAGCAGTGCAGGCACACATGGAAAAGCTCCCCACGCCTGCACAGATACAGATTCAGGATGAGGAATACACAGTAACAATCCTGACTTGGAGACTTCATAATAGGCTAAAAACAATAGAGTTGAAGGAGACAACTTTCCCTCTACAAGCTCACATCAGAGAGATCTATTATTCATACTTTCCACCTATTTTCCCTTCTCACAAACAGTATGAAATCTCTGACAAACTCTTCCTAGGACCCAGCCGTTTGCTATTGAATCCAGCCATCATGAAACAACACAGAGGTGCTGTGACCACCAGCTACCAAGCACATGCTGGAGACATCACAAAAAGTGACATTTCATCAGCAAAAGCAGAAAAGCAGGGGAAGTGTTTCCTTACAGGTGATTGCTTAAACTTCCCATGACAGACAACAACTGCAGACGTCTGGGTGGAGACTTTCCATATGTTAAGCCTAAAGAAGAAATAGTGCCTTGGAAACTGAAATGGGGAATCCTTCAAAGAGGAAATGGTTGCAGTCATATCTTGATGGCCTTAAAGCTACAGGTCTGGAATAGCAGACACAGTTCTCCAAAGACAAGAGTCCCTGAGCTTTGATGCAGTGGCATTGAAAGACGTGCTATTTCTGCAATGTTCACTGCTCTAAGAAAAGCGCCTTGCAGCTGATCCTCAGAAATTCATGTTTCAAACCCCTCCCTTCTCTCCAGTGGGAGCTTTTGGAAGAAATCAGTTCATGTATTCATTTTAGAATCTCTGTGTCATAATTCGATATTCTGAGGTACAGGCTTTCTGAAGAATAGCTTTAATGAACAAATTAATTACTCTTTGCTATGACTTAAATCTCTTTCACCATGACTGCTTCTACTTTGGATGCTGAATTGAGTGAGTACAAAAATATTTTTTAACCTAACACCTAGCATTCCTGTCTTTTCAGCCCCAGTATTTTATTTATTTGTTTATTAGAAGAACCATAAAACTCTGCTAGCCTTTAATCAGCAGGAGCCCCAGCCACTGCTTTATGGCTTGGATTTTGCACTACCTCTTGTAATTCCTGAAAGAGGTCAGCAATCCTCTTCTGAGTCCTGATAGCCCTTGATACAGTGCTGCTTGAACGTGTCATTTTACTGACAGTGATAAGACTGTTCCAAGACCTGAGATTCTCTTTCATAATGATCTGCCTTAGATATTCCTGACCATATAGGCTTGTGAACAAATACAGGTCTCCTGTCTACAAGAAGAGCAGGGCAGAATAAGACATATCTTGGCCAAGTAACACTGCACCATGAGCTCGAGAGAAGGGAAACCCACAGATCCTGAGGTCCTAAGGCCAGTTTGGTGATCTCAGAATCATTTCCTCCTCCTCCAGCACACAGGGGTAGGTGCACCAGTTGCTGCAGCCGTTTCTGCCTCCTGTATCTCACATACTCTCAAGTTTCCCTCCGATATTCTTCTCAGGGCCAGCTACCAACAAATCTCCACAGTACTCCGGATGGAGAGATTAAGGTTTGTGGAAGATCCTCAGGGGAGCAATCAGAGCTGGAGCTACAAGTAGTTCATTTTAAGTAGGGGCAAACTGACTGGCAGTGTCTTGGTTTGTCAGCTGTGCCAAAATTCAGTGGTGCTGAGATTTTCTCAGCTGTTCATAGGCAAAGAGCCAAAAACCCAGCAGCCCGATCCAGCCCAGTGTATTCGCAGCCATTAAATGCACAGAGAATTTAAAAATATCCAGCCTGATGGGATTCAAGTTGTCACCTCACTTAAACTTTGTAAAATTCTAGAAAGGAAGAGCGCATCTAAAATGAGTTTGAGAAGAGCCAGGACATTTTACACTAAACGTAAGCTAATATCAGGCTTCTTCAGTGTTAAGATACTGACAGACGGCTGAGTGCCTGACCCAAATTTTAAGAGTAGGGCTCGCTTTTCCTGTATGTGTCATTGCCCTAGAACACAGTACAACCTTTATGTTGCATCAGAGCTGAAACACAGCAATTCAACAACCCCGAGGCAGCTGCTTTCTTTGAAGCAGATTTACCCAGCACTAATCCCTGGCTGGACGCATTCTACAGAACACACACAACTCAAAGGGAAGCCACCTCCTCCACCCCGTAATCCTGACATCCCTTTGCAATAGCGATGTACGCTTGGTGCACCGCTGCTTGTTGAATCTGCAGGGACACGGCCTGCAACAATGCCACCAAGTGAGATGTCACCCCCCTGACTGTGAGTTATGTCAGCGCCAATTGTTGTACGAGAAACATCCTGTTAGTAGCCTGAAAAGGGGAACTGGATTTATTCGACTTAGGTCTAATGTCCCATTCATTTGAAAGGATGCTGCAGAGGATACAGCGCTGAATGTGCAGTACTCCATTCATCTTTCAGTTATTTAAATAATTCAGGCATCCTTGGAAATTGTGGCAAAAATATAACAGCTTAGAGAATCACCAGCTATAATACATGCACCAGTCCAAACTAACCCAGGACTTGGGCGTTTCCCAAACACAAAATAAATGTGGTTTAGAGCAGTAAAAGAAGTTCATTTGGATTATAAAATGTTATAATCCTATATTATGCTTGAAAAAAACCTAAATCCCGCTTACATTTGTAAAAGCAATAAACACTGCAACGGGCACTCCAGTAGGACTGAAAAGCACACAAAGAATATAGCAGACGAGAAGATTATCTTATTTTGATTTTCCTTCTTTGAAAATTCTGTGCACGTTTTCCAAATTTCCTGTACCAGACAGTCTGAACAGTTCAATGATGAGAAGTGTGACACCGGAAACCTGGTACCAACTTCAGGTGTCTTTACTGTGCATTCAAGCTTACGATGAGAGAGGAAGAGTGACAGCAGTGATCCCCAGACAAAGTGGCAAAGTTATCCTACTATCACAACCACATCGCTCCACTGAGCAACTTCTCAGATGGCAAAAATGAGAAAAGATGTATTGCAGGAGAATGTTTGGTATCTTCAGGTACAGAGCAATGACAACCATCTCCAAGGCTTCATTAAGGCAATATTAGTTAGTAGAGTACAGTGGACACATGCCACGGCCATACATACCAAAATCCATGACACTCAGTTTTGGACAGTATGATCTGTGTTAGCTGGATCAAAATTAGTTGATGAATTACGGAATACATCACAAGGTTGTATCTTTGCAAACTCGTACAATATTTTCATGTAAGTTATCCAATATAAGTGTAAGATGCAACAGAGAGTGCTGTGTCTTCTATAAAACTGAGATCTCGGAAGTAGGCAATTCAGGAAAACAGTCTTGCCTTTTTTTTAATCAAAAACGTATTTTTAACTTCATTGTGGATAAAATCATAGAAGCATAAACAAGTAATACATTAAAGATTTGTAGAGCAGAAGGCAAACAAAAAAAGACCAAGGTCTGGCTTTAAATAGAACGCCTAAGATAATCACTGATGGTTTGTTTGCAATTCCATACATCCCCAGCCAACAACACTGGCATACGCTGACTCAAACCGGGTAAATTGTCCTGCACAGCCTGCCCTTGCCTCCCACCAGCTGATTGCTGCCACAACAGTGCTTCTTCTAGCTATATCCATTTATTTTTTCCCATCTAGATATCATAACTTAATTCCTTCCAAGTCGCACCGCATATGTTCTCATGCCTACAAACAAATTTCTTTCCCTTACATTTAAGTCTTGATGTTACTTAATTACCACAGCATTATTAACCAGTCAAGACCTAAATTCAAGCCTGGCATGTGATCAGTGAAAATACCAGGGCATATTTCTCACCTATTTTTGTATAATCTGTGGTCTACATTGACATTTGTCTGTTATTCAGTAGCACACATGCTGTGCGGATCAAGGGATTTATATTTATGAATTTTCACCAAAATTATGTTGATCATAGACTTTAACACAATTTTAATTAAAACCACTAGAAAGGCTTTAAACATATTTAATAATTTAGCATTTGTGACAGATTTTCTCACAGGGGTTGTTAAAACTTCTTCAACTGTAACAAAATACTGGAGACAGCAGCAAAGCAGCAAAGGAACTGCTGAAAATTTGCCACTCACTGCTTCATAAATGCTAGAAATACGGCATAGATCAGAACAAATTTTAGTATCATGTTACATTATCTAGAGTATTACAGTAAAAAAAAGCAGGTTTCAGGTAACAGAAGAACCCACAGAATATCTGTACAATTTATACAAAAGAATAGTAGATTGCAGCACCCATTTCTGTGAGACTCAACATCCCAAACACATTCCAGCACCCTCAAAACAGTTTCAACAGTAGTGGCAGAAAACTGAATTGTGGTACTGCAGCAGTACTCAGAAAAAAAGTAGAAGTGGTGTGTGGTTGTTTTACCAAACTTAGGTATTTCCCTGCTCTCCCCAATTTCTTCTGCCCAGGCTTCACACAATTCCACCTTCCTGTTCTCAGTTGCCATAAGCCTGATGTCGCTCTAAGCCAAGAAAAAGGGCTGGAGCACCTCTGCTATGAGGACAGGCTGAGAGAGTTGGGATTGTTCAGCCTGGAGAAGAGAAGGCTCCAGGCAGACCTCATAGCAGCCTTCCAGTACCAGAAGGCGGCTACAGGAAAGCTGGGGAGGGACTCTTTATAAGGGCCTGTAGTGACCGGATGAGGGGGAACAGCTTTAAACTGGAAGGGGGAAGACTGACATTAGGAAGAAACTCTTCATAATGTGGGTAGTGAGACACTGGCACAGTGGGAGGTGTCCCTGTCCGAGGCAGGGGGATTGGAACTGGATAGGCTTTAAGGTCCCTTCCAACACAAACCATTCTCGGATTCTATGATTCTGTATCAGTAATGATACAAATAAGTCAAGGTTGGTCCAATGCTTGCAACTCCATATCTCCTGGACTCACATTAGCCTCCACAGCAAAGCTAAGCTTGGTACTACTAACATCTAGGTATGCCATATTCCTAGATCATTATGAGTATTTATGGTCATTCTATAAACTTTTTCATCTACAAAAACAATATCTCCTCCTTTCAGTCATTCTGAATCAGAGCTACATACCTTCTTTACATTTCTTTGTGATGAGAATTATCGCAGTGATCCAGAATTTGTGACAAGATTGGACCTGTTTATCTTCTTTATAGCTAAACACATCCTAGCTCTCTCTCACAAAGACTACTTTTCTGACACAGATTTGATAGTGTAATTGCCACACAGAAGGAATCGTTGCTGTTCATACAAAAGCCTGTGAAGAGAGCATTTGCTGCACACCACATTGTTGGTTCTTTAACCCACAAAACATTTTGAATATTATTTCAGATGAGAGCTTTTGAAAGGTCTGCCACCATTCTCTCAGCTGTGCAAACAGCTACCGACTATTTAACCCCAGAGCAGGTCACCGCGTCGACGATTTCCTCCACTGCACCAACCAAAACCAGCTCTCACAGCAAAGGCAACTGCAGGGTCTACAGATTACAAAATGCACTACAACTATTTATGTTATCATAGAATCATGGAATGGTTTGGGTTGGAAAGGGACCTTAAAGCTCATCTAGTTCCAGCCCCCCTGCCATGCATAGGGACATCTCACACCAGACCAATCTGCTCAAGGCCCCATCTAACCTGGCCTTGAACACTTCCAAGGATGGAGCATTCACATCTTCTCTGGGCAACCTGTTCCAGTACCTCCCTACCCTCCCTCATCATGAAGAATTCTTCATGTCTAATTTAAATCTTCCCCCTTTCAGTTTAAAGCCATTACCCCTCCTCCTGTCGCTACAGGCCCTTGTAAAAAGTCCTTCCCCAGCTTTCCTGTAGCCCCCCCTTCAGGTACTAGAAAGACATTATGAGGTCTGCCTGGAGCCTTCTCTTCTCCAGGCTGAACATGCCCAGCTCTCTCAGCCTGTCCTCATAGCACAGGTGCTCCAGCCCTCAGATCATCTTCATAGCCCCCCTCTAGACCTGCTTCAACTAAAGTTAAAACTAAACTAACTAAAGTTTAGTTATACACAACTAAAGAACTTCAGAACCAGATAGTATTACCTACAGAAATCTTCTAGCTGCTGATCTATCTCTTGAAGCTTGGACCAGTACCCAGTTGCAAGCTTTCGGTATTCGTTGATGACTAAGGCCTTCACATCAGGATAGGGGCATTCCAAAGTCAGCAGCGCTGGAGGAACCTCAAGGAAAAGCCCATTTTTCTCTTCAAAAGATTGTGTTAATGCCTGTGATGAAAAAATACTGCTCAGCAGACTACTCTGCACTGTATTTTCTCTCTCAGAAATTTGCCAATTGAACTTAAAAGGAAAAGCTTACTTTTGTTTTACAGTCTTCCAGCTCTCTTTCCAAAGCCAGACTTTCAAGAACAAGGAACTCCAAAATTTCCTTCTGTTGCTTCTTCCCAGATTTGATCTATTTCATGAAATATGTTACCATTACTTCTTCATCTTGTTGTAATACGGAAGCTCTTACTTAGAGACAAAGAGCCTAATTTCCAGTTCTACACTGCTATGTGTTCATAGATCTTAGTGGAGCAGATCTCTACTATGGCAAGTACAGAGGTTGCTGGATAAGCTGAATGTGAGTTATATTGTCAAAGTATCACATAGAAATAAATGAAAAAGTTAAAAATATGGAGATAATCATAAAAATAAAGTTAAAATACCAACCTGCCCTAACATCGCAACTGGATTGAACTTAGTTTTCAGACAAGGTTCTTCTGAGAGGCAACGCTGCATTTCAGACAGCTTGAGTTTCAAATTCTCTTTTAGCTGCCAGATAGGAACTACAGTATTTCTTCTGTACATATCCCGCTCCTTTGATAATTCATGCTCTAAAACCACATGAAACAAAGCTTTCTAAAACACACATTACACAGCACTGTGCATTCTAAATCTAAACCTGTCAAGACCCATAATGTTAAAGACTCAACCAAATAATGAAGACAATTTTGACTATAATCAATAATAAAGAAATTGATAAAAGATTCTCACCCAAGTTCTTCATATCCGAAAAAAAGCTGTGCTTATGGCTTTCTTCATCAAGAAAAGTCTTTATTTCTGCTTCTGCTTTTTGCCTGGAAGGTGTGAATATGAGTTTTATAGAAGCTTTGATTTCTTATTCATTACATATTCAAGAATGACAAACCCCAAATACTCTAACAATTAAGTAAAAAGGGGGGTTCTTTGCCTGGGAAGGTATGAGGTGCAGGACTTGGATACGAAGGTGGTATGGAAGCCACCCTCTTCTGAGCAAAAACCACTCATTGATCTGCTGCATACATAATGCACGACCACAATATTAATGCTCCCTTTCACAGTGTGAACTCCATACACATATCCAGAGACAGACTCTGAAGGAGTTCAAAAGTACGTGGGAACTTCTGATATCCCTACAAATGCATGCTCCTCAGGTGTTGACAGTCCAGCTGAACCGCTACGAGGCCATCATGGAGAGGAACACGCAGAACAAGCCCTCCCTTTATGTGTTCTCCTCATGTCTACAGACCCATCCAACGTAGATCACAAACTCTCATGCTCTGCACAAAACATTATCGTCAGCTCAGGTATTTTAATCTTTTCTGCTCGATGTCTCTTGAATCAAGCACACCACTCCAGCATCTCTGCCCAATGAAGCATTTCTTTAACAAGGGCTAATTACGATCACTCTGCTCTTACCTGCTCTCGCTCAGCCTTTTGTGCTCTTGCCGCCACACTTGCCGATGCTGCTTCAGCAGCATTTGCTCTTTGTTCACTCTTGAAACTTGCTCTGTTTTTTTAATCTGCAGGAAAAATTAAAGCTCATAAGTGTTCCGAATCTATTCAACAACAGCTTTATCAAATGCCTTTGTATGGAAACTTCTAACAATGGAATGGGGAACCTAAAAGCTTTTTTCAGAACTGTGCTTTCTATAGAACAACAGAGTCAAACGTAACCAATTTTCATGAAAAGAAATATTCCATTTCAAATCACAATTAAATGAAAGGAGGAAGTGAGAAAATGCAGCTCATTTTCTGCTTTCCCTCAATCTCCTTTTCTTTCTCATCCCTATTTCCCAGGGGAGGTGAAGGAGGGAAGGTGAGCAGGAGAATGAAAAATACACTTTCTTACAGGTGGGAAGATGAAAGAGTGAAAGTGTCATTCAAGAAAAAGAATTTTAAAAATTGATTACCCAAAAAAGAGTTCTTTCTCAAAATCTATCCAATTAAAGAGGCTCTGACACTGTTTGAGTGCTTCACAAAAAAACTGCTTCCAACTTCAGATGAAACAGAACCACACGCTTTTGAGACAGATGGAGTTACTGCTCCATGAGGGAACAGAGGATGAAGTGGCAGCCAAACAACTCTGGGCAATCAACAATGACGGACAAAGGATGGAAAGTCATCTGTGCCTGCCAGAAGCCCCTGTGACGCCATCTTTCCCTCACCCTCCTGCCACCATTACTGTCTTCTGGCCTCTCGGTGGATACTCCGGACAAAGCAGATACAAAGATAAAATGAAATCCATCCACTCTCTCATGTTATAGATAATGGAGACTGACGAGCCAGGTGGTACACATCCACAGAGCACACACGGGGAAGGATGACACAAAGACACTGAAGCACATCACCCTGTAAAAGTTCCCTCAGTCTAACTGGACTGGTACTACGCATGAGGTCTGGCTGCCACCAACGCCACTTCCCCAATAACGTAGGTCTCAGAACACACACCACCCAGTCTGATTGGTAATTGTACAGCATGAGACAGCAGCCGGTCAATCCCACTGAACCTGCAATGCAGCCACGTACCAGAGCCAGCTCAGGTCTGAAACATCCTGGTTCCAGACATGTGCCACACAGGTAACCCAGCGCTCCACACTGAGGTCCAACAGACTCAAGAGTTCAGTCGTCAGGTCACATGAAAGCTAAACTCTTTCTCAAACAGCTGTACCTCTGGAGGCAGGGGAGGGGTGACAGTGCAGCTCTGAACCTCAGCCGACAAACCAGGCTACCTCCAAATCTGCTGGGTACATCAGCAGCAAAGGTGAACTGCCTTCCAGGTAAACAAGGCACCTGAGAGTTGACACGGTGTGAAGCAGCTCTCATACAATAGTTCTGCTTTGGAATATGACCCCAAGAAGAGACACCTTGACCAACAGGCTAACATTGTGTGTGTTTAAAGCAACATCTTCCTGCATATTGTGGGAAAAGTAAATTTTCATTCCTGCAAGGATAAAACCAATAACACTTCATAAGAACAGAACATCTTCTTACAAAAAGTGATTATATACACTATTGATTCTAGTATTACCGTAAAATAAAGATGAGGAAGCTTTTGAAGAACAGGAAGAAGAATCAACATGGTGATGCTCTGAAAGTCCTGCTTAGGTTTTTGGCAGAAGGAAGGAGCAAAAGCCAATCTACACCCTTGCATTTGCTTGCCTCAAGGTGGTTTCAAGCTAAGCAAACTAGAACAGATTCATACAGGAGTGGTTTATCTGCAGTTAGTTCCAGCATCAAGCTGTCAAATTTCATTTCCCTGTGATGGACTTGTATTAACATTGGGAAGTACCATATAATCAGTATTATTACTCAAAATACTTGAAAACTTTTACCTTCTTTAGGATTTCTTATGAGGGCTTTGACTTTAATTGTTCAGGATGGAGAAGGGACTCAATGATCCTTGTGAGTCCCTTACAACTCAGGACATTCTATGATTCTATGTACTACAATAACAAAGATCACGTGCAGTATTCTAGAGTCAGCTATGTCTGAGCTGCATCTTAATCTTTCCAGTTCTCCCTCTACACTTTCTCCAATATTTAGTCCTTCTTCTGTGAAGGTAAAACTCTGTCATGACATTTGGTTATGCCTAATGTACAGGATGAAACAAGTCTGTCTGGAGAGCTGCCAGTGTTCGCCCTGTCCTCTCCCTTATTTAGACTGCTCTAGACGTTCCATTTGCTTCCTTGAGTTTACAAACACTTCACCTTCTACTCTAGCTTGCACATCACTGAAGACTTTGGGTGTATCATTGCCAAAAATGCTTCAAAAGCTGTATCTTCTTTCCTAATATACTAAATTGCTTTGCTATTTTCAACTCGTGTGGTACCACCCATTGTCGCATGGATTTATTAAATGTCTCTAAGAGTAGACTTAAAGAAAACACAAGTCTGTGAAACTGAATTAGGGGATGGAGAGAATCTGGTTCTTGGTCTTCTTTCCAGTGTGATGGCCCTGACTTTTCCCTCCTCTTCAGTTCTGCCAGTGACTTTGCTTTGCCCACAGGTTATAAACCATCACTTTTAATAAGTAGAGGTAAAGTTTTCATTAAACTTCACTAGTACTGAACAGAATCCCCCCTTATTCACTCTTTGGGCCACAGTGCAGCTATTTACACCTTTCTAACTGTCAAACTCTACATCTACACTTACGGCTATAAAACCTGTTTACTTTTCTTTTGAGGAACTACCTCAGCTTGACTTGTGGAAATCCTCCCTTTGTATCTTTTATTTTTGTTTATTCATTTGTTTTCTTTCTGGATCAACCTCCTCTTCCCAATTATTTCTGTAAATTCTTCACTACCTTCCAGTATTTTGAGTTGTTTATGTTTATGAATCTGGATGAATTTCCTCAAAACACTCAAACCCAAACTTTTCCTGTCTTTTTAGGAAGCAGAATCTGTACATATTTTGCACTTTTGATTCAAAGAAATCCCACAGTTTGCCATTAACGTGCCCAAGTCACAGCAACGCTGACTGTGATAAACTCTCATCTCTTGCTCCCTTTTGCCAAACATTGTTATAACAATTTGATATCCCTACTTATTTTCAGATTCCTTGGGGCAGTGAAAAGAAATACCATCATTGGATTTTAAAAGCATTCACATTATAAATAATATATAAATCATACCTTTAATTGAATCTTTGCAGATGCCATTTTTTCTGCTGCAGCGAGCTCATACAGATGTTTGTAGTCAACAGGTTTGTACTTCTGCCTGCAGAAACCATTCCTCATCGGAATCGGAATCGCCAGATTTTCTAGTTATCACACAAAACACACACAAGTCATTTCAAATTCTGGAAAAATATTTTAAAGTGTGAGTCATAAAATGAAAGCATTATAGATAGAAATCAGAAACAGCATGTTTCAAACATCGAAAGTTTCCATAACAAAGAGATTTTTAGTTGGTGAATAAGAATTTGAAACACACGTAAGCTAGTAGAAATTATATAAGAAACATTAACCATTTGCTTACAAAGAGCTTATTCAAAAAGTTTTCTTACCTGTGAATTTAAAGAACAATTCATTTTAAACTGGGTTTATTGGAATTTTAGTAAGTTTTAATACATGCATTCTTATTTAACAAGTGGGAAAACTACCTCAGTATTTATCATAATCTATGGATTGAGCAATAGGAGTGTTTTCTTGCCTAGAAGGTATACAAACTACTGATTACAAGCAAACAGAGCAAGGTGCAGGTACATTTCCCATCAAATCTCCAGCATAATTTCCCTGTTAAACTTCTGCAGGCTCCCGTACCTCCACAAGGAAAAGGAAGGCACTGAATTGCAAGGAGAACATCATGCCTGGGCTCTACTGCACACGGTATGGGCTATTATGCCCACTCCTGCAGCCCTATCAGTAGTGTCTGACAGACTGTGACAGCACGGACAGACTGCTGCCCCAAAACCCTAGAGGTAGTTGCTTTGCTTGAAAAGCGTTTGAAGTCAAGAGAGATTTAACCAAGATGGTCTTCAACACACAGCGAAGATAATTGACAATGATTCCTTTAAGACGTTTGAGAGATGCCAAATTCCCCAAACAACAGTTACCCTGAGTTTACCATGGAGCCCTCCTTTGAGCTTATGTTCACGTTCCTGAAATCAATTACCCTTATTTCTCTTCCCAAGAACGATCCTATCCACCATCTCATGATCACATTAATCCAAAGCATGTTATGTGTACGTTTAAACTGCGTGAACCAAGGTCTGAGATGACCAGCAGTCACACCATAAGGAATCCAGAGAACCAGGGCTGCAAATCCTGCCTGAGCAACATTTGGCAACAGCAAAAGGAGGAAGTACGCTCCAGGTAAGCTCTGATACACAGCTGCTTAATATTAATCAGCAGATTCTCTTGGCCCATTGGCCTGCGCCAGGCTCCCACCACAACAGAACTGCAGCTTTCCTCCCCTCTGACCACCACCTACAGTTTCCACAAGGGATGCCTCTGTGGTTTCCACTCCCCAAACTCGAAAGGACACACCACCTGCAGAAAGGAATACTTCCTCCTTTCCTCCTGCACATCAGTCCCACACTTTTTACCGCTCATCTCCTCAACATGGAATTACTCCACCAAATCAGTGTTATGCCAAACAGGTTACAGCTTTGATCCTGCATTATGACTAATTTCTTATTCTCTACATACCTTACACAAAAAGCATTCATCAGTTTGATCCACTAATTTCTTACATTTTATCCCTGTCATGAGCTTAATATGAGTAATCTCCTTTCTCCCAGTTTTTATGCTTTTAGGCAGCTTTGTTCATCTGGGGGTTTTATTCCCATGAATCCAAATTTAAAGCTCTCATGTCTAAGCCAGCAAGATTTTATGGGAAGATTTTTTTCCTTCTTTCTGAGATTACTTACAATGTTGTCCAGCAGAGATCACAGAACATCATTCCACATTCATAGAAACAGAGATTCTGTTGCCAAGCCCTCTGAAAAGCCACTCATCCAGTTCTCCCTCCTACGCCTTTTGCTGCTCCCAAAGGCTGATAATCGTTTCTCATCTGCTAGGGGCTGTTGTGGGCAGTAACACCAGTGCCCACACATGAGCAGCAGGGCATGGCAGGAGCTTCCAAGCAATTCCATAACATTTCCAATCCAGGTTCCCTGCAGGCAAATGCCTGGAAAACAAGTTAGCTGATGCATCCTGTCATGTTCATTAGAGAAGAATCAGTAACTATTTCTAGTGCCACTAAAGGACTTCAACTTCTGCTGGAAGGCCTAAGTACAACTCCTTGGTACGGTGCTTGTGAATCTCATGATCTTTGAAAAGGAAAGCATGACAGTGTGATGTCCCAGCATCAGAGATCCATTAATTCCTGGATAGCATACTACGATGCAACTGAATATCATAACAAAGGTGAGACACGGTCATCTGCCAGGGGAGACAAAGATCTGAACCCTCCCCACAGTGCCCAGGGCAGCTGCTGCAGAGACCTCTAAGTACCTCGAGTCAGCGTTTCTTCAAGTGCGCTACACGTACATCAATGACGCATTGACAGAGACCTTAGCCCTGCTGCTCCAACTTTTGTTCCTTCATTTGAAAGCATTCCTAAACCATTTCACTAGCGTGGCACTCTCCCACCACTTGTTCTGAATCATGGCACAGACATCCTGAGACAGGAGCCCTGTCTGGTTATGGCACTCAGAGTGCAATATCCTGACCAGCTTTCTTCAATCTGTATCAGCATTGTCCCCTCCTTAAACAGACAGCTTGCTGTCTGTCCAATAGCTCTCGCTCACCACCAGCTTTTGGGACCCTGCTTTCTCTCTGCCAGTTTCAAATCTCAAGACAGGGCAGTGAGGATAAGGAACGTGATCCAAAAACAAACCCATGTAATGCTTTTTGCACCCTTTCTTTCTCATGATATAAAATGAGAGAATAAGGTTGACAGCCAAAAGCATGAAAAAAACAGGATGAAAAATGTCCAAGTGTATAGGAAGCAATCATGAACACAGTGCAGAAAACAAGAGGGAAGGGAGAATGAACCGTCCCACTGAATGAATAGATGGAAACAACAAGGGATGCTATAAAATAAAAGGGAGAAGTGCTGTTTCCCTTTGCCTGGGTTGTCCTAATCTGTATTGGAGAACAGTGAAGAGGCAGAAAAGAAGCCATTTACTAAACAAGGTTAAAATTGGTGGTACGTATGTAAAAAAAAATATTATTACTACGTTGGGTGTCTAAACATAAAACTTGCGGCAACGTTTGGAAGCCACACAATAGTCTCTGAAAGTCCAAAGTTTAATTTAGCAAATATAATCTGATATTTTCTACAGTCTTAAAAAAGTTTTCTACAAAACACATAAATAGGCATAGCTACACACAGAACTGATGTAAGAGAAAATAGGCACCCGAGGTGCTTCTTCAGATAACATATCTTTACCAGCTCAGTGATGTCCCTCACATCTAAGCATAGAATGAAGAGTGACAGACAGGTACAATTTCCAAACCTCTAACCCCAAATAATTTAATCTTATCTGTGTTTTCAATATGCTTTTTCCTTTAGCCTGCATATCTGAACCCTATGAATATCCGCTAATCTTCTGTTTCTTCAACTGAAGACCTTACTCTGAGGAATGTTCTGAGGTCAATCATGTCTATCCATGCAAGATTAATTCCAAAATCAGGGCCTCAGCATATAGACTGAAATTCTGTATTTAATAGGTTATGTATTGGATGTGTGTTGTATTTTACAAAGAAAATAAATGTTACCTATTTTTATATGTCAGCGTACACTCACAAATATATACACATGAATAAGAATAGAAAATATTAAACTGTTAGATTTTAAAATGCCTTTTCACGATTTGCTGTAATAGATATTTGCTAAAGCCTGATATCCAATTCTAATGGTAAAAGAAAACACTTGAACTTTTGCTCCAGGACCATAAAGCTTTAGCACACAGATCCTCAGTAATTTCACATAAGCTAAGAAGCTCATAGGGATAAGGAACGAGTCTTTTCTTTCTTTTTAGATTCCTTTTGCAGTGAACCTTGCTGTTAGGTATTAGCAGAAGGATTTTTCCCATTGCTATTAACAACACAGTGGGTGGAAGCGACGTGTCTGACATACGGTTTCACTGGGGAGTCTCACACAAAATGTTCAGGTAAATCCTGCAAAGCCATACTATAATCTATCTTCAAGCCTCCCCTAAAAAGCTCCATTTCCCAGGTGCCTACAGAAAGTCTGACCACACAGTTCCAGATGATGGCTTGTTGAGGAAAGGCTTTTTCACCAGGACAATCCCCAGCATCTGTACAGACTGGGGAGGAATGGATGGAGGAACTGTGTCCTGGGCTGCATCCAAAGCAGTGGGGCCAGCAGGGCAAAGGAGTGGATTCTGCTCCTCTGCTCCACTCTCATCAGACACCCCCCCATGGAACCAGCTCTGGAGTACGAAACAGACACAGAGGTGCTGGAGCAGGTCCAGAGGAGACCATGGAAATTGTCAGAGGGCTACAGCACCTCTCCTGTGAGGATAGGCTGAGAGAGCTGGTCTTGTTCAGGCTGGAGAAGAGAAGGCTGCAGGAAGGCCTGATAGTGGCCTGTCAGTCCTGAAAGGGGGATTGTAAGAAACACAGAGAAAGACTTTTCATCAGGGCCTGTACTGATGGGACAAAAGGCAATGGTTCTAAACAGGAGAGATTTAGATTAGACGTAAGGAAGAAATTCTTTACAATGAGGGTGGGGAGGCCCTGGCACAGCTTGCCCAGGGAAGTCGTGGCTGCCCCATCCCTGGAGGTGTTCAAGGCCAGACTGGATGATGCTTCGAGCACCCTAATCCAGTGGGAGGTGTTCCTGTCGTAGGCAGGGGTTTGGAACTGGATGGGCTTTAAGATCCCTTCCAACTCAACCATTCTGTGATCAGAACACTCTAGCAGTTATTAATTCAGTATTTCATAAGTAGTTTTATTCTAGATTGTGCTAAAATAATTAAATTTGAGGACAATAGTATACATACCTACATCACTAATCCTACGAGTTGTAAAGAATGATCCACGGTCTGGTTCACTCATTTTTTTGAATGTATTTTTCATACCTGTTGAGAAACAAATGGATGTTTTGAGAATTCCTACACTGTGGATGCAATCTGAAAACATATTCAAAAAAATTTTTTTGTTCTCTGAGAAGAAAGGGCACATCTCATTAGAAATGTAATTAGACAGAAATTCTACAAGTTCAGCTTTCATTTTAAGAGATTTCATGTTCCTCACATCACTTAGCAGATAAGAAAAAGAAAACAAAACATTATCTTATTGATATGAATCCTTTATGTTGTCCCATGGATCACCTGTTCTTTGCTTTGTGCTTCTCAAAACATAACAATCTTATTGACCCAAATGTAAGTTCAGTGTTTGAGGTGTTCTTTGCATTTTAGAAACCAAGCCTGAGCAGATCAGTCTTTCCTTATATTTGGAAACTGTGATTTATGTATCGACCCCTGTACACTCTCTCAAAGAGTCTCTACATTAACACTTGTTGGTCCAGGTCAGCTGTTTCAGCAGCCGTGGCTCAGTTCCCAGTGAGCAATCACGACAAGCAGCACGTACCAAGTGTTCACAGCAGCCTTAAACATTTAAGATGCAGTAAAATACACAACAAAGTAAAAAACTTGGATGTCCTAAACCCTTTACTTTCACCTGAATTAAGCAAGCATTGGCACTGCCGCAAGTCTTGCATACAGAGAAACGTAACAGATCGAACCGGGGAGTTGCAGTTGAACTGGATCAATAGCTGAACAATGCTAGGAGAGAAGGTCACGTCCAAACAGCCTGCCCACAAACCCTCCAACCCAGTTCTACCCTACCAACATTTCCTACACACAAATCCTATCCACTTTGTGACATCTTTGATATTTGCCTGGTCCCACAGCAAGCAGCAACACGGTAAATAGCAGATCAGCAAAATCCATTAGTCTGTGTACTGAGGGGTCATTTCTCTGCAGTCCTGGTGACCTGAACCAATTTAACCACACAGATTCCAAGGATGGCACAATTCAACAAGGAAGAGAGAAGAAGGAGCAGCAGAAGCAATGGAAAGGGAACTACTCTGACAGAGAGCTATTCATTTCAGTGAAAGAAAAATGTGAGACAGCAACCAAAGACACTTGGTATTGCACTTCCCTATAAGCCACAGTTCTTCAAGGCAACATTCTGCAATGCAGAATCATCAAAAGCAGCTGAAGTCTATAAATTCAACCTAGACGGACAACAGTTTGATGAATGAGCTTCCACAATTACTGCAAACAAGTGATAATTGTGGTTGAGATTACAGCCACAACAGCACACACACGACACACATAATGCTGTTCCTGCAGCTCGGTCAGTTTGATATCAGTCCTGTACATGGGCACGATGCAAGCAACAAGGCAAAGAAAATTCATGACCACCAGGCTCTGTACAGCGAATGTTCCATGACCAAACCAAGCAGGAGACAGTGAACACTGTGTGACATTTCCCAGTGCTGCTCCATGCATGCTTGTCAGTGTCATTTAACAATGCTATGAAACTTGCCCTTGCACTAAACTAAAAGCATCAAAGCCTAAAAGTCATCAATGCCCACATGAGTGGCCATTCATTACCAATAGAGGGACCTTTTCAAACTTGTTCTCACAGTACTTGACAATATCAGCTGCTCAGAAGCTACACTGAACATCATCACCTGATCACAAACCCTGAAATTAAAGATACACAAGAGTAGGATAATAAGACAACACATGAGGGAGTTCATCCTTCTTTTGATCTAACAGTCACATGTAAATAAATCCACAGCTCTATCCCAAAGCCTACACACTCCTCAGTAGTCAAGGGAAAAAGGAAGGAAAAAGTTCACACATTCATGCTGTTGATTCCATTTGTCTCTGTTTAAAGCAATTATTTGGTTTCAACTTGTAACCACGTAACACTGTCAAATCCATCCAGACAAATGAGGCAATTCTCCATATTAGAAGCAACTTTGGTCTTTTTGTCATGGTACTGTTTTATCTACACATCACCTTACTATATATAATTTCCTAAATTCATACATACTTGTGTTGGAAAAGATTTCTTTAAAAATCTAATTAATTATATATGTAAAGCCTTAAGGTAGGGATTTACATAACTCAGTAAAGCATGGGATTTACCTTACTTATCTCTTCAAGATGCAGACAGACAGTTCAAATGCTATTTTCCCTGTAAAGACAAGATATATTTTTCTGCTTCTTCTTAGCAAGGTCAGCTCTATACCTGCATGTTTTTCTCTACTGCTTGAAGGAACCACTGGAAATAAAACTGAAACAAGAAACGCTCAGTCACCAACAGACAGATCTTGAAGCTAGCTCTTCAAGCCTAAAAAGGCTTTCAAAGAAAAATTTTACTCAGGTTGTTCACAAGTCTGTAAATTAGGTTTAGTTTAGTAACTCTAGTGTCACAATTCCCTTAGATTTACAGCCTCCAAAATCTTCACCCTGAGAGGAGAGGGAAGTAGATACATCCTGAAATTGCGTAATTAAACAAGATGTCAGAGGGGGAATCTTAAAAAAAAAGTGAAATCCTGCAAACTTCCATAATTTCCCACAGAATCATGGAATGGTTTGGGTTGTGAGGCATCTTAAAGACCATATATTTCCAAACCTCTGCCATGAGCAGGGGCATCTCCCACTGGATCACGGTGCGCAAAGCCCCATCCAGCCTGGCCTTGAACACCTCCAGGGATGGGGCAGCCACCACTTCCCTGGGCAACCTGGGCCAGGGCCTCCCAACCCTCACAGGAAGATGTTTCTTCCTAAGATCTCATCTCAATCTCCCCTCTTTCAGCTCAAAACTGTTCCTCCTCGTCCTATCCTTGCACTCCCTGATCAAAAGCCTCGATGCAGATGGTCTGCACAGACTTTGTGGAATCATTCGGACTTTTTCAGGTTAGTAACATCCAACTGCAACAGCTTCAACCAAGTTGCCCGAATTCCTCAAATTAAAAGCAGGAAAATACACCCACAAAGGAAAACACAAACACAGATAGTACTAACTAGAGTATGACATATCAAAGTTCCCTGCAAAGTTAAAATGAGGGGTTTGCAGCAGTGAAAACTGGTTGGGCTCTGCCTGCTAGCGCTCGCAGTTTTTGGCATCCAGTTTCCTTGTGCTTACGCTGGAGAGGGGATTCAGTGGTACATTTGAGCACAGTGGTACAGAATAAACACTTCACAGCCTCACAGTCTCTGACTCTGCCCTGTTCCCAAGGTTAGTCCTCAGAAAGGGCGTTGAAGAGGCTCTATCATCTCTGTGCAGCCTGGCTCACCACACTGGTACTGCAGCGGAGACGCTATTGATGGGGCGAACGAGCATTCCGAGAGCACAGGGCTGCGTCAGGCTGAGGAGATCCCTGCTAAGCTCAGCCTCCCTGGCCAGAGAGCAGAACTGTGACTCAGCAGTTTCAAACATCATAAAACCTGCTTCCATTTGTCATTCTCACAAGCGTAAATGGAAAATCATGGAAAATCAGATGTACCGCAATGTTCTTCTACTTCCTCCTGCATTTCCACTCTCATTCACAGAAAGCAATGCAAATATTTCTGGGGATATTTTCATTTTTCACAAGAGCTGTGGGATTTTGCATTTCAATGCATTTGACAATGCTTTTGAGTGCCTTCATCCTTTTGCTCTTGAAGAGACCTTTGGAATTTTTGCATTTTATAACCTTAAAAGAGTAATTTCCACCATGCCAATGCTCTCATTACATTCTGGGAGCTGACAGTATTTCTCCAACTTGTGGAGTCTGCATTAACAGGGGAAAGGAAATCAATTTGGGGTGAGGATTGGTATATTTATATCACAATGCCACTTTTACAAAGACCAAGTTATTTGTAGGTTTAAAGATGACAAGTTTAATTGATAGTGGTTGGCTAATTCAGGGTGTGCTTGCTCAGTCTCTACCCTGCAAGCCCCCCCTGAGCTTCAAATGAAATGCCACACTGGATGAATACCCCAGCTTACAGCCACAACTTACATTTCATGATGAAAACTTAATTTTTACAGGTTTGTAGCTGCTTGAACAGAGCTAATGAGTTACAGCTAAGGATTTTTTTCATATACCTATGTGGTTCTCAAGCTAAAATACTGAAAGAGTAGAAATATCAACGTCAGTAATAGTTCACTGCCTTAGAAACCTTTTCACCTTCAGAGATTACAACAACGTAACTTTAATTTGCAGACTTCTTTTATAAAGAAAGCTTATTCACTAAGTAGTGCTCCTTAGCACAGGAGTCACTTCACCTCTCTTGCTCCAGTACTTATATTTTCATTAGAAAAAGGCTTGTTTCTGTGGGCTTCTTTAGCAATTTGTTTAGTAACATCCATAAAACGCAGCTTGACCCAAGCGCTGCTTGTACTGATACCCTTGGGAAGAGAGCACTACCAAGTGACTCTTGTCTGGCTCTATATGAAGGCAAAAATAACTTATTGATGAAAAATTGGGAGTACTTGAAAGCTTTAAGACTGGATTCATGGCAGCCACTTCTCTCTATAAAAACCTTTACTGTCCAGCTGCCGTGTGAGCATCATTCTCCTGTATTACATGTTTTGGGAACCAGCATCCTAATCCGAGTCCATCTGGCCAGCTTTAAATAACGAGTTTCTTCCAACCCGAGAAACGCTGCCCTTTTGAAAAATAACTATGGATACTGGGAAGATCAGCAGCAGTGTTGCTGCCCCTCCTGTTTCTTTGTTTATACATTTGGCAAATTGTTAATATCGCTTTTTTCTACTGATCTGTTTCTGATATAATGCCAGCATTTTAACAAATCTGCACGTATTCGCCTTAGCCTCATCTCCTTTGAAAGGAAAGCAGGAGGGTACATCTGCAGGAAGACTGCGGATGCAAAAAAACCAGCTTACTGGCCATTTTCTGTGATTTTAGGGATACAGTGTTTCATTATGTGCTTATTGCCTTCCCCATTTCTGTCTTCTGCAACAATGTCGCACATTTGTATCTGATCTCAGCCTTTTGACAGCTTTTACCTTTATTATAAACAACATTATGGCTTCACCAAAACCACTGAAAATGAATGTTAGGATGGTTTTGGAAAGGGCAAGATCTGTATAAACCTGTATTTTATCTTCAGGAACTAGAAAATGTACCAATTAAAATGATAAAAGCACTGCAAGTTACTTATTGCTGCTTTAATACTGATATATCTAAAAAAAAAAATCTCTTCAATATATACATTCATCTAAGCCTGAATTCAGATAGCCTGCTCCAAGGTTTTGTTCAAACTCCAACACAGCCTCTAGAAAAGCACAAAAGGTGAAACAACCATCCAACAGAAGCCATTGGGAAACAGAAAACTGCTCCCTAAGAACACCAGATCAGGTTTGTCAACAGCCAGCCATGAGCATATTTTGTACCAACAGCAAAAAGCACAAGGTTTACCAATCCTCTCCTTCCCCTCCTCCTGATAATTTAATATTTTTCTACAAATCAAAACTCTTTTAGGGAATAACTCTTTCAGGTAATGGCCTTTCAAAAGATTAATTACAGCTCCAACTCAACAGAACATTGCGTTCTTAATGGGAACACTTGTGCTTGAGGTACATGACTTCAAATATGCTCTTGAACATGGGAATATGAAATATTGGGGCAAGACAGCACTCCCATTTAGACAGAAATTGACCTCCACAAGTGTCAGTCAGCATTTCGGGAGCAAGCAGAGCCTGCAGCCTGCCAGGCACACCGTGCCCCATGCTGCTTGTGTCGGCCTGTGCTCAGGTGAGGTCCCAGTTCCACATGTACAAGTACTCCCAGGGAGCTCAGTCGTTACTTAAAGAAGCCTTGATTTCACTGCCTCAGTTCATTAAGTCCTGCACATACAAGTCATGAGTGGCATTTTTCCTCTCAGCTAAACTGCTGCTTATCCCAGACGGACAAAATCATTGGGGGAGGTTTAACGGTCTGGACACACCACTTAAAACTTTCTGTGCATGCCATAAATCAGCCAAATTATTAAATGTAAAATCAATACTATGAAGCCATATCAACTCTACACAAAATACAGTTTAACAGCACAATCAATGACAGCTCAACAGCTACTCATATTTTGTGCAAGCAAAGGCTGCCTAGTTTCTCACCAGCAAGGGTTAGAATCCTGCCAGAGGCTCAAGTGGGCCATACACCATCAAAAACCAGAAATGAGCCACTGAATCTGCATCAAAAACTGGGAACACAACACAAACAGGAGCTTTGATTATGGATTGGGACAGATGTTTGCTAAAACATCCCAACCCAGACACAGAAGTCCCCAATTTGCAGTGCTCTCCCCTGAATATCAGAGTTCTTAAATAGTTTGTGGGAGAGTTTTTACCAGGTTTTCACGTTCAAAGGAAATGTTGATTGCTTAGGTCCTGCATGTTTCCATTCAAAGAAGAGAAATATTAACATGCGTTTGCTGGAACCCTCTGATCCTAATTATTGTTAGGGAAAAGAGGCAGAGAATCACTGTCTTTGTACAGCATGGAGTAAAAGCAACAAACAAATAACCAGCTTTATCCTTTAATCAGATCCATTCTCTTTTCCTAGCTGAACTAACTGTCTGAAGGTGGCACCCATCCAGACCGTTTTAATCTTGCAGCAGTCAATCCTTCCCCCAGGAAGAAAATACATGGGATAATGCTTTTATCATTCAGTGTCAAAACAGCTGCTAAGGAAGTTCCATAGTTTGGGTAGCATTTAATTTGCATTCCCTAAAGAAAGAATTATGGATCTATTTGAAATAAAGTCGAGTATCAGAAATCGCAGGTTCCCCAAAGAGACAGAGTCCTTTTTGGCTAGGATAATCTCATTACTTCCTCATTAAGTAAAACTTAATCCAAAGTAGGGAGATCAATTTGAGCAACACTTAAAACAATCAGCTTCATGGAATACCCTGTCATGCTGCGAGGCGGGGTGAAGTAGCTTATCTGGAAGGACAAGAGAACTACTATTCCCCCTCTATTCTTTGAAGATTCTAAGTAGCATATCCAAGAGAAAACCAACCTAAAAACCACTTTATAAAGGAAACAAAACTGCAATAAGCAAATAAAAGAAAGGAAGTAAATGTTTTGAAAGCTGACAGGGGGCATAAAAAGGGTAGGAAATGAAGTCACCCACACCTGTCACGCAACCTGGAATGAAGCAAGTCAGCTGGGATTTCGTTGTGGTGTTTGGAACAGAACGCACACAACCCATTTCCACTGACCAAGCACGGCTGCTTCAGAGCCAGCAGCAGCCAGCACACCCACAGCTCCAAAGTTAGAGGGGATGAATTGAGAAAGTGCTCTGATGCTTTCCGTAGTTAATGATCCCAGAATGATTTGAGTGGGAAGGGACCTGAAAGCCCATCCAGTTCCAACCACTCTGCCATGGGCAGGGACACCTCCCACTGGATCAGGGTGCTCAAAGCCCCATCCAACCTGGCAGGATGGGGCAGCTACGACATGTAAAACACTTAAATCTACATCACTCATGAGGCACAACAAAAGTAAAGATGTGGTAAAGACAGTGCCAAAGAATCAACTCTCCCTGCATCACAGCAAAGAATCTGGGCTTGGCCTTCACTTTTGTTTTTGCTTTGCCTTTTTTCTGTTAACGAAAATCAAAGCCAAAGCAGCAGCTTGAGACCACATAAAGAGACGGATGTTAGTGGAACAAAATACTACAATTTGGTTATCTCTTAAGACCTACCAGGTTTCAAACCAAGCACTCTGGCCACACATATAAAACCAATATAAGCCTTTTTTCTTTTTTAAACCAAAAAAAGATCCAATTCACCTTGAATAAGGAGACCTGACCTAACAATGCAGAAAAGTACTGAGAGAAGCAATTTTCTCATTCAGGATTTCTTTGCTTAATGGCATCAATGAAATGACACTCCCAGTCCAAAACCTGTCCTGCCTTCTAACTGTGAAAAACAATCAGATAAATTATTCCTCCTTGCCTACAAGAGGCTCAGAGCACGCAGAAGTCATCAAGTCACTTGGGGGAAAAAAACACCTACGGAAGACTGGGCTTAAAAATTCCATACCAACTAACTGGACCAATGTTGTTAAACTCCAGCCCCATTGCTCTCCAGATAAATCAATGGATGTGATTTTGTTTCCAGCACAGCAAAAGGAACAATTAGAAACACAGCCTTCAGCGTCACAATTGTTTTTATTTTCTTTAACCAGCTATAGCCCAAATTTCCTCAAAGCAGGAAGGAAACGGGTGATTTTTAGTTGTCCTCATCTTTTACACATCTTTGTTCTTCCTTCCTGTGTGGAATTTTCAATTAAAGCATTTCCACCTACCCCATTTCCACGCTAGCTTTGTTATTGATGCTTTTTCCTTAAAAAATGAAGGCCAAACCCCTGTACAGAAGGGTTCACTGATCTGCTGTTGGAGTGCTCCTCCACACTCTGACAGACCAATTTATGTAAGCATTCCTTATTCCTTAATGAACTTCAGGCAGAAATCACCTGGCTTGGTTCATACTATAGGGGGGAGTCAGTTTTTCTTTATCAGTGCCTCAAGAACACATTACTCCAAGTAAGTCTGATTCCTCCTTACCTGAGACACTTTTTCCTATTACACCCTATGAGAAGCCACTGCTTTCTCAGTGGCAGCAATATGCGCATTTATAGCTACACTTCAAAGTAATTCTGCATCTGCCCTCTCCAAGCTTAACAGATTGTTTCACAAATTGAGCTGAAGGTGAAGATGCACAGACAGGGCTGAGAGCCACTGGGGGAAAAAGCCAGAGGAAGCGGTGCCTTGTGCGTTAGCGCTGACACCAAAGGCTCCGCATCACCGTATCTTACGCTAGCCTAGCTGATTTCTGTCTGACAGCAGCATAGCTGGAGTTGCAGAAGAACATATGTCTGCAGCCTCTGAGATAGCAGGCAAGAGGGACAGATAATTCACATGATTTAGAAGCTGCTGCAGGTTATTTTGTCAGGAGTATCAGTATCATTTTGTACATCTTCTGCCAGTTCTGCTAGGCCAAATTTGCAGAGTTCCGTGCAGGGAAGCATTTGGCACACCTTCACTTTAAATCAATATATAATGTTGGCTGATACTCTGCTACAAAAATCAAAGCACGCTTGTCTGAGGCCTCTCCTTTACAGGCCTTGGGAGTGTACGGTCTGTAAATAAGATTCAAGTTTGTTTCTGTACACATATTCTCTTCATTGCCTCCTTATTCATATGGATCTCCTGATACCAGTTTGAAATTCTGTATCTCTACTCTGATGAGAAAGATTACAATTTGGTAAACGTCTCAATACTTTTTTCCAGGCCCCAAGTACGGCCGAGCAAGAAGATAGGCAATATTATGCTCAGCTTGAGAATTGCAGCCATAAGTAGGAACTGCAAAGGATTTCAGAAGGCCTTCATCTGCCCTTTAGCAGAGAAAAGTACTTGCCTTTTTGTTCATTGGTTAGTTTGTGGGACTGAAGGGGATAGTTTGGTTTGAGTTTGTTTTTTTTAAAGGTTGTTAGTTTCCATAAAAATTGCTTACAAGCTTAGGACCTGAAGCTGCACAGAACAGAATGACTACTAATCACCTTTTCTTTACTGGAGGGTCCACTCGGCTTTTCCTCACACCCTCTCACCAAACCACCCATCTGGCTGCTGCCGAGCAGCCCAGCTTCGCCTGACACAGTACTATCCAGAGCAGCCCTGACTTCCCAGTGCACAGGTGACGCCGCCTGGTTTCACAGCTGGCTGGCTTCGGTAGCAGAGCTGACACCAGGGCCTCCCTTTGCTGGGCACCTCTCCCTGCCCTCCCACCACAGTACACTACCCCAAAACAAAACCCCTCACGGTGCCACGCTGTAAGCTGAGTCAATACACTGGTATGGGGACCTTTTGTTTTGCCAAGAAAAGGATGCTTTTCTTAATCATAGAATCACAGAATGCTCTGGAGTGGAATGGACCTTTACAGGTCATGCAGTCCAACCTCCCTGGAGGAGCCAAGACATCTTAAACCTGAACCAGCTTGGCAGCTGTACCTACATTGCGGTCCTGCAACCTGCTGTTCCTCAAACCTTGGTTCTGCTGAAACTGGTACCCAGGGCAAACATCTCACGTGGCTGCCAGAGGAGGAGGTGTTATGCTCCCGCTGTGCACAGCTGCTTGCAGGTATCTCCATGCCTGCATCAGAGGTGGGAACAGTGAGCCAGGTCAGGACACTGATCCAACTGAAAACCTGAGTGTAGGCAGGTTTCTGGGGAACTGGATCAATCCTTGAGTCTAGCTCACAGCACGGCTGCAGGATCATGTTTGCTGGCACAAGCAAACCTGGAAAGATGCCATGGCAGGGTAGCACTGCCCCTTTCCATGGCAGCTGGGCTAGAGCCAGATGAAAGTAGCTGTGTAATCAGAAGCATGGTGATCATACCGAGTACTTTGCAGGACCTTAGAATCAAATATTCATTGCTGATGCTTCAAAGCCATGAAAAAAAAATGATGAGAATGCAAGCAGCCTGGCAGTATCCAAGCAGTTTTCCTCAATATTTTGTTTTCCCATAGGGAGACAGAGAAATCTATACCCACAACTGAGCAGGAATTCTGAATGCTGCTGTCGAAGTTTAACCTTTCTGTAAAACCTGTGCTGAAACAAAGCGTCAGTCCTCCACTGCTCCAGAAATTCACCTTCTAGCAGGTGTCACACCTCTCCAGTTCACCAATACAAAAGCAGATGAACATTTACTGCTTTCTAAACGCAAAGAAACCACTGCTTCCAAGTACCCAAAGTCAACTGTACCATGACAGACTGAGCTGCTGCGTCATCAACACAATGGTTTGCAGTAACTTTGGAAATCAAATTGTAGGTTTTAATGAGGAGAAAAAAACATACAATAAATCTTTCCCTCTGTGAATGCTGCGCAGCTGCTCACTTGTTCCATCAGCCTGACAAAAGCAACACTCTCTTCTCTGAGTATTTTTCTTCAGTCTTCGCAATTTCAGTACCTGTAGGAGATTACAGATAAACCAGGTAGTGCTAAACAGCTTCCAGGGAAAGAAAGAGCAACAAAGGCAACACTGGTTTTGTGACTGATATTTATCTCCATAATCCCACATTTCCAAGGACCACGCATTCTGGGCCAACAATTCCCACTTTCTGGCCACAGCACCTGCGTGCTTACATCAGAAGAGAAAACCTGGGTGATCTTGCAGAGAGAGAAACAATCACTAAATAAAGATCAGCATGCCAGTGTTCTGCAAGGACTGCAAACACCTGTGGGATATAAAAAAATCCTAAGAACTCCAATCTGGATTATTTTCAGAATAGATTGAACAAAGCAGAAAAACACATTAATGACTTCAAACAGGGAAGGAGCACAAAAGCAGCAAAACAACGAGTAAATACTCATTAACCAAATCACTCATTTAAAAAGCTGGAAAACAAGCACAAACATTTTAAGACATCAGACTTAAGGCTCATAAGAAACAAGGAAAGTTCAGAAGGAAAAAGTGCCACTTAAGATTTTTCAGATTTTTACGAGATTTGCAGACGTAATGGGATCATAGCTTTCCAAACAACATGAAAAATGAAAGACCATCCTACTCTCAGGTCACATCCTGAAGAAGGTCAATAAAAAGAAACAGCACTTGTTGTTGATGATCCTGAAATTGATCTAAGAGTTAAACATGTATTTCACACAGGCTGTCATCACCTAATAGAATAAGAAATCAAATGAATCACTACACCATGCGGCTCTCTGAATAGGGAAGTTAAAGTGGGGTGCATTTCCATAAAATGTTTTGCCCCTGTTGGGCTCAGCTTAGTGATAAATGAGTGGGCATGGATGGCCTGTGACACAGAGCAGCCAGACAGATAATGCACTGGCTGCTTGGGGTGCCCAAACAAACAGAGCTGTGACTTCATGACCAACTCCAGCGAGAATGAAGGAGCTGTTCTCGCCGGTAGCCATTCAATATATCTGTAAGTTTGACAAGACCAAGACCTCAAAATATTATTTTTGATTCTTTTTTACTTCTGTTGTGACAAAATAAACCAGCTCAAGATCCCTTCTCCTTCTTGCCATGATTCCTTAACCCTTCCCACCTTGACTCAGCAGCAAACTCGGGGGGGGGGGGGGGGGGGGGGGGGGGGGCGGGGGGAAGGCGGGAAGGAGGAGAGAGTAAGGGCCAAGTGAGGGAAGAAGAGAGAAGGGGCCAAGGGGAGTGGAGAAAGCGGGGGGTTAAGGGGGGGGGAAGATGGGATCAAGGCGGGGACGAGTGCGGGAACCAAGGGAAGGAGAGTGAGAGGACCAAGAGGAGGGGAGAGAGCAGTTGTCCAGGGGGATGGGGAGAGCGGGGGCCAAGTGGAGCGGAATGAGGGAGCCAGAGGGAGGCGGGGGGGGGGGGGGATAAACCGGGAACAAAGGCCGGGGGGGGGAGAGCAGGTGGCCAAGGTTGGGGGAGAGAGGGAACGCGAAGACCGGGGCTACGAGAGTGTGGACCAAGGGGCGCCATCTTTTGACCGGTTGCCCCGCCGCCGACCCGCGCGGACACTCACCGGCAGGAGGGCCCGGCCTGGCGGCGGGGGGAGGAGCCCCAGGCCCGGTCGCGGCCCCGTTCCCGGTCGCTGCGGCCTCCACGCCGCCAACACCCCTGCCCGGCCCCGCGCCGCCCGGCAGCATCGGTAACCATGGCAACCCGAGCCCGTGCCGCCATTGGCGGGCGGGAGGCACCACCGCAGCCAATGGAGCGCGGCCCCGCGCGGCCGCCGGCCAATGGACGTGAGGCGGCGCGCTGACGTCACGCGCGGGGCGGGGCGCGGCAGAGCGGGCGGCGGGGCTCGGCCGCCCCCAGCGCCACCATGGAGAGCGCGGGCCGGGCTCCGCCGCGGCGCTGAGCGCGCGGTGAGTGGGGTGGTGGGGGCTGGGAGCTGCGGTGCAACCGCGTGGGGGGGGCGGGGCGGGGCGGGGCAGCAGCGGGGAACGGGGGGCAACCGAGGTACAACGGCCATCGGGGGTTACCGGTTGCCGCGCGGGCCGGGTTCACCGTGCCCAGCTTCGTGTGCCCTCCGCACCGCCTGGCTCCGCGCAGGGGCAGGGCCGGCAGCGGAGCCCGGGCACGGCGGCGGCGTCACTCCGTCTGTCCATCTCCCTCCCTCCTTCCTTTCCTCTCTCCCTCCTGTGCTCGGCGGCTCCATCTCTCCCTCCTTTCCTCCGTCTCTCTCCCAGCATGCGTCCCCCCGTCTCTCCCGGGTACCGGCAGCTCCGTCCCTCTTTCCCTTCCTCCCTCCCGGTAGCTCAGTTCTTCCTTCTCCTCTTCCTTCTCTCCCTCCCTCTCTCCTTTCCTCCCTCCCGGGCCCGGTGCTTCGCGCCCTCCCGCCGGCTCCCTCCCTCCCTCCCCCTGGGCAACAGCAAGTCTGCCCGTCCCTCCATCCCGCCCTCTGGGCACGGTGGCTCCCTCCGTCTCTCCTTCTGTCCCTCCCGGGCATCGCAGGGCGCCGTGTGCGGGGAGCGGTGCGCCACTCAGGGGCTCGACCGGCGGGCGCGGGCCTGGCCCCGGCACCGGCTCTGGCTCCGGTTTGGGCTTGAGCTCGGGCCCCGGGCTCCGATTCTGGCCCGGGTTCTGGCTCAGGCTCTGACACCGGCTCCGGCTGTGCTTCGGGTTCCAGCACCAGTTCTGGTTCTTGTACCAGCTCTGATTCCAGTTCTGCCTCGGCGTCTGGCGTCAGCTCCAGTTCGGGCTCGGGCTGTGGCTCTGGTTCTGCTTCTGGCACCAGCTTGGGCACCGCTCCGGTTCTGGCTCAGGCGCTGGTACCAGTTATGGCTCCGGTTATGGCTCAGCCTTTGGCACCGGCCCTGGCTCAGGCTCTCACTCGGGGAATGCCTCTGGCACTGACTCTGGTTCTGGCATTGGCTCCGGTTCTGGCTTAGGATCTGGCTCTGTCTCAGGCTCTGGCACAGACTCTAATTCTGGCTCAGGCTCTAGCACCAGCACCCATTCTGTCTCAGCCTTTGCCTCTGGCTCTGGCCCCAGCAGGGTCCAACACAGAGCGGGCATCCCAGTGCCCGCTGGGCTCAGGATGGCCGCTCCGTAGCGTTAACCCCAACACAGAACCCATAGTGTGGGTTACACGATGTTAGTGTGTGCAGAAGGTAGGAATGCCAGCTGCTGCAGCAGAACTTAGTTTAGGAGCCGAGCCCTCCCTAGCCCTCCCTCCCCCAGCTCCAGTGGGAGCGCCTCGCATCCCACAGGAGAGGAGCCGTGCATTCCCGGAGTGGGGCTGTTGGCCCACTGACCTTTGTACTTGCTCCGTGCCAGGCTCCTGCTCAGTTAATTTTGCATTAGTCACTGCTGCGAGACTCGCTGGCTGGAGGGAAAGGTGTGGCTGGGCTGGCAGCAGTCATGTCCCATTAACAAACCTCCTGGTTCTTCCAGCACTCTCCGTGTTTGATAACTCTGAGTTTAGGGATGAGGAGCAGACAAGGACGATAATATTTTCCCCTTTAATCCCTCTGTTTTTAAGGTAAATACCAAATGATGTGTCCACTCAGATAAAAATACAGGAACCTGCTGAATGTACATGTTTTGTTGATGGGGATATCCTAATCCAGTCCTGTCCATCCCACTGAGAATGGGAGGAGTGTGTTCTGGGGGCAAAAGCTGGTTGTTGGCGCTGTCACGCTGCTGGGTCTTGGTTAAGTATTTCAGCGTTACTGCAAATGAATGGAGCCTGTTTGTGGAAAGGCAGATTGCAGTAACTTTCTTCTTTGTCTAATTTGCTTGTGGAGTGTTATATTGCTACTGAAATAAGTTGCTATTAATTAAGGTATAACAGCTGATGGGCCTTTTCCAGTAAAAATTATGTGTCTCTTCCTTTCATCTTGCTGGATGTCAAGGATAAATAGCAGGAATAATAATAGTTCTCCTATAAAACACAGTTGGAACAAGTTTTGTGAGAGCTATCTTCTGTAAAAGGGGACAACTTGTTCTAACTTTTCTTAAAATGTTGATACTGTAATTTGGTGGGTTTAGTAGTTTTTTTTGTAGTAGTGCAGGGTCCTTTTCTAATGAGCAGATGAGTTTAGACACACAATGTAAACAAGGAAAGTGATGCAACACATATTATTGTTTTGTAGCAGCTCCCTGTACTGGCAACATAGCATCTATAATGCATTTTGGGGTGGTTTTTATAATGAGTGATTTTATGTGCTGTGTGAAAATAATAGTAATATTAATTAGTCAGCTGTATCTGGTGTTCAGTGTAGGAAATGTGCATATGATGTGAGAGAAGCCTTGGTGGAAGAAAGACTGCAAATGAACAGAACAGGAAACATCAATAAGAACTTTATGTACTTCTGCTTCACTTTATATAGATTATCTGACTACATTTATAGCAAATTAATGGCTACAGCAGTTCCAGAAGGTGGTACGCTGTGAGTGCTGTCTTAATTTCCTTGGGTGTTTTCCCTTAATTGTGATGCTGAAAATGAGGAAGTTCTGCCAACCTTCATCTGGTTATGTATTTGGTGCAAGAAACGCCGACTGGTTCAGGGGTCTCGGTGAGCTTAACAAAGCTGTTGTCAGTGTAATCAAGAATAATTGGGTCCGTCACCAGAGTGTAGTCATTGTAATATGATGTAGAAAAGACCCCCTACAGAGCAAACGGAGCTCCTGTGTGGAGAAAAAAATACCAATGACCCTGTTTACAGACAAGTTTTGTGTTGAATTTCTTATTATTCTCAACCGAATCAGTGAGTCTGTGTTAAAATTGGGTTCCTCTGAGAAGCTGCCCTCCTTTTGAGCTGTTCCCAAGTGAGTTCAGCAGAGCTGGCCCAGCGTACCGAGGGGCTTATAAACAACCCTGATGGGGACCTGGGATATTGTCTGCCAGGGCTCAGCCTGGTGTCCAAGTGCTGCAGCATGTGGGAACACGGGGCAGGAGATGACTGAATCAGGGACCATGGAACAGCTGCTACGTTTGCCAGGGTTTGGTGGAATTGGCCCATGACATTGGCTACAGAAGGAGCCCGCTTTGCTGTCTCGTATGGAAGCATTTGTGCATCTCCTGAGGAACTCACGTGGGTGCGGTTCAGAACGTGTTCAGTCTGAGTGGGGTTTTTATCTAATGAAAATAAGGCAGGAAATTGTTATGTATGTACTGTCATTCAAAATGTGACCTGAACTGGTTTAAACTCTGCTAATTGGAGAGGGAAAAAAATTGAGCTGGTAGAGCTTTGTCTGCAAGTTAACAAGAAAGCCAGATCCGAACCTGGAATTTATGGCATGGCTTGTGAATACGGCTAGTGCTGCTCCTGCCATGAGTGCAAACTCTGCTGATAGCAAGGTGTTTCAAATACCGGTGAAGATGGAGAGTGAATATGATATGTAGGGAGAGCTGAGCGCAGCACTGCATCGCAGGGAGAAACCCTTCCCACGCTGGCTCCTGCCGCAGCTCCACACCAGAGGGGCTTGCGGAGGGAGCAGGAGGACTGCCGGCACTGCATGGGTCTTGGGCCTGCTCCGTAGGTTTTCTGATCTCGACTACCTTTCCTAAGGGCTCTGGTATGTCCTAGTTCACCAGATAACTTTTCCTGTTCCTTTCATCCAAACGGAATACTCATTTGTTCTGCCCGGGGGAAGTGTGCAGAGGGAGGGAGGAGGTGGATTAGGCGAGCTCAAGCTGCCTCCAGTGACCTTCCCAAATCCCCTGCCTGCACAGAAGGAAGGTGCAGCTTCTTGCCGATGGAGATCCCCACAAATGGCACCAGCATCCGGACCTTTGCTCCTTTCGCACTCACCGCCACTTTCCCTTTCTGCCTGTAGCACCTCACATGCTTCACTTCCAAGGCAGAGGAGAGACTGCATTTTGGGAAGGAGGGAGGATCCTTCAGTTCCACCACAGATTCACTTATTTCTAATACCGAAATCCCCAGCACTGTCATTAGAAGGGGGAACATGGGACAAGGCTCTTTGAACGCTCTCATGCTGAGGTGTAGTTGCTCTCCAGGCTCCTAAAAGGCAGGTAGATGTGCCTTTCCAGTCTGGCTGAGCTGGATAAAGGTCAGGGAGGTGACTTCGGCACAGGCTTGTCCTCCTTCCTGGTCCAGTTTCCTCGCTCAGCCCTCAGCTTCCTGAGGAGCTGTGCAGCTGGAGGAGCATGGCTCTGCCGACCAGTTGGGCCGGTTTGCTGCTGCCTTGCCTTCCCCTGAGTCAGCAGTGAAGGCGGCACAGAGGCCTTAGTTACATGGAGCTGTAGAGAACTTCTGTCCTTGCCTTTGCTTTCTAGTCCTTTTCATGGCGTACCTCTCTTGCAGTCAAAGGAAGACAGGAACGCTTTGAGAAGAGTTCAAGTAAACCTGTTCTCAGTGTTTCACTCTTTTTAACAGAAATTTTAAAAGTTAGCTGTGATTTTAATATCCATGTTATTTCCTGCTGTTATTGCAATTTTAAGATATGTGGTTACAAAAGAGATTACTGTTGTTCTCCCGAATGTCTCCATGTCCATCTCTTAGATTTCCCTCCCCTTGATTTGAAGTTGCATAACATCTGACAAAGTCCGTACCTGGCACTGGAGACTGAAGACCAGTCGACTTTCTCTTCAATGGCTTTAAAGACCATTTTAACTATGCCTTTGTATTAGTGGAGACAATAAAACTGTGAGCTCTTAAATTATTTGAGAGTGACTGATTCATTCTTCAAGGCATAATCAGAACTAAGACTTCTCCCCCCACCATAACATGGCCCTGTGCTGATGATCTGCGCATCCACGTGGAAGCACAGCAGGGTTTGTGAACCCTAAATCAAGCTGATATTCTGATTAGTGTTGTGATTAACTCATTGAAGAGAAAAAAGGAGGCTGTTAAAAGTCCTTTGCAGGTGTGAGAGCTGGAACTTGCTTTATGTATCACAGCTGGATGGGGGATCTCTGCTGTATACACTGTTCCTAAAGCCATGGGGCGGTAACTGTGGGGAACGGATAAAATTACCCCTCAGCTCTCAGCCCTGTGGTGCAGATGGTCCCTAGGTTGCGTATATAGCTAGCCTTTATTGTTCCTTGGATGCTTTAACAGGGGTGCAGAGCAACAGGTCCCTATCCACTTGTGCACGAGGCACACCTGGGAGCATTAAGTGGGAAAGCTCTGCTGGGATTCCCTTGTCTGGAGAGTGCCTGTGCAGACTGGCAGCAGGGTGAAATGCAGCAAGTGTGGCCCTGCACAGTGCCAGTTCATTCCAGTAAGTGTCCTTGTCTCAGCTGGAGTCATCTCTGGAGGCAGGGTGGAGATTGAGGGGCTGCAGGCAGGAAGGTCCGAGCAGTTCCTCTAGTGCCAGGCAGGGTGAGGAGCAGTGGAGATGTGTGGAGAGGGAGGAGCTGAGCTGCCTGGTGCCAGACATTCCTTCTCCTCAAATGAGGTTCAGCTGCAAGGAAGCACTGGAAGAATTCTGGATTTCTGTTTGTTTGCATGGGGGCAAAAACCATCTCCTCTCTTCCCCCTCTTAACAAAAGAAACCTCATGGCACACGTGGGGTGTGGAAAGCCTTGGGCCATTGCCATGCTGTGCTTACACCATTTGTATCAGTGTTCACAGAAGCATCTGCACTTGCACGTGTTCAGGCAGAAGGCATTTGATATGTATCTGAGTTTGCTTCAAATGATGTTACTTAGGCTATCTCTGCCAGAAATATAACGCGAACAGGAGACTTTCCAGTTTGTTGTGGATATCAGTCCCCTTCCTTCCCAGAAAGGCAATGGCAGGCAGTGCATCCTTAGCGCTCCCAAAGGAAATCCTTTCAGTTAAAAAAAAAATCTTCTTCATCACTTTGTACTTGCAGAATGTTCTGTTGTTGTGTAACACATAGACTGAGTTTGTGCGCTGGTTATCACTATAGGTGAGCACCAGTGATCTTGTAATTGTTCCCATAGCCTGTTCCCAGAGATTCGGTTTGGGAGAGCTTGCTCATGGGTCAGGATGCAGTGTGCATCCAGCCAGACTCCCTGTTTCCTTTGAGGTACCCTCAGAAACTTTCAGTTGCTGATAGAATGTAAGCACAGGACACACATTCCCAGGCATTTCTTCCTGGCTCTGTGCATACAATGCTGGCACTGATGTGTTACCCAATATGCTGAAATCCAATACAGAATCTCCACTTAGAATTAACTCTTACTTTGTAGTGGCAGGTTTTGTAGCAATTCGCTCATTTCTGAACCAATTTCAGACAAATTATAACTCCTCGATTTCAGTGGCATTCTTAAAAATGAAATGGTGCGTATCTTTCCCCAAAATAAACCCATGATACCGTATGTAACGTAAGTGGATTTCAAGGGCTTCTGAACAAGTGACGTGCTGGAGCGTTACCTGGAGAAACTCTGTGTACGCGTGTGTGCATGACACTGCTCACTGCCTTGGGCAGATGCTCACATCTTGCATAATAGCTGAAGATAAACAGGGAGGGGGACAGTAAGCAGAGTTAATATTTTTGCCTTGTTTTTATTTAAAAACAAAATTGCCAGGTTTGGTTATTAAGAAATAAGACAGCATTATCAAAATAATAGTGTATTATGACAGGAGCTGTCACTTGCGCTGTCACAGTGCCTGGCTCCCAACTGATGTGCCCTTTGCTGAAGCAGAGGGAAATCCATCCTCCATAAAGCTTACAGACAACAAAGTGGAGTTTCAACAGATGAGACAAGTGGGGAGAAGAGATCGGAATGTGCCTTTATCCAGGGTGGTTGTGCCCGAGGAATGATGCTGGGTTGGTCTCTTGTGCAGCCTTCATTGAGAATGCGCTGGCAGAACTGGTGTCTGCTGCTGCTCTGTGTCCTGCACGTCCAGCTTGGGCCTCATCACTAATATGAGGAAACCAGCCAGTGCTGCATTGGAGCTGAAATAGAAAATATTGGCGTGTGAGATAGTTGATACATTCATCATTTGTTTCCGGGAACATGTTTGTATTTCAAACAGGAGATTAAAAACTATCAATCCTAAACATTTCAGATCAGCTCATCAGTCTGAGCTGTGTCCATTCTTTGTGTTATTTGGACTGTCTGATAAGAAAGAAATTACTGTTTTCTTAGTTTTGTCATTGTTTCTTAGCATAAATCACAGCAACAGCATAGACTGAGAGATTTGTGAGATTTCATTGCCATGAAATATGTTCTTTTCTAGAAGATACTTTTAAAAATCACCATTCGGAGTTCTTTATGCAACAGAAGGACAAACACAGTGGTTTCACAGGCTTAAATCATTTAAGGTAGTTCTGAAGTTCTGACAGAGAATGCTGCCTGTTGTGGGATGCTTTTCTGCTCAGGCTGATGTAATCAGTTTTCCAGTACTGAGAAAGTTTTTAATGTTGTTGTGGAACAGAGAAGTTATTTTTAAGCAACTCAAAATATTCACCAAGCCATGTACTGACCCTGAAATGGAAAATAAAAAACAAAACCACCAACAACAAGACCCAAACCAAACTACCAAAACACAACCCCAAAGATGTTCAGAAGCTTAAAATGCATTGGATTAACAAAGTGACTTGTATGGGAATTGGATTTGTCTGAGTTTTGTTTGGGCCAGACCTGAGTGCTTGGGAAGGAACAAGAGGATACCCTCCTTCCATCAGTTAGTAAAGTCGGAAGGTTGACTCGCATCATGTAGGAACAGAACACGTTTCGTTAAACTTAATATATGTATTGGTTTTCATAATGACCAGGTTTTTTTATATCTATCTGTTTTACTGCAATTGATGTATAAGAATATGCCTTAAATCACAACATGCATGCTTTTAGGAAGCGTATAGTTCTGCAAATTTGGAATGCCTGGACTTGAGTTGGAGCAAATGCTGCTTTTTCTCCTCATCTCTTTCATTGTATTATTTTATTTTGAGTTATTGTCTTGTATTACTAGGATATTGATTTAGTCTATAAAATACAGATATAGTAATATATTCCAGAAGAACCGAACTCTGAACTAGAAAAGGAAGATAGAATTACTTTTTGGTTTAGATAGCAAAGATAACTCAAGTTATTTCAGTTTCTCCATAGTTTTCCTCTACTTTCCTTTCATCTCAAAGCATCACAGGCATCCCTTTACAACAGAACAAAATATTTTTACTATGCTCATATTCCAGGCAATTTTGGTACAGAAAGTTGAAAACAACACTCTGTGCATGGCATCACAAACTGTGTAGTGTCATATTCTCATTTGCAGACTTTAGCAGCACCATAAGGCATCTGATGAAAAGCTCGTTTATGAGTGACTTAGTCCTGTGCACATCCTTGTGGATTAAAACGATCAATAGAAGAGTGTCAGGTTGCTGGACGGTGAGTTTGTGTGGAACTGTGATGTTGGGGTGCATCAATACAAATAAAACCAGTGTTGTCCCCAGCAGAGATGCCGCTGCAGCAGGTTGGGTTTCAGCTGCTGTTCTGGTTGCTCTCACTCGTGAGTCCTGGCGTTCTTGGTGTTTGTTGGGGCTGCTTCCCTGTATTTACTGAACAATGTCCTTCTGAACTGGCTGTTCTCAAACTGGCGTGTTATGGGCAAGAGTTGTGAAAGCAAAGCATGGTGCATAACGATTATCTTTTACTTGTAAATGGATGCTGAGATTGATAGGAGAACATCACTGTGTGATGGCAGCACCTTCTTCTGTTGTGTTTTGTCGTGAGAGCAGCCATTCAGAAATGCTCCATCTCACACTCCAACCATCGAGTGCATTCTTTTACTGGTACAGAATTTGTTTCCAAGAACAACCAACACTGCACAGGTAACTTCTTCAACATCTCACATTCCCTTGGAGCTGATAACTGGTTCTGTGTGACCTGATGCCAGCTTTCCACCCAGGTTCCCTGAGACGAGCAGGCGGTTGGTAACAGCGAGGCGCTGTTGTCTGCAAGGCCAATGGGGGCCTGCCAGCTTTGGTTGTTCTTGCAACATACCTGACGTGTCTGTCTTGCTTCGAGGCCTTGGGACGGGCGAACTTAAACGTGTTGGAGGAAGGGGAGACAGGATGTACTGCTGCCTGAACTCCGCTTCTGCTTTTCGCCTCCTTGCCCAGGATCTCACAGATGTGCAGTAGCTTTGGTCTCTGAGCTTACAGCTGATGAAAGGGGTTTGTGTGTTGCAGAGTTACAGCCAGGCTGGAGATTTCTACCTTGGGTGCAGATTTGCCTTCTCACTCTAGATGCTGGAGTGTGTGTCTTTTCACTCCCGGTATGGATGAACACCATGTGAGACTTCTACAAATGTTGGTTAGCTAACTAACAACCAACCACAGAGCCTCTGCTCCAGCAGTTTCTAACAGCCTCAGAAAGAAGGGGAACAAAGACACAGATGTGATAACTAAGCAATCTTCTTAACTTCTTTAATTTTTACAACTTTTATCAGCCCTCCCATCACACCACTGTCTTCTATATTTACACTTGTCAACTTGTTTTGTAATTTCTTAACCTAAGGCATCTGGTGCAAATCCTCATGGAAGAGCACAGTCCATTGAAATTCAAAACCTTTAAACCTGCTTGGCCTGTATTTCAGAATCAATCTTGCTTCCAGACAACAGAGTAACTACTGTTTGTCATCATCTTTTGCTGCAAGAATACAGTACTTGTATTTAAAGGTTTTAAAAGAAGATACTTTACAGAATATGGGGGCAGGGGGGAAACCCTGGGAAACAGCTAATATTCTTGGTTCCTTCAAATTATTTCTCCTTCATTTTACACAACTTTTAAAACATGCCGTGATTTGAGACTTTGTCTACTTTACCATTGCGTTTCTATAATTCAGCTGGATCTGGCAATTCAGGATTTGAGGTGATCCTGTTTGTGCAGCCAGCTTGTTTCCTTGTGGCGACTAGGAGAGAAACCTGGGGATATAGGCCTGCGTGCTCCTCTGGTCCTTTCCTCTCAAGCTCTGCTCTAGGCCATCACCAGTCAGCACTGTTGTGGTGGGTGAAGATCTAGCCTGATACATCATGGCTTTCCCAAAGTCCTTGTAGGTAGCTGGATTTACTGCATGCAAGGAATATTAGGACTTTTTCATTCCTCCAGGAATGGGGACTTAGCCACCTCCCTGGGCAGCCTCTGCCAGTGCCTGAGAACCCTTTCAATGAAGAAGTTTTTCCTGATGTCTAATCTGAACCTCCCTGGTCGCAGTCTAGGATTTACACATAGGTTTGTATATTCTCTTCAAACAGGATGTTATTTAGATCTACAGATTGACTTGGGTAGGGGACATCAGCATCCCCCCAGGTAACTTATTACTTACCACAACACAACTACAGCTGCATAGATTTTCTCCTGTGCTCCTTGTGTGCGTTTATCAGGGCAGCTCTGGCCCTGACCAGCTCTAAACCGAACAGACAGGATCGGTTCGCCATTTAATCCTGGTGAATTTAAATCGAAATGTGAAGTCTTAACTCAAACCCAGCAGAGGGAGAGGCAGTGGCTTGAATTCATCATTTTCAGATGCCAGTTTGTGCCTTTAAACATGGTGGAACCAGAATGTTTGGTTCTAAAAACCCTGTGGATGTCCATCTGACTTTGTCAGACTGCTATGGGTGGATGCTAAATGCAGTCATGGCTTTGATTATCAATGAGCTCAGCTAATATATGAAGATATTTCTGTATCTTTTATTCAAGAGCCCTAATTGGTACGGCCCTACCACAGAAGGAAAGCAAGCAAATCACTTTGCTTTGACCTTAGCATTTTCCAGTTGCAGGGATGCCAGCAGGATATGAATCAGAACAATACTAACTGCAAACATGTCCCAGAGGAGCTGGCTGCTCTCTGCTGCTTTAACTGTGTGATTGAAGTAGTTTGACTTCCCTTACGGTAGTGATGATTTTATTTGTATAAGAAGTAATAAATCAGATATACCAGTATGATAGGAATCTGCTCCAAGGGTCCTAACAGTGAAATTACAGCAGTGAAGAAAATATCACTTGAGAATAGAATTATTCGTGGCTATATTCGCTATGTATTTTTTTTTCACTTTTCTAGGATATTCATTACACTGAGAAATTTCCTGATTTATAGTTAGTCTTAAATGACTACAAGGAAATTTATCTCTTTCTGATCTTCTCTCAGATATCTCCTGTCTTACTTTTTACCTCTAAGTATTCATAGGAAACAATATTTCCTCAGTCTCTTTTTGTAAGTTTTCTGCCTGTCAAAGAGGAGGGTTTGGTCCCTTTATCGTCGTGACAGCCTTTGAATTCAGTCAGAGCAGCACAACCAGCTGCAGATGTGAGAAACAAGACCTGTGCCAGGCCCTGGCTTAACTTGTGTTTCATTATAATGGAAACAACACTTAGAGTCTCTGCTGAAACTGTATTTTTGATATGTTTCTCAAGTTGCCCTCTACCATTACTGTGGACATCTCACAGGAACTATTCATGAGTCCATATTTTTCTTGCCAGTCCTTTTTTTTGAGGACCTTATTGTTTGTTACAGAAGCTTTCATTGGTTGCTGTCTGCATCTTAGATAACAGCAGCAGCAAGATTAATTCCTTGAGGTCTACCATAACAACATGCCTGCTCAGCACCCCAAACCCTTTGTGCCTACCAAAGCACTCATATATTTGAAAGATGTGTGAAGGCCAGTGGTTTCGATAATGTTATATACATCAATCACAAGGGATGTCCTAGTGGAGACACTTCTTTCCAAATGGAGCTTCTCATTACCACTATTTTTTGTCTCCCTTCCCATAAACAGGCTGAATACATAACTGTGATAATTTGAAAACAGAGACCATGTTTAGCTTATTCAGTCTTGGGTACCCGGTAGGGTGTTACTTGACCATGTTTTCTCTACAGGCAGTTTGTTACTCTTGAAATTTCTTTGCTGTTTTGGCAAGTCACGTGTGGCTCGATTGTCTGTGACTTTCACATGATTCCATTATTATTTGACTTGGAAAACGACAGCTCTCAAAATTCCTGGATGTGTAGATTTCTACCCTAACATTAGGGTGCTCTGCTTTCTCACCTCTATCTCTCTTACCGGAGGTGTGCTTTCCAGACATGGAATTTTTTGTTGACTTCGATGTACGTTGCAGGCTCCTGTGCACCATCCCTTCCTCCGCTTTGGAGAGTTGTGGATTTGTCTGATAGCACTGGCACTGGGCATCTCTGCTGAGCTCAGCTGGTTGATGTCACCACATTGTTTTGTGTATCATATGATTTGTTCTTTCCAAATTGCCAATTTCAGTTACAGGTCTGCCTACCTCAATTATCCTGCCATCTAAAAGTTAAATCAGTCCATAATAATGTGGTCCATGGATATTTCAGCAGCTGTTTTTTTTTTTTTTTGTTCTGTCTTTTAGGCTCAGGTTTGTTGAGTAGGTAATATTCTTTGTTGGCATAATTGCCCTTTCCTTGTGATACCTGTTAAATGAACATCTGTGCCCCACCACTGCAATGATTATTCACGCGTCAATGAGTCTCTAGAAAAGCTCGATCTTACAGGACCAAGTTTCCAGTGGTACTTGTTTCTAATAGAGCTGCCACCCCAAAGTCTCAGTTGCTGCTCCTAGCAGCTCTCTCTTCTCTGTTGGTGGAGACAGACTAGGAAGCCTTAATGGTTGTGCTGTAAACTGTCCTTTTCCATGTGGAGGAACTCTAGTTACAGAAAAGAATGGTCTCCAGAGAAGACTTCTCTCTGAAGCTGAAAGCTGGTAACAGGTCTGTTCTTATGTTTTGAATTGTGCTTTGGTCGGTGGGTCTTACAGTTTACAGGTGGATTAAGTTTTTAACTAATAAATTGGCAATATCACAGTACAGTGTGTTATGGGGACATTGAATCAATAGTTTATTGAGGAGGTCTTTTTTTGTTGAAAGTCTGTACCTTTGGGCATGCTGTATTTGGCATAGACACCAGGCCTTTCCATCTTTGGCACATAGGTCATCAGTGAGGTTGGATCGTCAGGGCTTCAGAATTCAGCAGGAAAGCTGAAGTTCATGTTGCCATTTTGGTAAATGAATTGTTTTGCTTTTGTGAAGACTGAAGTGGGGATAATGAGGTCTGGAGACGCAGCCCAACCCCAGAGAGGTGTTTGTTGGTGACAAGTATGGAACAAGTGACCAGCCTTGTGTCAGAGCTGTGGCCCATGCTAGTTCTTCTACACTTCCCTTACTCCCAGGAGGATCATCCTGCCCCAGAGGTGGTTTGGTGCGGGATGATCCTCCTGGGAGGAAGCCTAGGTTGTCCCAGGCTGTGTTATTAACCTTGCATGGCTCTTTGGCGTCTGTCAGATCCCTGTTTCCAGGACAGAAACTCTCCAAAACACCACGTGTGACTCTGTCAGTTCAGTAAATGCTACCTTTTAGGGTGATTGTAGATGACAGGTTAAGGGACTTGGGGCTTATTCCATGTATCTGATAGAATTGTTGGACATATCCTTCCTGTGGCTTGGCCAGAGGATGTTGTCCAGCAGCAACAGCATCATATTGGAACCGGATGAAATGGGACAAGGTAGTGTGTGTTTACCCTGCCGTATTTGGCCATGTTGGTCCGGAGGCTGCATTAATAGCTTTGCTGGAGGCTATTTTTAAATCATATAAAAACAGATCATAAGGATGTTCAGTGGAAGGTTTGTTGAGAGTTACTTGGAGATACCCAGCAGCATTATGGTAGAGAAACAAGTCACAAACTGTTTGCCGTGGTAAGGGAGAAATGTCTTTAATTATTTCTTCAAATAACACTTTTATATGCCAACTAAAAATTGCAGGCATTTTTTATTAATTTTTTATTGTGCTTTTGTTTGACAGAAGTCGAGTGTTAAACACTCCCTCTAAACAAGAGACATGTAAGGTGGGCTTTGAGGCATGTTTTTGCCCCTCCTTTATATGTGTTAACATTTGCCCTGGCATTGGCAGCATTGCCTGGCTGGTCAATGACAGGGAGTGTACTCAGTGAGCTTTGAAAGGAAGAGTGAAAAACAGTTAGAATCTCCGCTGTGCCTTTGCTGAAAAGCCCAAATTTAGAATGTTTGGATTTGAAGTGGTCTCTCACAAACAGAAAGATGAACAATGCAATTAGGTAGATCCTGCTAACATCTGTCCTTATCCTGCTGTCTGGATGCTGAGAAAATACCTCGCAATGACTCCAGCACCTTGCTGGGCTGCCTCATTTTCCAATAGCACAAATGATTTGTGTAAAAACTATTCCACTCCTGTGGTACAGCAATACGGGTGTTCCTTGTTGGTTCCTCCCTTTCAAACAGGTCTGGTTTCAGTGCCTTACTCTGCTGAAGGATCAGGCTTTGACTCAAGGTGCTCTCCTACCTGGTGTGCACCCTCCTCTCCCTTCCTTCCCAGTGCTCAGACAGTTCAGTTCAGCTTCAGTGGTCTACAGTGGGATATATTTTCGTGAAGCTTGAGCAAGACCTTCTAAAACTGGAAAGAGATGCCTCTAACTACAATTGCTGTGTAGTGTTGTATGAAATAGCAATCCTGCAGGTTCTCGGAGTGCATTCTTTTCTGCTGTTGTCATCCCTGAGTGCATTTCCTGAGCGGGTGTATTGACATTTCCCTGGACTCGGTGCAAGCAGGAGCAAGCTCTCTCTGTCTGAGAGTGGAAATCCCCTAAAACAGTCAGGAATTGTGGTGGGTTTGTAAGACTTAACATTGTGCAATTTTTCAGCTACTTCATGTTATGGGGAGGTTTTGCTTTTGATAGCTGTTGTTTAAACCCCTCATTTGGAGCTTTACGTTAACGCACAGTGAAAGTAAGTGATTAAGTTTGTAACTTTTCTGGTGGTAGAGTTGATTATTTAAATATACCAGCATTAATTGTTAGGCACATCTAAATTATAAGGATGAGCATTTAATTTTTTTTCTGTTCTGTGTAGTTATGAAAAGGACTAAAAAACAAAGTTGCTTTGAATACGGAAAGGAGGAAGAGAACCCCAGTATCTCTTTTAGAAAGTGACTATGACACTTAAAAAATTGATGTCATCAATGTTGTCTGATACTTGGCAAGAAGAGAGCAGGAGCTTTGAAATTCTGTCCTTGATTCTTGTATTTTTTTCTCTGAAGTGACTCCAGTATTTCAGCTGTTACCACTTTTCCCCTCAGTCTGTTTTGTATCGAAACATGAGCAACTCCCGCACCAAACTGGCATAGCTTTGGTTGCTCTGTTCCAACTTTCCATTGAGTTCTGACTTGAAAGAGGGGCCACAAAGCTACATATGCTTCTTCAGCTGGGCAGCCTAGAAAATTGTGCATTTCAGAGCAAGGAGGAATGAGATATAACCAGGAGCGATAAATGAGGAATCTGTTTTTTCCTTTTTCCTCTCATCTTTCCTTTTCACAGGATGTCTGGTTTGATTGCAGGCATCTCAGCTCCGTGTTGTTCACAAAGCTGCTGTCATGCTGGTTGTCTTCTGTACTGTGTTTGTTCCTGCTTCCGTGTGGGCTTTCCATCATCACTGCAGCCTGGGCGAAGGGGATTATCAGCCAGGCAGGACAATGGAGGCAGTCAAAGCCAGTGACTGTTGCTGAGGTGGATGGAAAAGCATCAACATTCACTTTAAGTTGAGATCAGCTGCTTTGGAGCTTGGTGCTTGGTTTTCAATGGACTCTTCCCATAGTTCCCGACGCCTGAGTGCTGGCCCTACCACTCAATAATGCGCATCCCCTGCCTTCAGCGATGCTGGCTTTCCCTGGTTATCCCAGGTAACCATGTCCAAGCAGCACCTGCGACACAACCCCATTTCAGGCTGTCTTTCCTTGCAAGTGACCCATTAACTACTGCTTTGATCACAACTGGCTAACGAGTTCCACTGGTTACCTCTTTCCCCACTATGTTTTCCCCTGTGCTGTCTCACCTGCTCAGCAGGTGGCCGCAAGGCAATGTCAGACACTTTATGCTCGAGATGTGTTTCTTCTAGTGCTCTTGTCCTAGAATAAAGTGAGGTGGATTTGATAAGCTCTGCTCCTGACAAACCCACACTGTTCCTTCACACTTAAAGTTCTAGTGCCTACAACACTGCTGGTTTCTGGTTTCAAGAGTGCTTGATCTTCCCAGCTCAGAAATTAAAACTGGGCTGGAATTTGGGGTGGGGAATTCAAATGTAGAAATTAGAATGATGATGTTATTAACTTCCTTTGATACTGCGGATTTGAGCTTTTCAAATACATTTGGGTCAGATTTTCAGTCGTTCAGGAACAGAGGAAAGAAAGCTACCTAGATTGTGTCTACAACTGGTAAAAGTTGATGCAAAATTTTGCCATCTCCTGACAGAATTGTGTGCCTGTAGGAGATTTTACAGGAAGAGATATTTTTCAGTGATGTGAAGAATTTCACATCTTGGCATCATCATAGTGTGCTGTGTAAAGATGCAGTGCTTCCTCACCATGGGAAGCCTGTGAGTTGTGGTGAAGGGTTTCTTAAGGTTTAACTGAGTGTCAGATCAAAACCTGAACCATTTGCCTTCATTCGGTATTTGTTTCCCTTCTTGACCATTTCCACACTTAATCTTCATCCCTTCGATACACAGTTTTCTGTCCCTCTGCTTCTCTTGTTGTTGTTTAGTGGATTGTCTGCATCTCATACTGTACACATCTGTTTCAGAGCGTGGTTAAAATTATTGACATTATTTAATGTACTACTAACCTGACAAATTTTCCCTTATGGCACTTCTGGTTTTTAGTTTCTAATTTGGAGAACAGAAGAGGAGAGAGCTCTATTTGCTTAAACAGAGAAGCCTGTGTATAGAGCATTCCTAGCAGCACACTGTGTGTTTTTGTGTAGTGCTTGTTCAGAGCAAAATGAAGAGTAAACTACGGTTTCACAATTGATAGAATTTGGTTTCAGTAGAAGCTTTTGCTAATCCATAGCTATGTTTATTAGAGAACAGCAGAGAAAGCTAATCTGGCTTTATGGTGTGCAAGAAATTGACATTTCTGTAGCGGTCATCTCAGCAGGAACATCCATAGGTTGCATTAAAGAACTTCTAAATGTATCCCAAGTGAAAGCAGAAGCTTTAACATCAGCAGTTTCTAAGTTTTGCAAGGGCACAACTGGATTTTTGTCCTTGCTAGCCCTGATTTGAGCTGCTGCTCGTTGATCACTCATTCCTGAGCAATGGTTCTCAAAGCAGAGCTGGGGACTGCAGTGTCAGTACAAATAGACTGATCTGTGTTATAAGTGAAGTCACAGCACTGGTTGAGTCCAGTCGGTTTAAATGCAGGATGCCACCAGTGTTGGTACTACCTTTTTCCGGATTGTCTGGGTGATGCACCTCACACCACATCCCTCAAACACTTGCCCTGGTAGAATGGGGAGCTGCCCAAGTCTGTACATCGTCAGCGGTCTTTTCACATTGTGGTTGTAGCTGTTGATTTTCATCATTGGGAAAAGTATGTCTATAGTAATTTTTTTTCAATATACTGTATGACAAAATTGAGAAGCACGCTTTTATAAATGCATATAAAATAAATTTGGGGTTATAATGCTACCAGTTGAAATAGATCTGCTCGCAGTTACTGTGTGTTATATCTGGCAATGATGTGTAGGGTAATACCTCAGTAATGATTTTACAGGACTGGGAGAAAACCTAAGTGGAAATTGGATACTGCCTGCAGCTACTGTTTATATCTTCACTTACCCTTATTCTCACTTTAACCCCTGTTTACTGTTCACAGGAGACTGGAAAGACCCCGTTAGGAGCTGCTGCGCTTGGCGAGCGCTGGACACCCATCCTGCGCAGCGGGCATTCAGCGTGATTACCCGGCCGTGCAGGGTTTAAGTCATGTTGTGCTGTGACATTCATTCTGAATGACTTCATACTCTCAATTAATTGAGACTATTCCAACACCAAACTAAGAATTTATCCTCTATCAGTGGCTGAATGAGTAGGTGATTAACGTCTTTGTCACCCAGCAGCCGGTGTGGAAAATCCAAAACCCTACTGTGATGCTGCAGGTCTGCCCTCCCTCTCAGTCTGTCTGAGGGCGAGACTGGACTTCATCCCTGAGATAAATCTGCTGTTTGTTTGCTTGTCGGCAGTTCTGGGTTCGTGCCCTGTGATCTGCTGAGGCTGCTGTGAATGGCAGCAGGTTGGGATATATCGGCAGAACAGAGCAGTACGGTCTGTGCAGGGTCCAAAGGGAAGGTTTGGATCTGGGGACTGTCATTTGTGTTTTCTTTGCGGCACGGAGTCTTGTTGACTGAAACTACTGAGAACTATTGCAAATTAGCTTGTGGTACTTCATGTGTTTGCACAATGTGAACACTCTCCAGACATCTCTCAGATGACAAAGTTTCTTCTTTCTTTAAGGTGAGCTACAAATGGTGCCTCAGGCCTTGGAGGAGATTGTAAATATGCCTTTATTTGAAACAGTCATCATCTATACCTGTCTCATCTTCTCTGTTGAATGGATACTTGGAAAGCTGTAAGAATACTAATCTTGTGAGCATGTTACAACTGGATATTTGCCGATGTAGATTCTTGCCTGCTCACCAGAGTGGAGTTATAGTCTGCAGCCATTGCCCAAGATGTAAAATAATGCCGTTTTTTACTAGAAGCTATTACAAAAGTGCATTTATTCAAAAGCTAGGGGAATAATTTTTAACATTTTACAAAGGACATAGCACCAGGTGCCTTTTGAGCCTGCATGTGATAAAGAAAACAGGAGACAGAGAGAGGAAAAACTGCATCCTGAAAAGAAGGGATGAGGAGGTAGTTCAGCAGTAGGGTAGTTGACTGCATCTCCCATGTTCCTCGTGCAGTGTATCAGTTGTGCATAGGTTTCTTTTGTTACTGCGGGACTCACTCTGCCCAATTAAGTGGGTATATTTTCTGTCATGTTATTATAGGACAGAATTACAGGGGTGAATGTCTTCCATGCTTTGTCAGACAATATATTTGCTGTCCTGGTTTCACCCTTAAATCCACACAAACGAAGCTTCTGCATTGCTAATGTCCGTAAAGAGGAGCGATAGCTGAGCAGAATCGTTAACCTGGGCATGTAATATTTGCAGTATCTCAACTTATTGCTTCCAGGCATTTTAAAACTTATTTTTCATGTAAACATTTGAGCTACTTTACAGAATCCATTTCTAATTGCTATCATCATCTTTGCAAGGGGAGAAGTTATTGTCTGCTGCCTTTTCATCCAAACACAAGACTACAGGCTGGTAGACACTACAGAGTTTGCCTGAGTTCAGTCCCTTGGCGACACCGAGCCTGAGAATGGGAATCACTGCCGAGTTTGGGGGTGAGCAGCACTCCAGCCTCGCAGCAGGATGGAGCAGGCAGGAGCTGCTCATTCCTGGGAGTGAACCTATGTGCCTGTGGAGCAACACAAAAATCAGATAGGTTTTAATCATGTCTTCATCTCAAAGCTGTATAAATGCAAAGTCTTGTTTGGGGCTTTGACTTTCATGTAATGCAAAGGATGAAAGAACAAGAATCTTTGACCGAGAGCTGAGAAGTGCCATGTTGCTGAAGTGTAGATTTATACAATAACTTCATGTGTAATAAATAATGTCAGTGTCCCAGCAAGTTTGTAGGAGCTTATTGGAGCTCTTCCGTCCTCATGAGTATTGCTCTGTCCCTGGTGGTTCATTCCTGTTGCTTGAGTTCACCTGGAGCTAGAGAAGTACAAGGATTTTCAGTGATGAGGTGTTGCTCGCTGTTTACCTCATGTTTCCCTCCTGAAATAGTCTATCCTATCCCAGTTGGTGCTGTTCCTAAAATTTTTTTACCTCCTCAGTGCAACTTTAGTTACTGGCATGAGGTCAGCGAAGGGAGGCTCGGACACAGGGAACACAGGGAATGAGAAGGTTTTGGAGAATCACCTGTGTAATGAGGGCAAGAGGTGTATGGAGGGAGCTGTAGGAAGGCACTGCTTTTGCTGCTTTGGAGGGAACCAGAAAGGTCTGGGCTGTCCTTGGGCCTGCTCTACAAGGGTTACTCAGTGCTGGCAAAACTGTCTGGGATCTCTAAGAAAATCATAGGAGGAGCAGTGGAAGGCAGGGAGTAGACACTGGTGGGAATGAATAACATAAGCATGGTTTCCTACACTTAGTTCAGTAATTTCTCATCTTTCTTCTCCTCAACTGGGTATTCTTGTTCCCTCCTTGCATCAGGGATTGCACTACTGCAAGAGTGGCTGGTTCAGAAAAATACGCCACTACCCACAGGACAAAGCCCATCTTTGTGTCAGATGAACTGGCTGAACCTGTTTGCTTTGCAGCAGTTTGACCATTCAGTCAGATACAAAGCGTTACCCCTTCTGGCTGCCTGCAGCCTCACCGCTTGCTCCAAGGACCAGCAGGAGCACTAGGATTGGTAAGCTCCTGAAAACCAGTGACGCTGCCCCATCACCTGTGCTGGGGTGCCAAGGAGTCTGCATTTGTACAAGAGGAGAATGTCTGGGAGGTTGTTGGTGCTTTGTGTGCTGAGTTTGGGCTATTTGTGCAATAGGATCCTCTAATGAGACAGCTCAAGTGCTTCAGCGTAGCTCACTCACCAAGCCCTTGCAGCTGCCTACAGAGACGGTCTCTGCGTGCACTTGCTTGGTCAAAGTGAACTCTGTTAGGCTTGGTTTGCCCTGATCCAACTTCCTGCGTGATTTCATGGAACCGTTTGTGAGCTTGCATGGTAGAGAGGATGGAGAAGCCACTGTTTTCAGAGTTATTGCTGGGGTGTTTCAGAGCAGAGGCTGCAAATTGAACAGCTTTGCTTGCTTTTCCTTGCACGCCTGCATTTAGTTTGGGAATGTAAATGCATGCCAGCCTGGAGTGAGATGGTCACTGCTGCCTTTCTTTAGTTTCCTAGATAGAGACTCTGAAAATTCAGAATGGCTGTTTAAGGATTTCCTCAGCCATTTGGTACAAGATGAAGCATTTAACAATTTTCTGGAAAATTATTTAAGTTACTTGAAAATACATTGTTTCGATCAGAGACTGAAATCTACAGCAAATGGTAGCAAATTGTTACTGTTCTGCTCGAGTCTGCTGTTAATCTCCCCCAGAAGTTTCATGAGATCTCGCATCACACTTCTGAGCTATACTGGAACCGTTCACAAACCTATAGTTCTGCAGCACCCACCAAAAGATCATTCTAGAACACAGAATCATGGAATGATTTAGATTGGAAAGGACCTTAAAGTCCACCCAGTTCCAACCCCCTGCCACGGGGAGAGACAGCTGCCACTGGATAAGTGTGCTCAAAGTTTCATCCAGCCTGGCCTTGAACACGGATGAGGGGATTGAGTCCATCATCAGCAAGTTTGCAGATGATACCAAGCTGGGAGGAAGGGTTGATCTGTTAGGGGGTAGGATGGCCCTACAGAGGGACCTGGACAGATTGGAGAGCTGGGCCGATTCTAATGGGATGATGTTTAATAAGTCCAAATGTCGGGTACTTCATTTTGGACACAACAATCCCATGCAGAGCTACAGACTGGGGACAGAGTGGCTGGAGAGTAGTCAGGCAGAAAGGGACCTGGGAGTTCTGGTTGACAGGAAGCTCAACATGAGCCAGCAGTGTGCCCAGGCAATGGGCAGAAAGCCAATGGCATTCTGGCCTGCATCAGGAATAGTGTGGCAAGCAAGACCAGAGAAGTTATCGTCCCCCTGTACTCGGCACTGTTCAGGCCTCATCTTGAATATTGTGTACAGGGAGGTGGTGGAGTCGCAGACCCTGGAAGTGTTTAAGGGGAGATTGGATGAGGCACTGAGTGCCATGGTTTAGATGATGGGTTGGTGTTAGTGTGGGTGTTGGTGTTAGTGTTGGGTTATAGGTTGGACTTGATGATCTCAGAGGTCCTTTCCAACCTTGTGATACTGTGATATTTCAAAGGACTGGGCACCCACAATTTCTCTGGGCCAGCTGTGCCAGGGCTTCCCCACCCTCATCACGAAGAATTTCTTCCTGTTGTCTAAACTAAATCTTCCCTCTTCCAGTTTAAAGACATTCACCCTCATCTGATCCCTGCACTCCCTGATCAAGATGATTTCAACTATCCTGGAGCCTCTTTTCAGTACAGGAAGGACACTATGAGGTCCCCGCAGAGTCTTCTCTTCTCCAGGCTGAACAGACACAGCTCTCTCAGAGCAGAGGTGCTCCAGCCCTTGGATCATTTTCATGGCCTTCTCTCGACCTGTTCCAACAGTTCCATATCCTTCTTATGCTGGTGTCTCCGGAACTGATTGCAGGGCTCCAGGTGACGTCTTACCACAGCAGAGCAGAGGGGCAGAATCCCCTCCCTCACCCTGCTGGTCCCACTGCTTTGGATGCAGCCCAGGACATGGTTGGGCTGTGAGGGCACGTTGCCAGCTCGTGTTGAGCTTCTCATCCACCAGCACCTTCTCTGCAAGGCTGCTGTCGATCACGTTGTCAAATCTTGACAATGTCCCATCTAAGTCTTTCAGTTCTCTTGCATTCTCTGCTGTGGCAGTGAATTTAGATTTGTGGTATTTCTCATATACACAGGGATTTTAAGGCGTTATGTGAATAAGAAGCTGAAATGCATTGCACAAAGCAGCAGGACAGTTCGATGTTTTCTGACTTTTCGTTATGGCTCTGTAGATCTCAGTGTCTTTAATGTGTGGAGGCAAATTGAGAATCAGAAGAGCTGGAATGCAGGGAAGCTGTAAGGTGTGTTTATAACTGGTACCTGTGTGTTCTGTATGATTCACCCACATTTAGGGGCTGCAGAAAGCAGCCCTGCATCTCTCCCGACTGCAGCCCAGCAGCTGCTGCACCGAAGGGCTGCGGGGATGAGGGTTTGGACAGACGGGGGAAGAAGCAGGAACAAAGGCTCCCATTCTGGACAAGATCCCACTGCTGGGCCATGACACAAGGCAAGCAATACAACTGCAGACCTAAATTTTTAAGGGATGAAGTCTGGTTGCCTGTTTTGCAGTAAGGAACCAGTTCCCCATGTGAGTAGCACAACTTGGGAAGTATCTTCAGCCAGTAAATCCCAGTCTTGCATAAGTAAGGAAGGGGTTTTCTTGTTAACTCCTCCTGAGTTTTACTGGTACCTGCTTTAAGGCTCTCACAAATCCTGCATTTGGTATTTCCCATTCCTGCAAGGTGAATATGAAAGTCTGAATTGTCTGTGTGAGTTCCCTTCCTGCAGCAGTGTGCTCAGCCCAAGGTGCAGTGGTGGGGATGGGGTCCTCAGTGGGGCTGGGCTGTGCAGAGCATCTCCCCATCCCCTTGCTTTCCCGCACCAGGCAGCTGCCTGGGCGCACGGGGCTCAGAGGGAGCGAGCATGCTTGTTAGTGATAGCGTAAGTGTGTACATGAGTGTTCATAGGATCAAAGGCAACGGTTGTCTGATCTTGAAATTGAGATTAGAAAATCAGTAACTTGGCCAAGAAATGTGTTAACTGAAAGCACAACAGTGAAAACAACTGCCTGTGTGGAAGGGCCTCACGCTCTAATTACACCTCTTAATACCAAGACAGATGAACATTAACACTGACATAGAATGATAGAATGGTTTGGGTTGAAAGGGACTTTAAAGATCATCTACTTCCAACCCCCTGCCATGGGCAGGGACACCTCCCACCAGGACAGGTGACTTACAGCCCCATCCAGCCTGGCCTTGAACATCTCCAGGGATGGGGCAGCCATGACTTCCCTGGGCAACTTGTGCCAGTGTCTCACCACCCTTATTGTGAAGAATTTCTTCCTAATGTCTAGTCGAAATCTTCCCCCTTCCAGTTTAAAGCCGTTCACCCTTGTCCTGTCACTACTTGCTCTTGGAAAAAGTCCCTCCCCAGCATTCCTGTAGCCTCTTCAGGTACTGGAAGGCTGATAGGACGTCCCACCCAGAGTCTTCTCATTAATCTCCTTTAATCATTAGTGTGATTGGCTCTCATCTGAGCTTTGTTGTTAGAGACCCAAAGCGGCCATAAGCCTGAGCAGCAGCCGTCCCTCTCACGGTGCATGCGCTGCTCTACATGCAGCAGAACCAAAGTGCTGTTCTCCCATTGCCTCTCTCCTGGTTTGCTCTCCCCTGTCCTGCCCAGGGCTGCAGCAGTGCAGAGCCTTCTGACCACACAGCACTGTGCCTGCCCTCAGTCTCTGTGTGTGGGCGCCACGCCAAGTCCTGAGAGGGCGAGTGGTCCCGTGGGGCGATTCCAGAAAAGATCCCAGGAAGGTCAGCTCAGCTGCTATTCCAGCAGCCCTGGAATCCTGTATGTTGTCTTGGGTCTGTTCAGGGCAGTGTGTGCCCAGCCTTGTTGCCAGCTCAGCTTTTAGAAGGCAGGGGTGGAGAAGGGATGATGATGTTTCAATTGGGTTATACAGACTGGGGAGCAAGAAACTGGAGAGCATCCATATGGAATGGGACCTGGGAGTTCTGCTCAGTGGCAAGATGAACATGAGACAACAGTGCCCTGGCAGCAAAGAGGGCAACTGTGTCCTGGGGTGCATCCAGCATGGCATTGCCAGCCGGGCAAGGGAGGTGATTGTCCTGCTCTGCTCTGCACTGGTGAGGCCCCACCTCGAATATTGTGTTCAATTTTGGGTGCCATGGTATAAAAAAGGACATCAGATTACTGGAGTGTGTCCAGAGGAGGCCTCAAAGCTGGTGAAGGATCTAGAGGAGAAACCGTATGAGGAGGGGATGAAGTCACTTGATCTGTTCAGCCTGGGAGGAGACTGAGGAGAGACCTCATTGAGTTCTACAGCTTCCTCACAAGGGGAGGAGGAAGAGCAGGTGCTAATCACTTTTCTCTAGTGACCAACAACAGGACCCAAGGGAATGTCAGGAAGATATGACAGGGGAGGGTTAGGTTGGACGCTCCCCTCCAGAGGGTGGTGGAGCACTGGAACAGCTCTCCAGGGAAGCAGTCATGGCACCAAGGCTGCTAATATTCCAGAACCGTTTGGACAGCGCCCTCAGACACACAGTGTGAATGTTGGGGTTATCTTGTGCGGGGGCAGGAGTTGGACCTGATGATCCTTGTGGGTCTCTTCCAGCTCAGGTCTTTTTATGTTTCTATGAGAAGTCTTGCGTGTCCATTGCCTTCCAGCCTGCTGGCAGTGTAAGCTGCTCCTTGTGGGAGTGAAGAGAAAGAAGCTGCACTGTCTGATTTCCTTGTCTCCTCTAGGAATATTGAGCTGGTTTGTTCTGGAAATCTAAAATGAAATATCGACTACTTTTAACTCGACCTCATAAGCTCTGTTTGCTTTTTTCTGAAGGAAATTATGTGGGCAGAAACCTCACCAATGCCGCCTACTTGCTCTTTTCAAAGTATTAAATACGCTTCATAACTATCTGTAATACCAGTTAATAGTGACTGCTCTAGTTAAACAAATGAATTGCCTTTTTTTTACACATACTGGAATCGTTAGTGCTGCCTCCACGATAATGAGGCTTGGGAGTCTTGACTGCTAATCCTGTCTGTCCTTTCCATGCCATCCGTAGCCCAGGGCAGTTGGTTTAACTGTAGAGATTTAATTTCCTCTTGTGCAAAACGAACACTAGAAGCATTATTGTCATTAACTTTTTATTACCATAATTAATCTCTTCCATGGGTTGGTCCTGACAGCAGAGCACTCTGCTATTGCTTGTCATTGCTCTGTGCTAAAAACCATGCATGCAAACTTCTGCTGATCCTGGTGTTCTTGGTGTTTAGCACCGGTGATTTTCACACGTCTTAGATTTTGCCACTTTTGGTAACTACCAAAAAAAGATATTTTAAACATAATCTTTAAACCTCGTGCTGCCTGGGTGTTTCTGCCCAGCCCTCGTGTTCTGTATGTGATTCCGATTCCAGCCTGGGAAGGTGCAGCATGGTAACAGCGACATGGTTTGTTCATAATACAGAGTTCTCTGCTGAATTGGTTGGGCTTGGAAAGGTTTTAGGAAAAAGATGCAAGAATTTATGATTCTGAAAACTTTAATTTTCTAACATGACTAGCTCAAAATCTAAATTCTTTAAAAATGTTGTTACTGCAGGCAAAATGCCAGCCCCTGAGCAACCCCCAATGGTGGAGGAGGGGCTGCCGCAGACCACACAGGAGACTTCCACCGGCCCAGGCATGGAACCAGAGACGACTGCCACTACCATTTTAGCTTCTGTAAAGGAACAGGTACGTGCTTTCTTCTCAGCAATGCTGTGTGCGCTGTCAAATTAACTGTTGTCTGTTATTGCGTTGCTGGAGAAACCCATCATTGTTTCTACAGTGTGTTGCCTTGCGTTCGTACAGTGTATTCTGTAGGTCAGAATGTCAGAGTCTGGATGTAAAGGGTTCATTTAATTGTGATCAACAGAAGCATCATTATGGTATTCCATATCCCTTGGAATGTATGCACTGTTGTTGTGAATCAGACTTGAAATGCAGGTTTGTTACTTAATGGGAAAAGAAAAGGTGGTGTAGAATTGGTACAACATTGAGGACCAGTCGTTTTCTTACCTTCTGCAAAGCTGTGAACAGCGTTACAGAAATTGGCACTTGGGGGTTTTGGTACAATTAGTTGTGTTTTGTTAAAGAACGAGTTTTAAACTTTGAGTGTGCTTTCAGTTGTCAATATCAAGGTAATATATTTTAAATCTGCAGCACATTTATGGACATGTGTCTTAACTATAACCTCTGTAGGGAAAATAAAATGGTGTTTGAGATCCGATTCACCCTTAATTTGTGAAACTCATTCCAGGGGAAAGACATTGCAGTTTTACAAAGGAACTTTCTAACGAAAGGGTTGGGTTTGCTTAGCTGTTTAAAAAAAAAAAACCACAGAGAAGTAATAGTTTGGCTTTCATTGTCAGAACTAGAAAGAAGAAGAAGAAGAATTCGCTTAATACCTAAATTGTAGCATCTGAATTTCAGAATAAATCTGCTTTGCTGCCTCTTTCAGAACTTCTTTTAAGATAGATCAGTGCTCGAGTCAACATATTGACTCTGAATGCAAACATGTTGTATCAGTTCTCATCCGTTGTCCCATGTTAGTGTTAAAAAAAGGTGAGAATTAGGTTATACAGTTTTGATATTACCAGGTTTGGTACTCCCAGAACTGTCAGTGTTCAATGAAAGGCTGATGAAATTTGGACCTTTATGTCATGCCTAAGTTAATAGTTTCAAAAATATTTTAAGATGCCAAAAGCAACTCTAATAATTTCCTCACAATATTAAAGCTAATATTAAATCTTAATAAATATTATTGCTGAAGGCTATCAAGACAAGTAATTGCAGTTATGGTGATCTTGAGTCACCTCTTGTCATCTGAGCGAGCACCTTGTCATGCAGTCGTAGCTGATCACAAACATCCCTTAGAACTCATTTTCTTGAAGTATGTTTGTGGTGATCCTACGTTGATCCATTTTATCTTGCAGTTGGCAAAGAGCTTACTCGTAACAGCTGCGTAGCTGAATAGCAGCGCGGCAGCCAATGCCAGCACCGTGGTTGCTGGTGGTCACCAGCCGATGACCCACCACTGGGATTACTGTCGAGGCTGGCTTTTGTGCAGTTCTGCTCCAACAGGGATTGCTTAGCTGAGCACACAGTTCTGACATAGGTGCTTGCATTGGGCTGATAGATGGTGCGTATACATTAAAAGGCTTTTGTTATCATCTCATTTCCTATTCAAGGGATGTTTTTATCTTGAACTTGGAGAAAAAAGATAATAGAACATTTTTCATTTTAAAAGGAGGTTGACACCTCTTCCCCTTTCCATTCACAATAAGACTTAAATATGTGGGCTGTTAAGTAACTCAATTCTGCTGAAAGGAAAAAATAAAATTGCAATTACTAGTTGGTGAAACACAGATTTCAGAGTCATACTCTGACTTTGGAAGGCACAGACACGTTGGAATGGATACAAGGGGAGGAAGGCGTGAGTTGTACTTCACTCAAACACGATAACGTGAAAGAATTAAGAGCTGAACTATTGCTTTCTGGTAGTCCTTTTGTTGATAGTATGTATGGACGCTGACACGTTCAACACCCTTCCTGTATGGCAGAAAGCCCAGGACAGAATATTTTCCAGTGCAGTTATTTACTTTATTAAGCTTGAACAGAAACTACTCCACTGTTTGCTATGGCCTGGCTTTCTTTTGCACGGGGTTCTCTGTTTGCAGTAGGTCTGTGTTTGTGAAACAGAGCTGCCACGCCTTAGCTTCGTTGCTTCAGAAACACTTCAGTGCAATTCAGGAAAGCCTTCATTATTACTGCACAAATTGTGCAGGACTTCAACTTAATAAAAACTTTTAAGGTTGCTATAGTAGTTTTGAAATAGGTGGGTACATTCATTGAGTGCCTTTAAGCTTTTTACTATAGAAGGCTTAGGTATGGTTGTGGAATGAGTTGCTCTAATTAATCTATATGAACCCTACAAGCCACTTGAAACAAATGAAGGGTTTATTTATTTTTCCTATGACCCGAAATCAGTTTAAAGCCACATTTTACCAAATTGAAGTGTGTCCCCTGTGCTCTGAGCTGCCTCTCCTTGAGGCAAAGTGGTTAGACAGCTAGGTAAATCTCCCTCGGTTATAGTTTAGGAAAGAAACCTTTTAATTCACTGCTAGCGTTGTGAAAGAATATGTGCAGAACAAGTGTAATCTGTGAGGAGATTGAGATTACGACAGCATTGTAGTGCTGCCCGCTTTGTTTTAATGTGAGCACATCCCTGCCACCCTGGCCACAGCTGGCTTTGGCTGTGGCAGGGAGGACAGCTCTGTTACCGGGCTGAGCGGTTCTGTTTGCGGATGCACCAGTGGAGACACTTCGGGATGGCAGTCAAGGGAAGGACAGGCTCTTACTGGTGTGAGCTGCATCTCCACAGGAGGAATTCCTTTGGAATGCGGGGAAATCCTAAGGCCAACTGTTGTGGAGCTGAAAGCTGAAACGTGTTTTGACCTTTTTTTCCTAATAGTGGAATTGATGACTATTGGTGTTTGGTTTTCTATGGGGTTGGTTTGGTGTTGTTCAAAACATATATTTCACTTCTAAAATGCTACAGTTTCCATGCTATGATGGATAGAAGTATCTTGAGAAATGCTGAAACAAATTTTAAGTAAAACTAAAGGCTTAAAATACACATCCATACTTCTGAATCCTGGGGAATATTTGGATAGAAGTTTAGTTGAGCTCTGTATGGAGTCTCTTACCTACATTAAAAGTAAATTGAGTATTTTCATACTAAAATCAAAAAATGTTAACAATTGCAGGGGGAACACCATAGCAGTAACATTTGGGGAGGGAATAGCTAGTTGGCAGCTACTCCAGACATATTTGTGGAGCCACTGCTACTTTACGCGTGCCAGCCCTACGCTGCCGAGCTTGGAATGGATCGCTGCTGAACTGGCAAGGTTAAATGGGATCTTTTGGAATTGGGAGTTTCCTGCTTAGCCTGTCAGTTTGCCTTTTCAGTGATTGGGCTGAGAGAAGAGGCCTCACAGGAAGGGACCACCTGAAAATGCTGGGTTTAATCTCTTTGCTAAGAGAAAAGCACTTGCAGCAGCGACAAGCTTTTTTTGTTTCTTTGTTCTTCTATCTCATTGTTTTTTGGTATCCAATGACAGACAACTTTTCCCTTGTTCTATGATAAACAGGTGACAGCAGAGTAAGAGTGGCTGGATGTGCTTTCAGATGGATAATCGTTAATCTCTTGGGTTTTCTAAGTGTTTTCCTAGAAGTGTTCGCTTTTGTTCAACACTTCAGCAAAACCTTTTGTTTTTCTATAACTATATTGAACCGTATCATATCCCTAGAAAGCGTACACTTTGATTTTTCCCCTTCTTTATTAAGTACAAAATTCTTTAGGTAATTCTTGAGAGCCTTTTATAGGGTTTGCAGGAGGGAGCAGGGGGAAGGCAAACCCCAAAGTTTTTCAGATGGAAATGGAGGAAAGAAAACATTCTCCCTACAGCAAAGAAATTATTATTGTATGTTTAACAACACCTCCACTAGAGTGACAGTATTTTGACATGAAGTTTGGGAGATCTCTTTACCAATTCAGATATGTCAGGCTTTGTATCAAGCGCTCTGCAATCCGGCTGTGTAGGCATTGTCACTTCAACAAGGTGCCTGGGAGGCAGACTTGCTGGATGCGCTCCCAGAGTTTATGCACAGGCACTGAACAGTCTCGCTTTGAGGTTCTGATCTGCACGCACACAGCAATCAGTGAGGAGGGTAACCATGTATCAGTTCTGAAATGAAGATGGTCCTTGCTATTGCATGGACTCTAAGCTTTGTGTGAGCAAAACAAAAACCCTTGTCAGCATTTTCCGAATGACTGGAAGAATTAGGTTTCTTCCAACTCTCTTAAAACTCTGTTTAGTTGCACAGGTTCTTCCCGATTGAATCCCACAACTTTGAAGTTTACTGTTTCTACTCTTCACGAGCATTTCAGTTTTGGTGAATCAAGTCTATGAAGTCTGCTCCTCAAGGCTTTTATTCCAGGACAAAATATCAACCACTCATGTCACAGGTGTAACAACTGACTTGCTTCCTTCACCAAAACTCTAGGTACTCCTTTATTCATATGAAGGTCTAGAAATCAGTTTTTCTTTCTAACATGTGCTGTTAGCCTTCTCAGGAGAAAGAGGGCCTGCCTAGAGCTGTAGGTGCCCCTTAAATATCCTGGGGTGTTTTACCTTTTGTAACCCTTTTGTTTGGATCACCAGCCTGTCTGCTCTGCAGCTCCTGAACTCAGATCCCCAGTGGGCAGAACAGTTCAGCTCCCTTCATCGCCAATGTAAAACAACTGAGCTGTGTGACAGTTCCCAAAGGAGACACTGCTCCAGTGTAGTCAGTGATATCTCAACTGGCTTTGTTCCTCTCTAGCGTTGGCTAAGAGTGAGGTGTCTATGTATTGCTTGAATTTTGATCCCTCACCAGCTAGAGCAGCACTAAACTGTTCTACTAGACTAGTGAGCAATACAGGCATAAAAGTATTAAGGGCTTTACTGGTCTGTTGCTGTTGAATGCAGAGTGAGCGTGATCATTTTGTATCCTGTAATCTGTGATTCTCCTTACCCTGTCCAATTTTCAGTTTTGACTTCTATTTTGGAAGATACTGAGATTCTGAAAGCGTGCAAATGCAATTGTATGCCTGACTAAACTGTATTTTTACAGCAAATGGTAAGTTTGATCTAGTTCAGTTAGTTAAAAGTACAGAGTTTTTTCTTGATAGATTCTGGTAGAGAATTTAACTATTAGATCACGACAGTGGTCAAGCATTGTAGTGTTTCAGAAGAGTTGCTTACTCCTTTTAATGGAGTATGTTAGTGCATTCTGTAATCTATAAATTCAGTGTGTTCTTGCCACATAGATGTTATTCTGCAAATGAAAAAAAGGCTTATTAATTTTTATATTTGACTCCTATCTTGTCATTTTATCACAAGGCAATACCATAAAAATCAGTTAATTGTGATTTTCGCTGAGGGCAGTAGCTTCTCTGTGTTGCTGATAGTCAATATTGTATTGGAGTATCCTATGGGAGGAGCATGCTCTCCAGTGCTTCCAGGGAATCTGGCTGGAGACACAAATTCCAGTAGATTCCTGCAATGAATAGCGTACTGTCCAATACATAAATACGGTGGTAGTGGGAGGTATCCATTCAAAGTGGTATAAAATGTCTTTATAAGGGAGCATAAACCATGGAGGTGATCAATTCTCTTATTTAGAATTGATTAGAACTATTTCTGTAATAATATGATGATCCTAAGGTAAATGAGAAAAAGGCTTAAAGCATGAGGTATTCCGGCTGTAAAGAAGATGGTACCTCTAAAATGATTGCTCTTGTGTATTTATACAGATACCCAATTTAAGAAGAGCCATACAAAAGTCAGCACTCATTGTTTCAAGGAATATGGGCGCTTTGGTGTTTCGGTGGAGCCACAGGCTGCACGCATAGGAACATTGCTCACATCAGAAAATAGAGCTGGGGCAGGGGTGGGGGTGCTGCTTTCCTTGCACTTACAAAAATACAAACACATGACTGGGTGGTTTTCTCCTCTTATTTCCACTTTGCACAGTTTTTCTGACTCAAGTCTAGCAAGTTTTACTTTTTAAACACAGTATAAATAAATGAAGTAAAACCTACTGCTGTGTTGTCCATTTGTCGCATTTACCTCTTCCACCTCAGGAGAAACAGAAGTGCAATTCTTTTGTTTTAACTGGCTTTGGATTTTTGCAGTGTTTTACTTTAATGGGCAATTTGTTGCTTTGGATGTTGTGCAACTGCCTTTACCAATTTGATATCACAGTGTTGTTTTTTTAAGAGGAAAACTGTCAATATTCAGAACTCTGTGGGGCAACCCATACAGCAGTCCAGTACTGAATGTTTCTCTGTGCTCCATCCTGCCAGTTAAACCCAACCTGTACGATTTTCTAGGTTGGGCTTAGGCTCTCATTGTGCAGACCAGGCTGCGAGTGGTTGAGAGATTATGCATCAAGTTAGAAGTGAATTATCAGTAGAAAAGAAAAGAGTTCTTCCCTTTTCCTACAGTGTTGCTTTCAATTTAAGTAACTGAAATGAATCTAGGTTTAAGAAGTTAAAATTTCGTGCCTGGATTTTCAATGGCAACCTCTCCCTGCCTCTCTCAGCTCCCTGACACTCAAGGCAGGTTCAACATCCCTCCTGCCATAAGTGAAGGTGGGATCTGAGACCACTGAGGAACCTACACATACATCAGCCTATAGAACCTGCTGAGATGCATCCCGAGGTCCTGAGGGAATTGGCTGATGGAGTTGCCAAGCCACTCTCTGCCGTGTTTCTGCAGAGTTTGGTGATTTACTGTAATTTTTCCCTTCTGGAATGCAAAATGGCAAAGGTGCCTAGTGATGCCCTTTTCCTTAGGAACACTTTCCCACAGGACCTCACATGGGCTGTGTTAGAGAGCAGGGAGAGTGCTCACATGGATGTACATCTATCACGTGCACTCAGAGTACATTTTCTATAATGGTGCTGTTTTCATTAGTGCCTCTGCCTGTAATGAAAAGGAAAATTAAAAGAGGCTGGTTGGATGGAAGCAAATAATGGCCAGCATATGCTTTGTTTTATTCATCTAATTAAAAGATCAGTAAATAACAGTAGCAACTCTAGTCTTGTGTTCACAGTCATGGTTTGTACCAGTGACACAGCTATTTAAATACTGATTTAAAAGTAAGGAGCAGGAAACAGCTTTAAACAGAGGATAAATATTGTGTATTGTTTCTGCAAACAAGCAGTGCGATGCTGTTTATTTTAAAGGTTTATATTTCTTATATGCTGTGTGATGCATCGTGGTTTACTTGGGAAGAAGCTTGTCTTGCTGACGTTTGCTTCAGAACTTACAGAGCTTCAGCATCTGTGTTTTTTGACGATTATGGCATTCTCCACTTGCATGTCAGTGACTAGTGGTGAACCAAATTTGAGATAGATTTATTATCTGTATTCACACCTGAAATGGGAAAATAAATTCTCAAGTCTAAGTTTCTTTGACTTTTCTTGCATACCACCCTTTTTAGTATTTTCTTTCCAAAAGACAGACAAACTGACGGGGTGCGTGTGTTTCTCTTAGGTGTGACATGAAGCTGAATCACACCAAGAGCTGGAGACAGGCTGTGGTGACTGGCTCTCTGCTGCTGGATGCAGCTGCGTGTCATAAAACCCTCTGGAGTTGTCCGTTCTTGCCAGTCCATACACAGGCCCATAAGATTTCATGTGCTCCGTACATCACAATATTCACGAGGCTTTTCATATCAGGCCTGAGAATTAAAAGGGTTTAGTTTTTGAATTTTGTCTGGAAGCAGGTTTGAATAAAATCCAGATTTGGGATATCTGTCTCCAAAGTGCTCCTTCATGTCTAAGTCATGACTATGCTGAGTTTTCTGATGTTAAAGCTTGACGGTAAATGCCAGCCTAAATGGTGACCAGGAGGAAGCAGACATCACTAACACACCTCGACGGTACAGTGTAGACTGCAAAGTATTGAGTTTGTAGGAAATGCATCTAGATTTTAATAGCACAAAACCATTCTGTGCTGCTCTTGCATCCTCCGTGTCTTCTTCTAAGCATTGTGTTCCAAAAGCCTTTGGCAAAGGCTGGGGACTGGTACCTTTGACCAAGGAATACAGCAGCAGCTGAAATCAGGAGAAGTGGAATAGCACATCTCTACTCTCCTCAAGTTTGAATGCAGAATTTGGAACACAGCATAGTTTAGGACGTGAAGCTTTGTGGTTGGAAAGATTAGGATATACAGTATTTTCCAGTGTACCTGGAAAAAAATAAAATCGATAAAATCGAAGACTGACTACATAGGCACTGGTGTTGTTAGACTGGGGCAACGTAAGGAGACACAAAAATTGTAATTGCGGGAGTAATAAAATCCACAAGTGTTTGAATATGTTTTTCCTTTTGTAATAGGTGATAAGTCAGTATTTGCATGAATCCCTGGTCTAAAGAACCATTAACTTCCCATTTTAACCTTCTAATGGTTTATTCCGCTAAGGCAAGAGTCAAGACAAGAAACATGATTGTTTAACACCAAGAATGCTTTTCTTTTTATTTTGAAATTTCAGGAGCTCCAATTTCAAAGACTTACCAGAGAACTGGAGGTGGAAAGGCAAATTGTGGCTAATCAGCTAGAAAGATGTAGGCTTGGAGCAGAATCACCAAGTATCGCCAGCACAAGGTACCAGTCCTGATGACTTCACTTTCATATGTCCCATAAACTAAAGGGCTCTTTAGCGGTGCTTATGTCCAACATACATACATTTCACTGGTGGCTGTTCACCTTCCATTGATATCTGGAGTATAAAACATGCAGATTTGCTATTATAGGACAGTTGAAAGGGGCCTCTAATTATTGATTACATTTTCAGTAGAGCGTTTGTAAAGCTTTAATTTCTCTTTAAATCTGTTGAATTTTACTTATAAGTTTTAGGCAAAGAATAATACAGTAAATTTATACATCTTTCTATCGAAGTGGCAATGCAGTAATCCAATTACTATCTTTTTCCTGAATTAACTATCTAGTTTCATCCAGCTTTTCTGATATATTTTCTGCTGTTATAGTTGTTGTCAGGGAACATCTTGCTATAAGTGTATCATGAGCATCTTTAAATAGCATGAAAGACACCTGATGTATTTCACATACAATAATAACCATAACAAAGCATTTTGTTCATGTTTCGGCTGTAACTAGTAGACTGATTCTTTAGGGGGTTTTTAATTCCTTCACGAACTTTTAAATATAAATGTATTTGAGCAGTCATTCATCTCAGTCGTATCAAATGGTTGGTAACTCTTCGGTCTGAAAGCCTCGATAACAATGTGTGTTCTCTTCTGAAACATTTATACCTGCATATCGGGTTCCAGCAGACTTCGCGTTAGCCTATACATAGAGAGCATGGTCTGAATGTTGGTGTTTCTTGCATTAAATAATGTTTGTTTCTATATTTTCATCTATAAACTTGAGTATCATTCTGAAATGTTTCCTTCTGTGGCCATAATAAGTATTTTTGCAAGTTAAATGGGAAGTTGTTCGTACAGAAACATGCGAAACAGGAGGCAATCAGTTAAAATTAAGAAGTCCACTATGCGGTCTGACGTAGTTTGTTTTATAGACCTACCTACTTGACCCGAGTGGTTGTTTAACAGTGATGTTGCTGGCATGAGAACCTTTGTTTAATAACCTTTGGAATATTCAGAACGAGTCCTTGGACAGGATGACTATTTTATACCCTTCACACAAAGGAAAAGATTTTTCTAGACCTCAAGTCCAGAGAATTCCACATACGAAAATCACCAGAATTAGCTCCTCCCACAGAGAAACCGTGTAGTTGCTGATGTGGTATACAATTATCTACAAGTATCTACCCAACAAGCTAGCTCCTATACTTCTATCAAATACTACCACTTACCAAGGTGGAAAACATAATTTATGGTACCATTGAGTCATGTCGTCTTTTGACTGCTTCCTTATAACTGAATTAGGTTTGTTTGTATGAAAAAAAGATGATGAGGGGGAGAAAATACCACCACCTAAATTGGTTTGTGGTGTGCTTTGGTGCAAGTACCTTTGTGAATCTAGGTAAACTCTTCCAGCTCTCATTTTCTGGGCCGTAACTTTTCCATACTTACTAATAAAATATTTTACACATTTAAAACAAAAACTTAATTCTATTCTTAGTTCTTACAGACACTTCTGTATTTCGACCATTGTTCCTATTTTTCTAAGTGTCCTTAGCCCAGCTGCCCCTGGTCCTGTATCGATGAGAATGCTGCAGTACGTTACCTTTTATATCAAGGGACATGGGATTAAAGCTGGATTTCAAGAATGTGTTCTGAGTTGTGTGTGTCCTCAGTTATTTTTTTGACCTATTCTTTAACATGGATATCGTTTTTAAGTGATGCGTGAGAAGCAAGGGAAAAAAAAAATCTGTTTGAATTGGATGCTTTAATTTCTTCACAACCAGTTGCTTCCAGTGTGGCCAGAGGAGTTGTGGAAAGAATCAAGGCAGAACAATCTCTCAGAACAGTATCGCAGCTCACACAAATGCAGCAGCAACATCTTTAGCCATAAGGATCTACCTGTGTTCCTCCAAACTGGGTGCTGTGAATGTTTTGCTAAGGCTGGTAGGACATTAAACACGAAGAAGGCATGGAGAGAAGGCTTGGAGGCAGTGCTGTGGTGGGATTGCTTGTGGACAGCCAGCCGCCTGCTGCAGACACACAGAGAGGTTGGGTGTTCAGAAAGAAAGGGGATGTTTCTCTGGGCCAGATGTGACAATTGTCTTGCCAGAGTCTTGCGTAAAACAAAACCAAAACAAAGCAAGCCAATGACAAAAACTGAAAAATGAATCAAAACCGAAACATAAGATGCACGTGTAGTTTTATTTTCACCCTGTCCCTGAGAAGATCAGCAGTGCTTCAAAGACAGTGCTTTAAATCCCCTCTCACAGGGTTGAAACTTTTGGAAATGTTTCGTTTTGGAGGCCCAGTTGGAGGTTTTATTGGCAGTGGTGGTGGCAGCAGTGCCTCAATTTACCCCTCCTGCAGCAAGTCCCTGCAGCTGCTGTGGCCTGGAGGCGGAGCAGCTTTGCAGTTGGATGCTGACTTGAAGTTGCGGGTCCTTTCGCAGCAGCACGTGGCTGTCACAGTGGTTGCTGCTCTGGTTCAGGCTATCCCGTGTGTCAGCCAAGCCATCCCACAGAGCCAGCTCATCACCCAGCAGCACAATGCCAGCTCAAGGGAGGTGGTAGTGGCAGCAGGGGAGGAAGGGGAGAAATGCATGGTTGGTACCTTCAGCCAGCTTGAACTTGTGCAGCTTGCACATGGAGCTTCTGAACTAGCCCTCATGGCCCTGAGCCTTAACACTGGCAGGGTGTGTAGTGCAGGCCCTGCAGGTGCACACCAGGATAAATCCATCTGGAGAAGAGGCACTGGCAACCAGACTCTCACCTACTTGAGAGTGCCCAAGAAGGACTCTAATTTCACCAGCGTGGTTCCTTCTGGTCCTTAAGAAATGTATGTGCTGCTTTGTACACACAAACAAAGCAAAACAAGCACAGAAGGTACTCGTAGTTCAGGTTTGTTGATCTGTTGCCTACTATGTTACAAGTATATCATCAGTGCAAGCAGCAGGCAGGAGTAGTTGGCTGTTTGCTCTCGAGAGGAGTGTGAAAGGTGAGCACAAGAGCACATCAGATCCTAAGCGACTGTGGTGGAAAGGATGGAGAAGGAGAAGCCAGAGCATCTTCAGCCCCGGAGTCCAGTGTGGCTTTGTTTTCTTGTGCCTGGAGGTTTCTTGCCTGTTAAAATTATTTCTTCTTTCGATTATTTGTATAAATGGGCATTGTGTTCAGCACTTCTGGAATCTTCCATGGCATCCCATCCACCTTAAAACATCTGAAGAGCCAGAAATGATACGTGATTGGTGTTATGTGTATTAGGTATTTTTACCCGTGTTATACGCTACGAGATTGGAGATGATAGAGTGTGAAAACACTGTGAGTTTCCAGGTATATCTCCTCGCTTTCATGTCGTGCTATAACACGCACGGGTTTCTGTGGAGAGGCCACTGGGCTGTTCCGCCTCCCATCCAAACAGACAGAGCGTTGCTGCCAGCTCACTGTCTGCAGTGTTACTGACTCAGCTGGAATCTCTGTGTGGCGGTGCCTGTGCTGATACAGGCACCTATCAGTGTGTACCGAGGGTCAGTAGTCAGACCCGTGTTGTGGAGCACATCATCTGCCCTTTCAGGGGGGATTTGGCTGTGGGACGCACAGGTGACAGGTTTTTCTCCTGAGTGACCTGGAACTCTGGAGATCCAAGTGCTGTTGGGAACCAAAGATTTCTCATTTGCTAATTTCAGTGTGCAATCCTGCACTGGGGACAGCAGCTTGGCATGAGCACTACAACAAAAGAAAAGTGCATAGCTGGCACACGAAGCCATCAGAGTGCAGGCCCTGTTGGCAGGACATTAAATTAACACTTTTAGTCCTGAGTGTTATTGCTGAGCTTCTGCTCTTGTGAGACCCCACCTGGAATATCGTGTCCAGTTCTGGAATCCGCAACTTAATAAGGATATGGAACTGTTGGAGTGGGTCCAGAAGAGGCCACGAAGATGATCCAAGGGCTGGAGCACCTCTGCTATGAGGACAGGCTGAGAGAGTTGGACTTTTTCAGCCTGGAGAAGAGAAGGCTCTGAGGGGACCTCATAGCGGCCTTCTAGTGCCTGAAGGGGCTACAGGAAAGGTAGGAAGGGACTTTTTACGAGGGCCTGTAGCAGATAGGACAAGGGGGTATGTCTTTAAACTGGAAGGGGGAACATTTAGATTAGATGTTAGGAAGAAATTCTTCATAAGGGTGGCGAGATACTGGCACAGGTTGCCCAGACAAGTTCCACTCCCTGGAGGTGTTCAAAGCCAGGTTGGATGGGGCTTTGAGCACCCTGATCCAGTGGGAGGTGTCCCTGCCCATAGCAGGGGCATTGGAACTCGGTGATCTTTGAGGTCCCTTCCAACCCAAACCATTCCATGATTCTATAATAATGTGCCTGCCTGAAATCTTCCGAGTTTTGTAAAATCAAATGTATTTCCTGGCAACTAGGATGGTTTCTTTTCTCTGCTTTATGTAGTAGCTATTCATCTTTTCCCAATGCCAACTGCCACGTGGTGTGCACTTTCTGTAGCAGTAGAAAGTATTCCAGAGTTCTTTGTGCACTCTGTGGCTGGGTGCTGCAGACTCACTGGAAGCTGGAATATAATAATTTTGTTCTCACAAAGTGGGATAATCTTATAAGGCGTGTAAAGAGAGCAAGAAGTTTTGCTTGACGGCCATCTCATTAAGCTGTGTGACTTTTGTTCCACTTGAGGAGCAGGAACATGTGAGGCACATCCAAACCGTGCGCCGCCCCCGCGCCCAGGGCGCCGCGTGGCACGCAGCGGCAGGTTTGTCCTGACAAGACTGCTCAGCGAGCAGACCTGAGGTATTTATCCATACAGGCACAGGTTTCACTTTGTGTGATGGATCAAACACTCCAGTGTCTCCAGAAGGTGTACTGGAAATTGCCAACATGGATTACAATAAAAAAATACATTGCATATCTTGCAATAAAAAAACTTTCATGGCAAATTATAAGCTCTGTGAAAATGACCTTTGGAAAATTAGTATGTGCTTTTGGGGCAGCACAAGGGAAGGAATCACAGTAATTCAAACAACTGATTTATTTATCTATTTATTTTTTTATGCTAATAGTACACTTACTGAAAATTTGAAAACAAATCAATTAAAGGCTACAGCAAATTTAAAAGAAAGTGGGAGAAGGTATATGGAATCTTCTCTGCAGAGCTTCCGCATATGATAAACCAGGGCTGAAATGTATTTGACAGAATTTAGTAAAGTAAGGAATAATTTTAAATCAAGATCTCCTAGATGGTCACAGTAGAGCTGTTGGAATATTTTGGGCGCAGATCATTAGAAGTCCATTTACCCTGCAGTTTAGAAGAAGTAATGATTAATTCCATCATTAGCAGCTAATGGATCTACTTGCCCTATTAAGTGAGAACACCAGTCCTCGGCTGAGCCAACGCGGAGGGTGCTGAGCGCACGGAGGAGGTGCCCAGCTCTGCGGAGGGTCAGGAACTCCTTTTGCTAGAACTGAGTCCGTGCTGTGGCTGGTGTAGGCACTACAGTTCTTCCCGAGTGTATTATAAATCTTCTTTACTTTAGCTGTGGAGTTTCTGCTCTCTGTATTACGAATAATTACATGAAACAACTCGAGGTCTGTTTGATTACGCTTTAGGCTGAACTGATATCTGGTGCCCTTGGTTTGGGAACTTGAGAGGGGGCTGCATGTGCTTTGTTCTCCTGTCTTTAGAAAAGTTTCATGGAGTGTTTCCTCCTCTTTACACTTGACTTAACCATGAAATACCCTTCCTTTAAAATTGTCTTAGGAAATTAACTTATTTTTTCTTATCTTTCATTTCTGCTAATACCCTGGGCAGGGGGAGAAGAAAGATAAAAACAAGAACAGCCCATAGGACTGTGTAACATCAGCAAACCTTCAGGATTTGTTGGTGTTTTCCTCACAGCTTGGTTCAGATTTGTGTTTTTGTCTCGCATGTCAGGTAGAAGTTTCCATTGCTGCCTTTCCTACTAGTTTGTACAGTTCCTTACCTGCTTAATTCAGGTCTTTGGGCAGGCCTGGGAATGTTAATACAGTAGGAATCATGTTTGTGGGTAGTTTCAGTAGTGGTTAAGGTGGACACACGACCTTTGATGTGGATGCGATACGTGCTGCATGTTTTCTAGGTTGTAGTTCTACCAGATGACTCAGGAAGCATCTTAGGGTCCCCTGCGCTAACTTTTAGGATCTAGAGAGTCACTGTATTTCCAGTCAATCCATCATTTAATAAGGGTAATTAAGGTGTTTAACTTTGTGAGTGGGCGATCAAAAGCACATTGAGATACAGAAGCCATCATTTCCAAGTCTCCGATGTTGAACTCTGTCTCCTTCCTTTGACATCTATTTTTGCATGTCTGAACTGAAAATTAATGAAATTTGCTCTAAGTTTCTTGTTAGAGCACCAGTATTCCTGTTTTTGTCTGTGGTTTACCCAGATGATGAGCCTTTCTGATATTTTGTCAGAGATTTTCAATGCAATTTGTTGATATTCAAGTATGAAAAAAAAATGTGATAGTTTACTGATGAGTTGCTCTGGTGATAAACTGAAGAGTGATTGTTTGATATTGACTTGAGCTGCATATATAGATACATGTTGTCTTACCCAGTAGTGGACTGGGCTACAGAGCAGGGTTGTTTTGACTATGACTGTGGATAGCACACGCTACAGGTGGAGGTGCAGGAAGTGACTGTGGGTCAGTGCAATCACAGTGACTGCTTGCAGGAGTGCTTGTGTATGATGTGAAGTCTCTAGTGACCAGTTGTGGCCAATCAGGTGTACTTGTTAGCCTATTGCCCTCAGAAAACGCTTGCAGTACTGCAAGAGCAACAGTGTCCTGATGGTTACTGCAACACACCATTTTGCTAAAACGATATTGGAAGCACTGTTAATGCTCTCTGAAGACAGTCAGACATGCCCAAGACCTGCCTTGTGAATTTCTACTTTGCAGGAACAATGGGCAGTGTAGACGATGGGTGTCACGGAGCCAGCTGGCCAGCACAGGGCTGCAGGGTGGCCACAGCATTCTGCGTTCCACAGGTCTGCTGCTCCCCCTGCCCCGCTGCCTGCCCCGGCCATCTGGCAGGCCCTGTCGCTCCTCAGCCTTGAATGTCAGGCCAAAAGAGCCTCCTCTGGTGCAAGTGACCACCTTTGGGTGCAGTGTTCCAGAATTCAATTCATACCTGGAATGCTGGTGCTCACCTGTGCCGGCTGAGAACAGCCAGTGGGGTGTATGACCACTTAGAATCATAGATTCATTGAGATTGGAAAAGACCTCTAAGCTCATGCAGTCCAACCATCAGCCCGACCCCACCGTGCCTACTAAACCATGTCCCCAAGTGCCACGGCCACATGGGTTTTTTTAACCCCTCCATGGATGGAAACTCCACCACTGCCCTGAGTAGCCTCTGCCAGTGCTTCACAACTCTTTCAGTAAAGAGATTTTCCCTAATATCCAATCTAAACATCCTCTGGTGCAACATGAGGCCATTTCCTCTTATCCTATCTCTCGTTACCTGGGAGAAGAGACCAACACCCACCTCACCACAACTACCTTTCTGGGAGCTGCAGAGAGCGATGTGTTCTTCCCTCAGCCTCCTTTTCTCCAGGCTAAGCAACCCTAGGTCCCTCAGCTGCTCCCAGAACCCCTGGGCTCCAGCCCCTTCCCCAGCTCTGTTCCCCTTCACTGGACATGTTCCAGCTCCTCAATGTCCTTCTTGTACTGTGGGGCTCAAAACTTGCTCTTGGTGGCAGAGCAGTTCTGTTTTTGTGTGTGCAGGCGTGTTAATGAAATCAAGAAGATACCTATTAAAAAAAATGAAGGCTGAAAATTGCCTCGTTGAGTTAAAATATTTGTGAGAGCTCCGGCTAACCTGTGTGAATGAGAAAAGCAGAAATAGGAAATCTTGTTACATTGATTTTAATAGTTCACAGTGCCTATAATGTGTATTACAAGGGTATGGGGTTCAATATAGGCCATTTTATTAGAAAAAAATCCCCTATACCAAGAATTTACAGTTATACAGAGCTTTAAGCCTTCACACTGCATATAATTCTGAATGTGTTCTTGATGTAGAGATTTAAAATGGAAAATAAAGGACAAGTAAAACAGTACATTCACTCCTACCAGGCACTGCAGTTCTGGCTGGCGGCTCTGCACGAGCAGCGAGCATGAATCCCTGTGAACAACCCATTTCCTAGCAAGTGCCTGACAGAACAGATGTATTCCAATGGTGGAAGCATAGCCAAGTGATAAACTCCAGCACTAAAAGAATACGTGTGAAGTACATACAGTTTCAACAGTTCTATATTTAGCTTTTACAGCTCGTCACCGTTTTAGAAATATTTAATAAACAGTGCTTAATTTTTTCAGCCGTTGCCTTTTTTGCTGACAGCAGGGGTTTGTTCAGGGAGAAAAGACAGGGAGTTGAAATCATCACTGGTCTCTCAGGTGGTACTGTTTAAATCAGAAATAGGTTTCTTCTTAGGGAACACTTGCTATGATAAGAGGCTTAAACTCTTCCATGTCATAGAATCATAGAATCATCTGGTTGGAAAAGACCTTTGAGATCATCGAGTCCAGCCGTACCTGGCCACTTACTAAACCATGTCCCTGAGAAACTCCTCAACCCATCTTTTAAACACCTCCAGGGATGGGGGCTCAGCCCCCTCCCTGCACAAGAGGTATGTAGCAAAGAGGATTCAAGTCAAATGTCCAGTCTAGAGACTGAAGATCATAGTCACGTTTACGTAGTTTTTGAAAACCAGCATAGTGCTTAAGATGTGTTAGCAGCAATTGGGAATGTGCAGTTCTCTTTATTGTCAGTATTGCTCCTTTAGCCTTGCTCTCTCTGCACAGCCCCAGTTGGAGGCCAGACTGTGGCCTCCGCCAGCAGTTTCTGCCTTGGAGTCCTTGAGCAGTTCCAGCCATTCTGCTGAGACAAATGCTGACCACCTTTTCCAGCTGGGAAACCCAGAGCTGTGAGAAACCCAAACAAACAAAACAGAAACAAACCCAAACAAAAGAATTCAGATCCTTAGGAAACAGAAACCAGGAAAAAAAACTGCAAATGTTCAAAAAAAGCAAGAAGTGGCTAGATTGGTTCCAGCAGTTTGTGTGCACGCCTCATCCTCAGTTACCAAACATTTGTGTTACTGGCTGAAAAATCAGTGTTACAGTGGATGTGTTTCATATGCCCTTAGAGAAGATCTATGTTTTCATTTCACTTATTCTGCGTGCTCTAACGAAGCAGATTGAGAGAGGAAGAGAAGATGATTTTAATGTAGGTGACCATCTGTCTGATATTTTATCTGTGCTTTCCTTCCAATTAAAAATAGCTGCTGTACTGGGATAGTATTTATCCCTAACTTCTTTAATTGAAAACTATATCATACCAAACTGTTCTGGAAGAAAGTTATTAGTTCTGCGCATCTACCCTACTGACTCAGTTCTTTCTCAAGGAGAACAGTGGGCTAAAATGAAGTGTTTTCCAAAGTGTGGTGCACCACACACGGGTTCTCTAGAGATAGCTATGTGTTACTGTCAGCATAAGAGGTGCAGCATAAGGACTGGCTGATGGCTGCACCTTGGTGGTGTAGTATCTGACCTCACTGGTTTTTAACCAGTGGCATAAAAGACGTTGGACTGTCTTATCAAAGCTGAGAGGTTTGGTGACTTGAAAACATTTCACGCGCAAGGTGACAAAACGAGATGATAACTGTCAGTAGGTGGTAAGTGCTTGGCTTCTGCAAAAATCATTTCGTAAGAATTAAATTAACAAGTTGAATTGTTCATGTAGTAGCTTTCTACTTATGACTCATAGTGAGAGCAACTTTTATCATCCCTAAGTCCTGTACATGTAAAGGTCAGCTGGCCAAATGTGCTGGGTGCAGGTGTAGCTGGGGTTTTGATAATCTTTCTGTATGTGAGAGTGAGGTGTTTCTGTAGGCTCAGCGCTTCTTACCTTTGCCACCACCACAGACTGGTGTCATCTCATCATACAGAATTGAGTTTTCACAGTCTGAGGAATGAAGTAAAAGGTGAAGAGTTTAAAACTTGTAGTTTAAGCAGGACGAGAATGCTGGGGCCAGTGCTCACAGTGTTTGTGTTTCATCGTTGCAGTGGAGCAGAGTATCAATGATTAGGCTGACAGTAAGTGATTAAAGAACCCGTTATAGCCACGTTTGCTCAGTGAAGAGTAAAGAATATACTCTGTATAGAATTCACATAGATTAACACTCAGAACTCAGCTTTCAATAATTAAAATTCATTCAGTTTTATATAAATTCTTTTTAATTCAGTACCAGCTTTAGTACAGATTTCCTCATAAACTTTTAACAATAGAAATATTTTAAAAGTTTCATCAAAATAGTTATAAGATCCGGTTTGCAAGCAAAAACCAGTAAAGTTGCACACAACTGACTTTGACATGTAGTTGTAATCCCCAAAACTGGAGTTAATGCATCAGTTAGATTTCGATGGTAATGTACTGGAAATGAGAGCGGGGGTTAACTTGTTATTTAAATTGATTGAGCTTTAGCTCCAGGCTGTGCAGGAAATCAGATTTGGTGATCAGGGCGCTCTCACTGCTCTGGAACAGCGTGGCAGTGGTGGTGAAGTTCCTTTGCTGCCCAGTCCAGGTGTCTGTGGACCCTCCTGTCTTTTCACAGAGCTGGCTGGCTGGTGTGCCACCTTCACCTGGTCTGCTTTTCTGCCAAGAGAGTTGTAACAGCTTGAGAAATCAGGATGCGTAGCTGTTTCCCGCCTCCTGGTACCTGGAGGCTATGACCACTTTCCTGAAATGCCTCTGCAGGTTCTGTCATGCAAAGTCTGGGTTTCTTTAGATCCTAATTTGAACTGCACCACTAAGGGTGTTTGAAACCGATCTGCCTGACTGCGCTTGGGTGGGTGGACAGGGTTTTCATGGTCACAGTAGCCAGGCTCTGGGGAGGTGGATGCTGGTTGTGATAGAGTTGAGTTCTTGAACTGTCCTAGGGAAACCCACAGTGTGACATTCTGTGGAACTGGCTGCTTTTCCCATTTTGGCATGTAGTTTGATTTTGTTTATGTGTTTGTTTGGTGTTTGTGATGATGGACTTGTGTTCCAGCACTGCCAAATGATTTCCTCTTAGTCTAAACCAAAGATATTTGTGCTGGGACAAGGTGGTCCCTTGGGAAGGAGCACATGCCTGGGAGAATTCAGGTAGGCATCGGAACGTGTTGAGTCTATGTTTGAGCACCTTGCTCTCCAAGAGGCTCAGAAACATGGTAGAACACAGTATAAAAACGATATGAAACTACTGGAGAGTGTGCAGAGGAGGCCACAAAGCTAATGAAGGATGTAGAGGAGAAATCATATGAGGAGAGGCTGAAGTCACTTGGTCTGTTCAGCCTGGAGAAAGGACACTGAGGGGAGACCTCCTGGCCGTTTACTGTTTCCTCACAAGGGGAGGAAGAGGAGCAGGCGCTGAGCTCTTCTCTCTGGTGACCAATGATAGGACCCGAGGGAATGGCAGGAAGATGTGCCAGGGAGGTTTAGGTTGGACATGGGGAAGAGGTTCTTCCCCCAGAAGGTAGTGGAGCACTGGAACAGCTCCCCAGGGAAGCAGTCGTGGTGCCAAGCCTGACAATATTCCAGAAGCATTTGGCCAAAGCTCTCAGACACACGGTGTGACTGTTGGGGGTGTCCTGTGCAGGGACAGGAGTTGGACTCAATGATCCTTGTATGTCCCTTCCAACTCAGGTCATTCTATGATTCTATGAGAACACAAAGCAATTTCTGAGGGAGATGTGTCTGGAGAGGCTCAGGCTAGAGGCCAGCTCGTCACCTGTGTTTCTGTACGCTAGACTTCAGTCTATATAATGCTCCACTTTGTGTGCAGGCAAAAGAAAAAACTAGGAGCATCACAAAAGACACGGAAGTTGGAGACTGAGTGAAAGAATAGCCAGTACGGAGGCAAATTCCGTTACTGCCTAGGTATGAATTTGACTTTCAGACACTTGAAGCCTGCATTTGAATTCTCAGTTTTCTTTAAATTTCACTGTCATTGTAGTTTAGTTTGTGCTAGTACACAAGTTTAACACTCTCTTATACACAAATACTTCCTTTCCAAAGAAAGCTTCTAAATCATTGTTTTATTGTAGAAAATACGTATCTAATTCAATAAGTTCATATTGCTGTGCTGAAGTTTTGTAGTTGGTAGCTGTGTTAGAAGGAAGGAAAACGCTAACTCAGAAATAGATACATCTTACCCAAAAGCACAGCTTCATGCTGGTGTTTGGCTGTCATAAAATGTAATGGATGTGCCTGTTTTTCCTTTAAGTGGGTTTTTGTTTGGCAAATACCAGTTTATAACCATTGCAAAAATGACTTAATATTCAAAGTTTGATACTTCATATGTAGAGTGAGGAAATAGTCTATGTAATTTTATGGAAAAATGTATTTGATTTTAATAATACCTGGATGCATTTTGCGTTTCTCTACAAAGATGGTCGTGCTATCAAAATGTGGAAGGCCATTACCTCCTAGGAGAAACAAACTGGATAAGATAGTTTAGTATAAACTAGTTACCAAGAGGCATAGGAGTTTACCCTATGCATCAGAGTTCTCCCTGGAAAACTGTGAACGAAGTAACAGTGAAACCTGTCAGTCTGTTCCTGTCCATTCTGTTCAAACTGTTTCTCTGTGGAAGCCGAGTGCTCCAGGGCTGTGATTCCCAGCCTCCCTTCCTTTGCAAATGCTCACATCTCTCTTGGTGTATTTGCTGCCGGCTGTCCCCGTGTGACTGTGTGCTCATTGTGTGCTGTCGTGGTTGCACCATTGCACCTTCTGTAGGGAGCACATCCCTTGCTCCTACCTCTTCTCTTGCAGACAGGTCATGTACAGTAAGTCAGAGAGTGTTCCCACTGAACGAGATCAAACTGAAATCACTAATCAGGCGTAAAGCTCTGAAACTTGATCTGCCGGGGGCTTGTACAGTTTTGTATGCTTTGGTTAAAAAAATGAAAAATATAAATCCAAAGTAGCCACATGGTTCATGTTTGTGATGATTGTTTTTCTTCCTGCAGCTCCACTGAGAAGTCATTTCCTTGGAGATCATCAGGTATTACCTTTTATGTGTACATTATGCCTTAAGCCCAACAAACTGCATTTTCTTGACACTCATTGCTTGTTTTGAAATGAGCTGAACATTAGCAGCAGTGCTTACATATCTTTGTCAAGTATCTTTTCTGAAGTGTAACTTCAATATCCCCTTCCTCATACATGAAGAGACTTGTGGTTCCTCTGTTGTCGTCAGGGTTGTCCTGGCTCAGAGGTATTGCAGGTACTGCTCTTGCACCTTTTTGTGCCTTTACCTTGTGTGGGCTGTGACCGTAACAAAAGCCTTGTGCATTGAGTCTGCTTTGCAATTAATGCTGGAATATGTTTTGAGTCTTCCCCTTGGCAGGTAAGGATCGTGATGAAATAGTCTGTGTTTGAACCTTGAGATCTGATTTTGTTTTTACAGATATACGTACTTAACTGAGAAAATCTCCAAAAATGTGAGGATACAGGCAGTTTAAATCTCTCCAGCAACTGCTGTACAAGGAGTAACCCACCATAGTTATCTGCTTGTTCAAACAAGCGTATTCATCATTATGATAATTGTGACTATTTTAGACTAATAATTCTCTCAAACTATCTGTTTTCCCTTCCTGTTTTTGTTGTATTCAGAGCCTGAGCTCTTAAACTTGTGTGTAATTGTGCTCACACGGGTTCAGTTGCCATCATGGTGTCGCCTCAGCTGAGGTGGGGGCACACATCAGCTTTTTCCTTTGTTTTGAATCAAACATTCCCAACAGCTGACTTGTCTGGCATTTACATCGTACCGGTCATGGTGGTACTTTGCAGGTATTCTTTTAGCCATGTTTTTAAACAGAAGTCAGATTTGTTTTTTCAAGTAATTGAGAAATCAGTTTTACTGATTATTTCAATGTGAGAAGTAATTTTATGGTATTTTTTTTAATCACATTATCTCCCCTCATTCCGGGATGTTCCCAGTCATAGTTCACAACTGGTAACAAGGCCTTCTGAAAGATCCCAGTCATCATTTTACTGATTTATCTCATCCTGTTGCATTCCATTTCTTCATTTCCTCCCCAGTTTTCCCTGTAACTTACTGTTTGCTTGTTGTTTGTTTTCCTCCTAGACTTTTTGTTAATTCCTCACTTTCTTTCTTTCATCTATCCTGCTGATAATGTTATTTTATCCTTTAATTCTCTATTCCCTTTTGCGTATTTTTTTCATTTAGAGGTATCCTGTGCACATCTTTGCTAAGAAGTCACTTAAGACTTGGCAAAAAATCATCTTTCTCTTTCAATACTGTACACATTAATATAAACCCAGATGCTGTTTCTCACATCTTCTGTATCTGAAGTAAGGCCTTTCCTGAGGGGTTGCTCGAAAGTGGGCAGGTTCAAAAAAAAAAAGATTTTTTTGCATAGAATTTTCTACTATACATTTCATTTAATGCTTACATTTATGTTGTGACTGCAGCATGATTGCAGGTTTTACTTGCTTACAGGCTCACTCCAGCTTTATTCTGAAGAACTGTCACTAGGTGATGCTTTACCAACTGCAGTCTGAAAAACACTAAAATTAGAGATGAATAAAAACACTCCCTTCAATCACCTTTTTTCCTGACAGCAGTTGATATCAAAAACCAGCAGTAGGTGCTGTGATAAGATGTGAGCATAATTGTAATTGCTTTGTGGATCAGTAGAGTTATACAGGATTTTTAACAGAAATATAAAATGATATTGTTCTGCAGATGCTTCTAAACAGAATATTAGATCAGCAGCCTCCAGAAAAGGGTTGTTATTTATTCAGGGCCCTCTCCTCATGATTTATAGTAGAGAAGAGAGACAGAAAGACAACAATTAATTTCATTGTGCATTCTTGCCTTTACTGGACAGCCTAAACAATCTTTATTTTTTAGCATTGTGACAGCATTGCTTGGTGGCCAACATGTGATGGGAGTGAGGTTTTGGCCCAGACCTCTGTCCTAGGGACATCTGTACGGCACTGCACAATTGAACGCTATTCTCCCTTGGTGTTTCTCCCCAAACTGGTTATTTGTCAGTTTGACATTGATTCAGTGTCGTGTAATATCCAGTAACTACCATAACAGGGCCTTGTACTATTTAAACAACAAAGACTGAAAATTAAAATATTGAAATTGAATATAATTATCATTTAAATGTCCCAGGCCTGCAAGTATTTTATTCTAAAGAATACGTAATCCCCACCGATGTCTGTGGTGACCGATTCAGCGTAACAGGAGCCGTGGACGTGAGTTATCTCAGTGCTGGTTCTCTGCATCATTTCTAGGATACTGATGGTTAAATTAATGGAAGTGTACTAACACATCTTATTAAATCTTAATTAAATTTGGTCATAATACTCCTATTATAGAAAATTAATTTGCATCAAATTCTACCAGATGTTTTTGACCCCAGGATGTTTTTTACTGACAAATAACTGTGCTGGCTGCCTGCCATTTCTGAGATGTATTGATTATTTTAATTTTTGTTTTAAGCTGGTATTTAAGCATTGTTCCAGCATTCCTCATACTAGCAATTAACGGGTAATGTTTTTAGTGTGAGTGTTCCCTTATGACTAATTCTGCAAACGGTGAGGCACCAGTGTTCTGTGAGCAGCTATTTGTAAAGCCAGAGTGTTTCTCCCTGTCGTGGTAGGTCCAGATCCTGTATGGGTTTTATTCCTCTGCTGAAGGATGCTGCAGTAACAGCTGTTGGCATGAAGCAGTGGCAGAGTTTATAGTGTAGACGGTTGCTCCTTGGCGCATTCCTGCTGGCTTCCACTCCAGGCTCACTCATATGTTGCTTTGGCAAGTGTTTGCCTCTCTGATGTGACCTTCAAACATAACCCATGTTTGCTGCTGCACCTCTGCCACCTGTTCCTCATCAATGGGTGCAACATGTTGGCAATGGAATGCTTATCATGTCTGTCAAAGTAATCTTGATTCTATTTTTCTTGTTGTTCCGTATCACCGTCTTTGTCTTTTTTTCCTGTGTTTGAGGTTTTCCTTTCTCTTCTGTACTTTCTCCTGTGCTTTGTCCTGTGTGTGATGACACTGCCCTTCACTGTCTATGAAGTTCAGCCAGTGTCCTTAGAATTGAAGTTAGCTTGAGAGTTGTTAAAAAATAATTTGGCTAATAGTAGGCAAAGTAAAAAATGTATAAAATTTGCGGTAGCTTTTGCTACTCGTACACAAATGGGTGAAATTCAACTGGGCCTTTTGCTTAGGAAGCTTTTGGGATCATAGGGCCCTAAGATAAGTGCCAGTTGTCCTCTGTGCACTGCAGCTCAGGTGCACAAGGCTTCTGCTCTGCAGGGTACATGTCCTAGGGAATCAGTCACGTTCATTAACGTGGGTTGGAATGGACATCTGAAAAATTAGAATTGTTGAGCATCGTCAAAACCACAGGAAAGAAGATTCTCGGACATGACTATTAACCTTCCTTTCATTTAGTTTAGGGGATGATACTGCCTGCCTGGAGACTCTGTTTATGTTAGAAGTGAGTTCCTTATAAATGTGTGAGAAAGTTATTGTTATTGAACTTGAAGGAAACTGCCGTATGAAACGCTGGATTTATCTAATGAATTTATTCTTTCAGATCCTCCGACCAGCAGTGTAACCAAGCCCCAGGGGTCAGAGAGTGTTCATGCCAATGCCTATGACATTAGGACAGAGCCAGAACAAGGGAACCTCTACTCACCAGAACAGACATCTCTCCATGAAAGTGAGGGTCTGTTGTGTGCACTTTAACTATTGGAATATATCTCTGTGTGGCTCTGTAACGATGTAATGCAGTTCTGAATGCAACAGATGACTAAGTTATAGAGTGCTTTATTTTTGTGAAGTTGTTTGATGCGTTTGTTCTTATGCTGGCTTCATATCTGCAGGGTCTGTAGGTAACTCCAGAAGTTCAACACAAATGAATTCTTATTCCGACAGTGGTTACCAGGAAGTTAGCAGTTTCCATAACAGCCAAAACTTGATCAAACCAGAAGCCAGACAGCAGCATTCCCTGGTTGGAACTGCTAATAACCATTTGGTGAGAAGCTCGCGAGCAGAAGGGCAGACGTCAGGCCAGGTATGCTCAGAATAGTACACTCAATCTGCAATGTCTGTAACGCAGTTACCTTTGCATAGGCTGGAATTGATGATGTTAGATTACCTTCTATTTCACACCTTAGTTAAAAAGCAGAAGCAAGTTGCAGCAAACACAGGCATGTTTGCTGAGATCCACGTGCGTGCAATCTGGTTCATTCTCTGCAGGTGACATTTCGTGAAATTTCTGAGGACTCCTGATTGCAGCGTGTGCTGTTGTATAATATCAAGGAAGTATCACTCACTCAGAATTTAGCCTGTATCTACACATAGTGCTTAAAGGAAGATGTTATTTGTGCTCCTGTACCCTCTACTCCTTCTGGGGTTTTCCCTTCCTTTTCCGTTAATCAGAAGGGTAGTGAATAACTGACAAGAGCTTCATTAGCTGTGCTAGAACTCTTCCCATTTCTGTTCTGAATTTCTGAAGTGGCAGAGGAGTGAGGAAAGAAAGCATAGGTGCGTATTAACATAGAAAGCCAATTAAGAGTGAGGAAAGGATGATTTTTTAATGTTAAATTGTCAGTTTATATATTAAGAAATACTGATTAGAAAAAAATTAGTAGCAAAACTGGAATGAGTTAGGTTTAGGGTAAAAGCTGCTCTTTAGCTGCTTTTATAGATTGATATGATGCGTGCATTTCTTGTTGGCTGCTCTGTCTTATGGGAGAAAAGTAGCCACAATGTGGCCTAAATGATGAAACTAATGAATGTTTTTGTTTTATACAGCCCTCAGTGAATATTGCTGCCAACCGAGTCATGAGACGCGTCAGTTCAGTCCCATCCCGAGCACAGTCTCCTTCTTACATGGTCAGCACAGGCCTTTCCCCTTCCCGAGGCTCGCTGCGAACGTCTCTGGGTAGTGGGTACGGGTCTCCCTCAGTTACTGAGCAGAGATCCCTTCCTCCTCACGCGTACTCATCCACCACTCTGCCAGCACAGCGGGCAGCATCCCCGTACACCACACAGAGACCTTCCTCCCCGACCACTGTGCGGCGCGTCGGCTCGGTGACATCCCGACAGACGGCAAATCCCAACGGCGGGACTTCCCAATACCAAACGTCAGTCAGAGTCGGCTCTCCTCTTGCCCTCACTGATGTACAAACCAGAGTAGCTTCTCCATCCCAAACTCAGCTGGGATCTTCTTCCCCGAAGCGTTCCGGCATGACTGCAGTTCCGCAGCATTTGGGAGCAACGCTGCAGAGAACAATGCACGACATGGAGCAGTACGGACAGCAGTACGATATATATGAGAGGATGGTCCCTCCACGCCCAGACAGCCTTACAGGTTAGTAACAAGGTAAAGACACAGTTCTGAACATGGGACAAGCCTACGGTTGTAGAAAAACCGTGAAGCCATAGTTGTTTTATGGGTGAAACATCATGTGCTAGAACGTAATTGTGGTGGATGTATCAAACCAGTTGTCAATACTGATGTCAAGCAGTATTCATCAACCATACCTGAAGCTTACAGTTCTCTTTAATTACTGGATTGCTAGGCATGCATTAAATTAAATCATGTGGTTTAAGTAGCTTGGTGAAACTCTGAGTCTTCCAACCAGAGGCATTTCAGTGTTTTTGAAGATAAAGCACATTTGAATGCATGTGCACTTTACACACCAAGTAGAAGATACGACGCTGGAACTAGTTCTAAGTCTAGTTCTTTCTTTAAACATGTAACTTTGTGCCACTCACTTTTAGTCTTTTTTTCCCCTAAGATTTCTGGGCTATCTCAAAGGAATTCAGCTTAAATTTTGAGTTATGGGTTGTAATATAATTGTAAGCCATTGTAATATCATCTTAAAAGAAAACCCTAAAAAGTAGAATCTAGTCATCTGAGAGGCAATTCTTACTAAGATGCAGTCACCTTACATTTTGGGTTCTCTGTGTGTTACTGATTTTGTTCTGATCTTCATCTTTTTGAGCACAGGCAGGATGATTTTTCAATCAGACCATACGCTCTTTCAAACAGACTGCAGTGTCTATTCTTTCTTTTAAATTATTACAGTGCAGGAAATCCCCAAATACTTTTGTTCCCCAGCAAAGGTGCACCGTGTCTCCTCCCTCACCTCTGTTTACCAGACGAAGTGATCTACCGGTTTGATAAGAATGGAATCAGGGATGGGGCCTTGAGCAGCGTGATCCAGTTGGAGGTTTCCCTTCCCATGGCAATGGGGTGGAACTGCATGGGCTTTGAGGTCCCTTCCAATTCAAACCATTCTGTGATTCTTTGAATCAGTGTGAAGCGAAAGGCGATTTAGGAGTTGAAATGAATGCCATCCAGTCCAGTCGCTAAGGTTGGAAAAGACCTCCAAGACCATCAAGTCCACCCATCAGCCCAACCCCACTGTGCTACAATTTGTGCTGTAACAGCAAGCTCGAACTCTGACAGTGTTATACAGGTACTTTACAAATGCCACTGCTCGAGAGGATCACCTTGTCTAACCAGCTGACTGATAGATCCTTAGAGAATAACATTTATTGGGCTAGTAAATCAGTAACTCATATGCTTTAAGTTTAAAGCTTTAAGTTTAAGTTTAATGCTCCTTTTTGAGGAAGTAACTAGCAACTATGGTAGTCAAGCTTACAGAGCATCTTTAATTGCCATCTCCACTACAATCTTTCTAGGACTCGAATCAGTATGACTTTCTTGTGCTCCATGTTACAAACTATGAGCAAGCATCTCCCAGGATAATTAAAAAAAATTTCCAGTATAAATGAGTTTTCATGTTTCTTTAGAGGGAACAGTTCAATAGAATACCTGAAGTCTTAAACTGAAATTTGTATATGATCAGTTTTCTGAGAGGAAGTTTGGATGGGAGGGGGAGGTTGTTACTGTAGCAGCCTTTAGTATTAGCCGAAACTCTTCCCTGCTGTGTAAGCTGAAGGCGAGGATGGAAGTATGATTGGGTCCTCTCTTCCTTCTGTGTCTGTAATCCCTTAGAAGGGCATCCATGGGGTGCATGTTCTGGGAGAACTGAGATGTTAAAAGTTGAGTATCTTCGAGGAGAGAGCAGCAGCAGGGAGATGTGTGTCTAGTTCCCTGCTTTACTTTGGACACGGGCCATGCTGCCTGCTTTCCATCGGTGTTCACCCTCTGTTCTCCCTTCCAACAGACACATTTCCTTAGTGATGGCCTGTGAGACCCCCAAGGGCTTCCTCGCAGACACTGTGAGAGACACTCTGTGATTTTGGGGGCGAAAATATTCAAACGCAGGGTACATTTGGTTACACATCACTCCTTAATTGTATTTTGAAGTTGTTCTGTGATCTCCGTCGTGTCATTACCTTTGCATGGCTCACAGCATATTCCACTGCTTTGGTAGCTACTGAAGCTATAGTGCCTACAATGGATACATCAAAGCAGACAAAACAGTATTAATTTTGTATAATAGTTTAAAAAATATCTTTTAAAACCTAAGAATATGCTGGTTTTTTGCCTGCTTGAAGCTGTAAATGACTAAACATTCAACAATGTGTTTGCCTTGGCTCCACCACCCATACGTTACATCCATGTTTGCAGATTTTTTGATAACTCTGTTAACAATTTATGATTTGGTGTAGTGAGTAAATGCTGTAGATAAACTATGCATATAATTTTAGGCAAGAAAGATGGCAATAAATTTTGTTGTAAGATGGAAAAAAATTAGGTTAGTGGTCTAGGGAAGGAAAGGATAAGGAAAGCTGCTCTGAGACCAGTGGGACGAACGTGATTGTCACACTTCCTGTAGTACAACGGGTCGTACATTTGGTCATATTTACTCTGAAGAATTTAAAAAACAAAACTGGTGAGATCACAGAATAAGCAAAGAATGCCAAGAACAGAAGGAACTGGAGTAGTTCGGAAGGGGTGGAGTGGGGACCAATCTATTGCACAATACAGTAAAGAAAAGCCAAAGAGTGGAGGAGAACCCTGTGGCAAGGTAAATATCCATACAAGAGGAGAATTGTGTGGTTGTTTCAAAGGAAGTAAAAATTCAAGAGACTGGAAGATAGATGTTAAAAATAAAAGCTTTTCAAAATTAAAGAGAATTTTCCTGGTAGTATACATAAACCTGAGTTTATGTAGGTGGCAAAAGGATTATGCAGCAATTATGTAAATAAACTAAGTTTGAAAATAAGGAGGGGTGCGGTTTATATTTTATTAAATATGAGCATCTGAGACATGTTTAGGACTTGGCCAGGTACAGGTTCCTCTGAGGAGACTGTGTCGCGCAGTGGAAGAGATGACACAGAGGTGTGGGAGACGCAGAAGAGTGCAGGAATACAGCAGGTCTGAAAGGCTTCCAGAAAACTTTTGTAAGAATTAGGTTAGGGGAAGAACTGTTGAGCTTTTCCCTTGGGAGATGCATCCTGCTGGCTGCAAATGCTCAGCACCCTCAGTTACAGAGCAGCACAGAAGCTGATAAAGCTCAAGTAGGAAATGGGAGAAGAACTCTCAGAACTGACTGAATTCTACTTTCCACTATCCAGTTCAGTATGTTAGAGCTTCTCTGAGGACTCTGGAAGTATGAATTATGTAATAAGGGACCTTGGACACTTTAAATGAAAGCATTACAAGTAGATGAGCTGGTTGGTGGAGGGTGGCTGCTCAGTGCCACTGACACCAGGACACAAAGCACATACAACGCCTGCATTAGAGTCCGTGGGGGTGATGCTGGGTGTCACAAAGTGTCCAGGGCTGACAGAGAGGAAATCCAGGATTGAGACTGTACCACCAACCTCCAAGTCCGGATGGCAGCAGTGAACTTAGTAGGATATTGGTTGCTAAGTCAGTTAGCAAAGCAGTAGGGGGAAGATACATTGGTGCTCGTTACAGAAATACAGTAATGCACTGAGTTGCATGGAAAGGAATTCCAGACAACATGACTGAAGTTTTTGTGGAGCAGATAGAGGGCAGGAAGCTTCAGAGGAGGAGCAAGTCTGACCTTGTGCAGTGCTATTCGAAATGCTGTCACTGCAAAGCTGTTCTGTGCCTCTGCCCATGCAGTCTCGCACTGCACAAGGGGCAGCCAGAGGTCCAAGTGCTGAGGAATTTAACTTACATAGGGTGAAGGGTTAAAGGGGGCTCGAGAGCGACAGTGAAAGACAAAGGTGAAAGAAGAGATTGTGGTGCAGCTGCAGCATAGCAATATGGGCTGTTCAAACTTTTCTACAGTCTTTTCTCCCTCTGCTGCCACTGCCAGGAAGGCTTCTGCTCCTGCCACTGCTTGGTGTTTCATTCTCAAGAGTACAGCTTCGCGTTATTTGGCTGTGGTCATGTTCACAGCTGGATTGCTGTTTGCTTCTACTCAGCGTGTTTTAGATTTTCAACTAGAATTGTTACCAAAAATTGAGTTGGAAAGCTCAAAGACATCAGTGTACGGATAAAACTTTCAACAAAGAAATGCTACTTCATCACTGAATCTTTCAGTGTGGGTCATTTAATTTAGTGAGTAAATCTTTCTAACTGTGCTAACACCTTTTCTTGGCTAAAGGAAGGAGGATTTGAGCACGACATCTTCATTATTTTTCATTGATATGGGCCGTGTACATATTTCCCTCTTCTTGGTTTTAGGCCTGCGGAGCTCATACGCGAGTCAGCACAGTCAGCTGGGACAAGACCTGCGGTCGGCCGTGTCTCCGGACTTGCACATCACCCCTATCTACGAAGGCAGAACGTACTACAGCCCTGTGTACCGCAGCCCGAATCACGGGACAGTGGAGCTGCACCAGGGATCCCAGTCAGCGTTGTACCGGACAGGGTCAGGTGGGTAAGAGGCTCCCAGGGCTCTTCTGTGGACTCTGCCCCATGGTTGTGTGTAATTTACTATCTGGAGCTTTTCGGGAACCTGTGGTGTAAGGGAGAACATAAAGAAGGTGTGTAATGCAAGTTTAAAAGAAAGGCTAGCTGTTATACATTAACAGAAGTAGAAGCTAGTTTTGAAGGACTTATAATAGCCAGTAGGAATTATAAAGCTTTTGTGAAATCCACAAGAAATACCTGGGGCTGTGTATCAGTGCCGCTTTAGGGGTAGGATATTTGTTTGATCTCACACACTCAGGTACATCCAAGCAAGGTTGATTCCATGACACACATTTATTGCTTCCTCTTGCATTCTCTGTGTATTGTTCCCTAACAGATTGAGTTTGTGCATATTTTTTAATTCATCAATACAGTGAGATGGTAGCTTGCACGCTCACCGCAACAATCCTGGCTCTACCCAGCTCCTCAGCACAGGATGGTGTTGAAATCCTGTATCTGCCGTGTGTTCAAAGTCGTGTGTTCAAACAGAAATATCTCCATAGTGTTTCATGGAATTGCTACTCATACATTATCATAGAATCATAGAATGACCTGAGTTGGAAGGGACATACAAGGATCATCGAGTTCAACTCCTGTCCCTGCACAAGACACCCCCAACAGTCACACCGTGTGTCTGAGGGTTTTGGCCAAATGCTTCTGGAATATTGTCAGGCTTGGCACCACGACTGCTTCTCTGGGGAGCTGTTCCAGTGCTCCACTACCTTCTGGGGGAAGAACTTCTTCCCCATGTCCAACCTAACCCTTCCTGGCACATCTTCCTGCCATTCCTTCGGGTCCTATCATTGGTCACCAGAGAGAAGAGCTCAGCGCCTGCTCCTCTTCCTCCCCTTGTGAGGAAAGAGTAGATGGATAGGGGGTCCCTCCTCAGTCTCCTCTTCTCCAGGCTGAACAGACCAAATTACTTCAACTTTCCTCATACAGTTTCTCCTCTAGACCCTTCATCATCCTCATATGGTTTCGTCTCTAGATCCTTCACCAGCTTTGCGGCCCTCCTTTATGCTATGCATGAGTTTTAGATGAGTGTTAGAACTGTTTTTCTGTAGTTTAGTTTGTTCTTTAAGGTTGGTTAATAGTTTGTGTAGTGAAGTAATTTCCAAAAACTCTCAAAATGTTACAGAGCATTAACTGAGTAACTCTAGAAATGTTTATAGGGAAGTGGCAGCTTCATGTGTCATGTCTTCACACATTTAAAAATTGCTGTTTAATGGGTTTTTAATATAACTGAAACAGTAAGAGTACAGAAGTTGGAAGGAGGCAACAGTTTTTGGAGTTCTGTCTTGTGCAACCCAGTGTAAACACGTTAAGTGTGTCAGGATGTGCCATGGAGGAAATAGAACCAGAAACTGGAATTCTCTGTTTATTTGTCTGCCTAACACTGCTTACTTTGGAACAACAAAAGCTACCAGAGCAGTTCTGCTGAGTCAGGAAGATACACATTCCTGGTTCTGAAACGATCGGCTTAATCTTTGACATCGTACTCTTGTTCACTTTTTGTCAGGGAAAATGTACCTGTGGTTGGGAACAGGGAAGGTTCATATAAACTCTATATGCTTTTGCAGCAATGGCACTGAGTCGTTGCTCCCGTAAACCTGGCGATAGCTTTCAGCATCGAGCACTCATTTTTCAGACAGGTTTTTTTAGCCATGTGTTACCTGATTTGTTTCAATGCTGATTTTATAGCAGGAGTTGGAAATCTGCAGAGATCCTCCAGCCAGCGCAGCACACTCACGTACCAAAGAAACAATTATGCCCTGAACACCACGGCCACCTACGCGGAGCCCTACCGCTCGGTGCAGTACCGGCTGTCGGAGTCCGGCTACAACCGGCTGCAGCACGCGGCGCCCGCCGACGACGGCACCACGCGGTCTCCATCCATAGACAGCATTCAGAAGGACCCCAGGCAAGTCCAGTTGTGCTTTCAACAGTCACACAAGATTTTTAATACATTCCACGAACACATATCGCCCTTCCTTTTGCATATTCCAGTTTTACCTTGATTAAAGAATCATTATTAATAGAGATTTCAAGCTCTCTACCTTTACAGCCAAAGTTATAAATGTCTGCTTGTTACAGGAAGAAACAGCAGCTTTTATGCATGTTTTTATTATTATATTTTGTTCCACATTTACTTTCATGTAGAAGTTATTACAGGAAATACTTATGAATTTGATGACGATTGACTGGATTATTCCAAATATTTTGAGGAAGTCTACACAGCAACCAGTAATATTGTCTTAAGTTTTCTCTTTATGGGAATGGGAGTCAGGGTTTGAGAATTAGAAAGTACCTACCTAATTTATTTGAATGAGTTTTTCATGACAAGCCTGCTTCAGTTTCAGAACAATGCAAGTTTAAAAATGATACCTAAATGTACCTTATTGAAAGCGAACAGCCATTTGTATTTTTAAAAAAGTTCCTAGTTTGGTGTTGTAAAGTGTATTTGCACAGTGTGGGCATGTGACAAGTGCAATATTCTCATTACAATTTATTAGACGCATTTCATTAAAACTTTGTGTTTTAAATCAAGAACATCGAAGCACAGTCCATACCAAGCTTGGAGGGATTTTATCTTCAGTATGGAAGTGTGATAGGTAGGAATTCCTGCCCATCCTCGGACTGATGGTTCATTGAGGCAGCTCCTAGAGACATCTCAATCATGAAAGCCCTTTGCACATTCTGCACTGAAGATGTCATTGTTCTGTTTGAGGTGGAAATTAATATTTTTGTTTTAATAGATTTTCAAGAGCCTAGATTAATTTAATCAAATGGAATGGTTCATTCCTCTAAATTAATAGATCCTCTAAATGGATAACCTGACCTCTGAGCCTGCTTGCTGCCTGCCACTGCTGTTCTGGCATGACTTACAAGGAAAGTTATTGTGACAGGAACGCTTCATAGTCACAGCAAGGAACTTTAAAGAAATTCTGACTCAGGTTCCATGGCTGATGCACCTTCTTATCTTGTGATTCCACAGTGGAATGGTTTTACCTGACACTTTAATCTGTTTCAGTTTGATGTGCTTATCGCACTGTGGCAGGGCTTTAGGTTAGGTTTTATGGCAGCCTCAGCCTGGGCTGGCTCAAAGCATTGCTCTAGAGTGAGCGTGAGGGAGCATTCCAAACACTGCTGGGTTTATCAGAAAGGCACTTTTTTCGTGAGTTCTTCCTGCCATCAGTATGGCAAAACACACCTCAGAGTTGTCGAGCGATTCAAGGTAGGCCTGTCCCTGAACTTTGGACTTTTTTGGTCACTGTGGGAATCCTGGGGAGACCCAACTGGCCAGACCAGCATCAGCCTGTGAGCAGCTCCCCAGATACTGCACTGGGAATGGCCTCGGGTTGGAAGTTCATTGCTTTTGAGAATGGGAAAACTTAAGATAACTCCTTGGTTTCTTCCCCAGTCTCCCTTTGCAGAAGTGATTCAGCCCAGCACGTGTTCTGGGTGTATTTTTCCATCTGGGAACTGGGCCTAGATACGTTCAATGAGCTTTCCAGGATTTGTCTGTGCAAAATAATTTTGTTGAATGAAGGAGATTTCATTTTAATGATTCTAATTTTACAATTCATGAATCATTCAAATGATGCAAACTTCCTGCATCTGACCATGGTGATGAAATTTCAGGCTGCGCAGCTTTTGTTGAAGTTTAATTGACTTCCAATTAGGAGGAATGTTGACTACTGAGAAAAAAAGTAGTGTTCTGTGGCAGAGCTGCACCTGAGCAGCGTTGCTAAGTGGGTGTTGTTGCATTATGTATTTAAGTATTGGGAGACTCATGTAAGTTGCCAGATTTGAGATGGTATAATTTTAGTGTATATCCATTTGTGTCATCAACAACCACAGTAAGTGCAGAACATAGGGTATAAAGCGTCCTTTTCCAGTTGGAAGACTGAAAGGTGATGTGACTCCTAGTTATTCTGATGTTCCCCTTTTTACTCTTTGCCCTGATGCTCCCAAGCAAAAGTGGAGTTGTTGAAAACCTCATAAGATGCTCCAGTCATTCTACTTATGTTTGTAACTAATGTCTTCTCTTGAATGTGTTCTTCAATGAAGGGAGTTTGCGTGGCGAGATCCTGAACTGCCTGAGGTCATTCACATGCTCCAACACCAGTTCCCATCGGTTCAGGCGAACGCCGCTGCCTACCTTCAGCACCTGTGCTTCGGAGACAACAAAGTGAAAACGGAGGTACGGCACTGAGCGCGTTCTGCTCGGGGGAAACCAGAACAGACAGACCCTTTCTGCCTCTCTTTAGTCCTTTCTGTCTTAGCCCAGTGTTTTGGATCCTCTCATATTTGTACCAGGTGTATGATAACACCGAAGTACTGAAGTGTGTGGAATTACACAGGCACACAGTTTTTTCTTGTCATAAGAGGCTGCATGGAAAACAGGTGAAAATATTTTATATTCTGATTTGTAATCCAGCAGAGCTGTGAAGTGTGTTCACCAGAGCTTGTTTTGTGTAACCTGTTGATGTCTGGAGACTAAGCAAAACAAGAATCCCAGGAGGCTTTCCACTGGTTTTGATCAACACTTTTTAAGGCATCATAGGAAACAAGTGAACTGTCAAGCAAAGGAAAGAAATCCAACCCTAGGAATATGTACAGGATATCATTGATGTCCATGTGATGCGGAGGAAGGGGACATCTGAGTGATAATCCAGGTTATTGTTGGAATTTCTAGAAGCTGTTTATGTTTGAAGAGCTGCTCTTTTGGCAGAGCAGTTATGAGCTATTGATCTGAAGGAATTGGATTTTTGTTCATATACGTGAGTGTGTTAGCTGTTATTTTCACTATAAATACCATTTATGTTAAGAAAATGTTGGTGCAACTTCTAACAGATAGCCTGACATAATTCACTGGAATTGCTGGAAGGCAGTCAAAAAGATGGTGTGGACTTTGATGTAACGATTGAGAGAAATCAGATACAGACAGATTTATAGGTATTCCTGATACTTTATAAGGGATAGGATGGCCTATTTAGGAGTTCTTGGGATATTATTTGTCTGCGTATTGCTGATCTATAGGAGATCTTGTTTCTTCACTGTTTCTGTTTTTGTTATTACAGAATGTGTTTTAGAAATCACGGAATGTCTGCTTTATTTTTCCAAAAATACACAGAACTAGAAGAAATACACCAAGGCTGAAGCAGACTTTGAATGTGGCAATGGCATGGATGTCATGTATGGAGCTGGGTCTCCATTGTTTACCCTGCTTGCCACTGGAAATAGTTGATCTGGTTTCAAGGCAGTTCAGGTTTATAAAGGATTATAGTTTAGAGGACAAGATGAATTCCAGCAGTCAGAGAGACAACCATGACCGTAGCTGTGTGGCATTTATGAACCAAAAACGTCTGCTTTTCAGACGTGGAAGAGTTCTGTCCTGGCACTGTTATTCCGTTTGGATGGGAATAGTCAGCTACTAGGGATTCTTACAGAGCTGTGACAGAGAGAATTTGGTTGTCCTGCTTCTAGGAGAGAAGAGCATCCCCATGCTTTGGGGTAGTGAGACTTGTGTCAGTGCATCCTGAGGAGGCTGAAGCAGCTGTTCCTGGAGCTGGGATAGTGGGTAGGGATCAACGTGTTTGGATAACCTGGTGGAGTCTGTGGCAGGAGGAAAGCTGCAGTTCCTGTTCCCTTCGAAGCAGAGGCCAGCACAAGGAACAGCTGAACAGGGAAGGATCGTAATTCCTTTAGTGCCAGATTTAGTACAGCCCTATTTGAGGGCTGAATTTGGGTTTTCATTCGTTGTTTCAATTCATTCTGTTGTTGGTGGGATAAAGAGCAGGTTAATTTGCCAGGCTGTGAAGGACACAATAAGCTGGAATGCTCACATTGTGAAAGCCTGAAGGTAAGCATGAGAAGTTGAATAAATGAATAAATTCATGGAGCAGATAAATTGCCCTTTCACTTAATGCCTGTCTGTCTGCACATACAGACAACACTGATAAACAGTTTCTGGATGTCTCATTTTACAGGAATTCTGATTTTTTTTAATTTGGAACTGGAAATGCCCGTTGGAACCAGCAGCAGCTGCTGCATTTTCAAAATAGTTGATGACTCAGCAAAACACAAATCTTAACGCTGGATCTGTAGTCTGGTTTTATTTTGAATTATATACACAAAACCTGTATCTCATAGGGTTCTGTGTACAGACTGAAAAAATGATTGAAACTCTTTTGTCACCCATAACGCGGTCTGCGCTGTGGCTGTGCAGGGTAGCGGTAGTGGTTGATGTGCTGTACTGACATCCAAGGGGGAGAGTGAACTGCAAAGAATGAATAGTTACTTGTGGCTTCACTATTTGGTAACAGAAATAAGATCTCGGTGTGTAACAATAGGTTTCCTTTTGAAAAAATGTACCTTTTAAACAGAGACCTAAAACATTTCTGGGTCACCAGTCCTTCATTTTATTTCTTTTATTCTGCTTAAGAGGCGATCTGACGGGTAAAGATCACATCCAGTGGTGGTCACAGACCTTGCAGAAGGCAATAGAGGGAAGATTCTGTTTTTAAAGGTATCAACTTAGAATGATGTGGTTAAATCTCAGTTGTGTTTTCACAGAGAATAATTGGATTCTCTTTATGTTTTGGCCAATAGGAGACACTGAACTTTTAAAGCCAAAGTCCATAAAAACCTGTACACCTGAACGTGTTTCAAATAGCCACGTGGGTCACCAAACTGATTATTATACAGGTTAGAATAGAGAAGGGGCCTCTAAAAGTGCTTTTGATGCTGAAGCAGAGAATCCTTAGGACTGTGTTTTTGTTTTATATCTTTCCTAACCATTTGGGCCAGAACCCTGTCCCGCATAAGCAGAGCATTCTGGATTGGTAGTGCATCTCTCTCTCTTCACCATGGGATCTCCTTTGCAGGGCAGCAGCAGTGTAGGTGGGGTCAAAGGGCTCCTCTGTCATCTCCTTTAGGTGCATTCTTTGGGTAGCAAGGCACAGAAGTTACTCTGCTGTGCTAAACCAGGTTATACGGATCAGTGTTAGTGGGGAACAGACCTTTAGAAGTAACAACTCCTTTCTGATCACAGGAAGTGGCTGAAAACCTCTGTCAGCCTTTGCAGAAGGGTGTGAGCAGTTTTCAGTACAGGGTAATAGTCAGATTGTTCGGATTTACCAACACTATTTTTGCTTGAACTAGAATGGAGTACACTTTTTTTTATAAAAATAAGTCTTTTAAATCTGTAGAGTGAAAAGGGTGAAGTCCCTGCGCGCTGACATTCCCAGCGTTCCATTTCTAGGTATGCAGGCTGGGAGGAATCAAGCACCTGGTTGATCTCCTGGATCACAGAGTCCTGGAAGTGCAGAAGAACGCCTGCGGCGCCCTGAGGAACCTTGTTTACGGAAAGTCTACTGACGAAAACAAAATAGCAATGAAGAATGTTGGTGGGATACCTGCCCTCTTACGACTGCTGCGCAAGTCTGTCGATGCTGAAATCAAAGAGCTTGTAACAGGTAAGTTTTGAGCAGAAGAAGGCAGAGAACTGTTACACAGGTTAATGTTCTGTAGTGGATAAGACTGAAATAATTGGTAAGTGACTGGAATTGAGTATTTTGACTGGATTTTTATGGGTTCATTGGAATTTTAGTGAATACAAAATCACTTATTCTGATTACTGACAGCATTATCATGGAAGTGTAGACTCACTGGGAGGAGTGAGATTGTTGCAGTGAAGCTGCACTAAGGGTAGATTTCCCCTGGTGCGATTCCCTGCATACCCAGCCAGGTCTCAGGTGGGTATTTCTTTGTGGACTCCTAACATTTGCTTTATTACAGGTTCTTTTTATCACCTGCTGACAGCAGTTTTAAATAAGATGTTGCAGAATTCATAAGGTGGACCCAAACTATGTAAATGTGCATTGAAGTAGACTCAAAATTGCAGCTGTGCACGTTATAGAAGCATCTTCATACGCAGCCTGTTCATAGAGTCACAGCGAGTGCCTGTCTGCACACTCCTGCCCTCCTGAGGATGAGACAGCAGATTTAGCTTCCAGCCCATGAACCTGCTTGGCACTTGGTGCCTGCAGAAAGTGCAGAAATAAGAAATGAAGGAACTCTGATTCCATCAGAATAACGGGAATTTGTTGGGCACTGCATACATTTACTACCTCTTCTTAAAAATGGGAGTGATTTGTCTGTGAAGTCTTTAGGGGATTGAAAAATACAAGAGGATAGAAAAAAGCAGTTTTCACTTTTTTTAGACAGCTCCTCTTTCAGGTTTTAGTAGCTCCCTCATTTGATGTTGTCAAACTCCAAAGCTAAATGTTTACTTGCTAAGAAAAGTTGCTTTGGTTAGAAGTGAGAGAGATCTCCTTCTGGGAGCTTTCCCAGGTTATTTCCCTGGTTAGAAAAGATATTGAGTAGAGAAAGGACTCTGTACAGAATGTAGCCAGAGCATTTCAGGTTACATTCACATGCAGGCTGTTTTCCCTAAGTAAAAAGCAAGCATTAAAATAACCTGCAGCTTTCACGTTCTCTCTGGAAGGTTACAGTTTTTTTCCTTAAGAAATCATGTAAATAGAATACTTAACACTAGAATTACGCATTACCTGCCTTGTCTGCTCTACAAAATTCATGTTTTATGCATCTAAATTGCTTGTGCTTTTAAGATATTAGGGTTGGTTCCAGAGACAAAGCCAAAGTCAAATTCTTAATCAGTCACTATTAAAAAATGCCACCAAACCCTAAGCGGTTCCCTTTTGAAAAAGGCAGAGCCTGTCATCTGTATGGAAAAAGACTTTTCAAATAAATACAGTATTTAATTTGAAATATAATTAAGGTGACTACTTCAGAAACAGTGAGACTTTTACTTTTTAACACATGTATTTTTAATTTTTTTTACCAGCTACAGCACAATGTGAAGTTTTGACCTCATTGTCTTCTGGTGTCACTGACTTCTGTTAGAGTGAGACCAATGCTGAGTGCACAAGAAGGATTCACTGCAGACTTTCCGAGCTTAGGGGTTCTGAAGTGCTTTCTGTAAATAGCAATATAAAGAGAAGAAGTAGAAAAGATGAAATGATTTTGTGTTTAATGATTTAAAATGTCCATCTGTGTCAGAACTGACCCTGGCAACCCACACCCAGCATCCTTCGTGTTCCCAGGATGAGGCAGCGTAAACACAGAGAAATCAGTGTTGCTCTACACCACTAGGAACATGTGTCTGGGTACTAGTTTAAAATCAGCACTGCTTGTTGCTGCTGCTGTGCTAGGAAAGAAGGAAGGGGTCCTCTCCTGCCAGCCAGAGTGCATTTCTGCATTGTGTGCTCTTAAGAGAAGAGCGTGTGCTCCATGATAGCACATTTTCCTCCTCAGGAGTGTGGGAGCACCAGCTGCTGATCGTTAGGGTTATTCCAGTTATCACCTTGCATTCCAGCTCCTCCCTCGGAGAGCTCACACAGCAGCCCAACAGCTGAGCACACTGGAAACTGCAGTTCAGAAATACTGATTTCAATCCATAAAGTGGCAATGGCAGCTTCAAATAGCAGCTTTGCTGACAGTTATTGATCGATTATGTTGGATTAAAATTAAAGTTACATTGCAGAATAATTATATTTCTCTTGGGTTTGCATGTTATCCTTATCTTTTAAGTTGTTAATGTTGCTTTGTGTTTGTTTGCCAAGTCTCTTCTGATTTCACCAGAATGATCTCTTTCCTTCAGGAGTCCTCTGGAACTTGTCTTCATGCGACGCAGTGAAGATGACAATCATTAGAGATGCTCTGTCAACACTAACCAACACCGTAATAGTGCCACATTCTGGGTGGAACAGCTCCTCCTTCGACGATGATCATAAAATCAAGTTCCAGACATCCCTGGTTCTACGCAATACAACAGGGTGCCTGAGGTAACCTACCCTTCTAAAGACTCCCTATTAATTATCAATTATGTTAGCCAACAAGCCTTCTTATACCGTCATTTTTAAGACAAAGGGTTGTTACATTCTATAAATTACACATAGTTCTGTCGTTTAGACAGTTTTTTGCAGTTGGGGCTTTTTTTCATATTAGAGAAGTATGAAAAGTACTGTCAGTCACTACAAGATGCTGACTATCATTGCACTTTTCTCCTATTAATTACTGCAATTTCTGTATTGTGTGTAGGGCTTATGAATATTATTCGGGAGAAAAAAAGTGCATTTGTTGATTCTTTGCTGTTGAGTACATCTGAATAATTATGTTTGTATACGTACACACACATCAGCAAAGCAGTGTGTGACTGTTCCCTGCGTGGATTTCTCAAACAGCGGTACAAAATAAAAGTAGACTTCAGGGTAATGAAAGGCAAAAGTAAAATATCTGCAAAGAAGATTCTCGAGACAGGGTAGCACATGAGTAATCCCTGTTCATCTGTGGGTTTGTGTAAGGGTATACTGTTAGGTTTCAGGTTGTGTTGCATTAAGCAACATTTGCTGCACAAATGCTGTGTTTGCTTTCAACCTCTCGGTTATCAGCCGGCTGTAGAGAACATTTCTCAAACCCTCTAATGCAGTGAGTGTGTGGGTGTCTATCTGGATGCACTGTGTGCCTTTATCGTGTCTGCCCCTCAGGAATCTGAGCTCCGCAGGTGAGGAAGCCCGGAAGCAGATGCGCTCTTGCGAAGGGCTGGTTGATTCACTGCTCTACGTGATCCACACGTGCGTGAACACATCGGACTATGACAGCAAGGTGCGTGCAGGTTCCATCTCGGTGATTTTCAGTGCTAAACTACATGAGACAGGATCTTCTGAGGTCTGTGCAGTCTAATTTAGCACTGGGATGTGCTTAGCTCAGCTGCTTTTCTCTCCCACACCGATTTGCTGATGCACAATCCAATTCCACTGCAACATAATTTTTTCTGTGCTTCTCATTTCTATCGGTGTTGAAGTATTCAGTCTTTAATAAAATAATTATAAGCTCTTGTGCTTTTCATTTTCAGAACACTAAAAATAATCCATTATTGTAGTGATTACCTTTACAAATATTTTCATATTTGAGTATTACCAGAAGAGAGACCGCAGTTTTACCAGAGAAACAGCCAAAGCAATGCCAAGGCCCAGGATTAGAACTGGATGCTTGTGCTCGAAATGCCTTTTCACCTCTGCCTACTTTGTTCAGTTTGCTTTACCACTGTGTAAGAAAGTCACTAATTACCTGTCATCTTTCTGGTTTGGTTTCAGACAGTGGAGAACTGTGTGTGCACTTTGAGAAACCTTTCGTACCGTTTGGAGCTGGAGGTGCCTCAGGCACGGCTGCTGGGGATCAATGAACTGGATGACCTGTTGGGAAAAGAATCACCCAGCAAGGATTCCGAGCCCAGCTGCTGGGGGAAGAAAAAGAAGAAGAAAAAAAAAACTTCACAGGAGGATCAGGTTTGTTTCCCTTGTCCTACAAACCCATCAGTGATAGTTTAGGTAATGGTTTGGGGAGAATGTAGCTTGAATAAAAACTACCATGTGTTGAATGAAAATACAGAGGTTTCATGTAGTTACGTGTTTGTTTCTCAGTGGGATGGAGTTGGCCCTATTCCAGGATTTTCCAAGTCTCCTAAAGGGGTGGAAATGCTGTGGCACCCATCGGTGGTAAAGCCATACCTAACGCTTCTAGCGGAGAGCTCCAACCCAGCGACTCTAGAGGGCTCTGCGGGATCTCTCCAGAACCTTTCTGCGGGCAACTGGAAGGTGGGTGGACTCCTACTCATTGTATTTCAGCTGGTTATTTAATAAGGTACTGGAACAGGTTTGGAAGGAACATGTAGTTTCATAGTATGCACCTGAGCCTGTGCATTGTTAGTGCTTGTGCGTTGCAGTGAGGTCAGCTCCGCAGTGGAAAGCAACAACAGAGATGGTAGAGATGAAACTTGCCTTGAAATTGGTGCCGTATATTTCAAATAAACAGAAGCAGCTTTCTTCCAGTGCATATTAGGTCAAAAATAATCTTCTTCCATCTTCTAGCTGGGACTTCTGGTGGAAAGGTTCTGTCAAAATAAGACCAGCATGAAATAAGTTGTGTGTGCTTTATTGTTTAGATTATTTCCATGCAGCCTTGCTTGTGGCCCTTCCATACAATTCGTTACAAAAGCACGTGCAATTAATGTTATGTATTTATCATGGAGAGATTAAAAAAAGAAAAGGTAATTGTTTCCTTTGCTGTAGAAAAACAGTTCCGAATTTCATTTTGTGACCATTATAAAACTGGTCTTCAAGAGAAAACAGATCGTGTTCCCTTTTCAGTAATTTCTCATGTACTAGGATAGCTTGTCTGTTAGGCCACTTCTTTAAACATTGCTTTGTAAGAGGGATGAGGAAAATCAACAGAGCCAGCCTTTTGCAATAACAGAACGGGATTTGCCATGGCATCTGCTCTTTGGGAAATGGCTCCTGACACAAATAAGAACTGCAGTCCAGGAAGAGGTGATTCCAGTCAGGATGTTGTGTGGATTTCTGTGTAACTGGGGCTTTCTTACAGTTCGCAGCATACATCCGGGCTGCTGTCAGGAAAGAGAAGGGGCTGCCGATCCTCGTGGAGCTGCTGCGGATGGATAACGACAGAGTCGTTTCGTCTGTGGCCACTGCCTTAAGGAACATGGCCTTGGATGTCCGTAACAAGGAGCTCATCGGTGAGTGCAGAGCCACGCTGAGGGAGGCACCATCACAAGGCCTTGGTTCTACCAGCACACACAGCACACTGGGTTTTACTGAACACATCGGCTGTGTTGCAGAAATGAACCTTGCGGCAGCAGGAGCTTTTCAGAGCAATATTGCCATTTTGGTTTGCTTTGAGCCATCCTGCCTGGCAGTCTCGTCACAGTGAGAAAGGTGGAAGCACCTCAACTAAACTGAACTGGCAGGAAACTGCCAGTGCAAAATACACTGGAAAACACAGCTCCAGTTCTTCGGAGCTGAGCGGTGACCTTCTCAGAGGACTTTGAGGTTCCTCATATACTCTCAGAGGCCAGGACAGCTCTGCTGCAGCACAGCAGTAGCACCTTACTCAATAGTAGTGGATAGGCAGGGAGGGAAGAAATCCTTTCTGAGCAGAACATTCCCACAGAACCCAGGATCAGAGCAGTGTATGTGTGTGTCTGCTGAATTAGGCAATCAGCGAGGTTGCTTGCTAGGAAAACTTACTGGTTTCCTTCTGACAATTTTAGTATTTAATACTTGAAGCATTCATCTGTGCCTTTCTCATCTGGCGTTTTAAAAAGCACCCACACAACGTCTCAGTCTCACGCGGCGAGTGCTGAACATTCCTCACCCTCGGCTTAAGACCCTGCTAACATGTGTCATAGCCTAAAACAGTTTCATTTTTGCTACAGAAGCATTTTCTGTGTTGCAGACTGGTGGGATGAGTATAGAACGGCTATTCACACAGACAGGAGCATCGTTGCTCTCAAAAAGCTAAATGCAGGTGTTAATACTATGTATTTCTGAAGCCTCTCCATTTCCTGGCAGTGTAGGCGTCAGCTCCGTAAAAAACACATAAAAAGCAAGTTCTGTTCTGCAGCACCAGCCACACACAGATCATGTCAGGGGCTGTTCACTTCTCCGGATGTCTTTAATCCTGTCCTGGCAGAACCTCTCCTTTCAGGAATGCCCTTCCGCCTGCTCCCCTCTGCCTGTCAGGGCTTAACCATGATAGAATTACGGGTTTTCCAGATCCACTGCCAACTAACCTGTGTATAAAACAGTTTGAGATGTGAAGTGAGTCACATATTACCCTACGCCAGTCAGGGACTCTGTGCAGTTTTGCTGCCATTGGCAGGGGCAGGAACAATGGGTTTGCGTGGTCTGAAGAAAATAGGAGATGGGGCACTCCAGCAAATGACAACGTAGATGGGTATCTGCAAATGTGTTGGAGCTCACAGAAAGATTGGCAGTGCCAGGGTTTGTTTGCAGCATGGTTATTCCTGTGTGTCTGCAGTAACTGGAAACAGAGAGCTGAGATCTAATCTCTTACAGGTAGCAAATCCAGTGAGCAGAATGTCTGAAAGAAACGATCGCAGTTACTGTAAGGATTTCTTTAACCCTCCTGTGCACCACTCCCTCGGTCAGAATAGAGCGCAGTGGTTTTCTTTGAGTGACTCTGCTTTCTCCACGTCATTCCCATTTACAGATGCTCCTGGTTTAATGCAAAAATGATGGAATGGTTTGGGTTGAAAGGGACCTTAAAGCTCATCCAGTTCCAATCCCCCTGCCATGGGGGATTTCCTGTAGCCCCTTCAGGCACTAGAAGGCCGCTATGAGATCCCCTCGGAGCCTTCTCTTCTCCAGGCTGAACAAGCCCAACTCTCTCAGCCTGTCCTCATAGCAGAGGTGCTCCAGCCCTCAGATCATCTTTGTATCCCTCCTCTGGACCCACTCCAACAGTTCCATATCCTTCTTATGTTGGGGATTCCAGAACTGGACACGGGACTCCAGGTGAAGTCTCACAAGAGCAGAACAGAGGGGGAGAATCCCCTCCCTCATCCTGCTGACCACACTTCTTTTGATGCAGCCCAGGACACAGTTGGCCTTCTGGGCTGCAAGTACATGTTGCCGGCTCATGTCAAGCTTCTCATAATCAGCACCCCCAAGTCCTTCTCCGCAGAGCTGCTCACTTCTCACTGTAGCTTCTCACTTTTTTAAGCTAAAAGGAAAAATAAAAAAATCAAAAATTGCTCTCCAGTCTCTCTTGATTCCGTGTATGATGTGAATTCTTGGAAGGTTTCCATGGTTTTGGCCCCATGTGTTCTTTTTATTGCTTTCAGATGCAATTCTGTGATGGGTCCTAGAATTTCAAATCTGAAGTCCCAAACTATGTTTTTTGCTGGGTTTTTGTTGTAGGTAAATACGCCATGCGGGACCTGGTGAACCGGCTCCCGGGTGGGAATGGTCCAAGCATACTGTCAGATGAGACCGTGGCTGCAATCTGCTGTGCTCTGCATGAGGTCACCAGTAAAAACATGGAGAATGCCAAAGCCCTCGCTGATACTGGAGGAATTGAGAAGCTGGTGAACATAACGAAAGGAAGAGGTGACAGGCAAGTGGGCAGCAGAGTCTGTACCGCAGCTGGTTCTCTGTTCCCTCTAAAATGCTTAAGAATGTGGGAAATGGCTCTTTGAGTAAAAGGAGAATCTGCTGCTGCAGTTCTCACTCGAGTAGCTGGCAAAGTCTCAATCACGCTGGAAAAAAGAGGCGGCGGGTTCTGCCTTTGATGATTGTGTGCAGCAATTGTAATAATGAGGCTTACTTAGGTTAAATGGTGTTTACAGAAATTGTCCCCTCTGAAACACCTACAAGAGGGATAGAACATTAAGAGCAGGGGTGTCAACTCATGGCTCCCACTGTTCTCCTGCTCCTGCAGTGTAACACATGTCACATGCTGCACACGTGCCCAGCGCTGGCAGGAGCGTAGGGGCAAGGAGCTCAGCACTGCTGCTGGGTAGAAACAAGGTGGAGGGCTGGATTTGGCCCATGAAGTTTGACACCCCTTACTTAGAGCTTTTCAAAGTTGGGATGTGTTAGCACCTTTGTCAGGCCCTTATCACAACAGCTATTCATTACCATTAGCGTGGGGATTTGGCTGGCCGTAGGAAAAACTTGGCCTGCCAAGCAGTTACTGAGCCAACGGGATCCTCGAATAGGATTGCACAGCACGTATTGATTGAGAAGACCTGGCTCTCTACAGAAATGCTCAGTCTGGCTGTGCTGCCCCTCTGCTGGGGGTCTGTGGGCGAGTTCAGGTCTGGGTTTGGTCAGACACGGTGTTCATGCAGTGAGACTGACACTGCGCAGACCGGGACAACTGAGCGTCGAGGAACAGGAACACATCATGGCTCCCGTTGTGTGGGGCCGGTGCAAAGCCACCCTCACAGATCTCATCTGCCTTCGGTCTGGACTCATGTACAAACCAGGCAGTCACTGTCCTCTTTTTCATGGACAGCAGAAAGCTGAGGTTACAGCCAGTCCTCTGTGCCATTCCCAGCGTTCAATCAGATGGTGAAGGAGAGATGAGGGTCTCTTTGCAGAGAAGCTGGTCAGTGTGAAGTAAAGACACCACATTTCCAGCACAGATTTTGTCCCAAAAGAAACAGCAGGCTCTGTTGTGAGCATCCACTATTTCTAATACTTCATACGTTCACGGGATGCAGACTCATTTCAGCTGCAGGCACAAACACAGGGGTCATTTATGTGACCTCACTGCTCTGCACAGACAACGTGTGTAGTTGCACCTGCACTTCTGAGGCAACACAGTACACTAAAATCTAAAATCTTGTTGGCATTAGGAGTGTGTACGCGTTGATTAACTCTATCAACTGCAATCTTTTTCAGTCTTTTCATTCAAAAATTGTGTTTGGACAAATCCTGACAGTGCCAGAAGGCGTACACTTGACACAGATGTCACACTGTGGCATTTCATGGCACATCACGGCTCTAGTACCACTGCCAGCTTCCTGCCATTTCTCTTTGCAAAGACAGCATGATTTTGTTTTTAATAATAGCAAAGGAGTTTTACTGGCTTTGCTTCTCAGAGTGGAGAAGTGTTCTCCCAGTCAATACCAGGTTTCAGTAGCACAATGCAGAACTAAGAACCAAGTCACATTACAAGGATGTCTGGAGCCTTTTAATACCAGCTCTCTTTTATTTGTTCATTCTTTTTCTACACTTGGGAATTCTGTACAATGTTTTAACATATGTAGTCTCAGTTTCTATGAAATGCACTACACAGAATGCTTCTTCTCATGGTTTGTACTTCTTGCAGACAGGGACCGCACCTCTGTCAACCTCTCTCTCTGTATTCCTCCTGTCGGTGGCCTGCAAAGCAGGTCCCTAGGCTGGAGAGGGCAGTGACAGTCACCCTTAGTCAGTTCTGTGCTGCTGGCACAGCCGTTTGCACTGGTAACGCAGGCGTGCACTGCTGAGACCTGGGGAGATGACCTGACGACTCACAGCATCAAAGCTTAGGCTTGGGAACGCTGTTCTTTTTATATTAAGTGTCTTCTAATAATGTCTTTACTTCCTCAGATCGTCCCTGAAAGTAGTCAAGGCCGCGGCCCAGGTACTGAACACCTTATGGCAGTACCGGGATCTCCGCAGCATTTATAAAAAGGTAAATCACAACACCAGCCTGCACCGGAAATGAGTTCTACAGAAACTCTTCATTAGTGAAAAGGGATTCATTGTGATGATTTTTACTTTCCTCCACAGGATGGATGGAATCAAAGTCATTTTATCACACCAGTATCAACACTAGAGCGAGAGAGATTCAAGTCACATCCTTCTTTATCAACAACAAACCAACAGATGTCACCCGTCATACAGTCAGGTCAGTCGAGAATTGTACTGCTGGGGCACTTGGTATCCCATTTCTTAACTCAAACGGCCTCTGGGTTTACTACTAATTTTGTCTAAAGCACAGAGGTCAGAGCTGTCTCTCTTCTCTATTTAAACCTGAGTGCTTCATGTACTCTGCGCGTTCCCTGTGCTGTCGCTGCTGGCAGGCTGCAGGTGCCTCAGGGTTTGTGGATGTCTCTGCATTAGCTCTTTAGTTTGGGTCAGGAGCACTTTGGAGCACATCACGCCCCTTACTCCGTGCTGCAAAACAAACTGCAGTCTCGGTCCATGGGATGAAGCCAGATCAGATGGCGTCCTTCCAGACCACCAGCGCTCTCCCGCTGCTCGGGAGCACCAGCTCCTGGTGCTGAGCACAGGCCTCGGAGTGCACACCCAGGCTTTGTTACCTGGTTCCCTCTGCAGAGCTGCTCCCATGCTGTAGGACTTGGCGCTGTAGATGGAGCCTCGCCACACGCAGACCAGTAGCAAGGAACCTGTGCTTATTCCCAGTTACTTGTGAGCAAGACAAATACAAAAATCTTACTTTTCTCACTCCCCCTCATTTATTTCTCACCTTGGCTCCTTTAACTTCTTCAGCGCTAGGGTTTAGACCTGCCTGAGGTGGATGATGCAAAACCTACCCAAAGCCTTGTCTGTTCTCTTCATTTGGCATTTTCTTTTATCCAATTTACTCTTCTATTTTTATGGGAATAGAGCTCTGTTAGTAGCGAGAAGTACCTACCATGACTACCCGAATAAGTGAGCAGTTCCTGCAATACTCCTGTTTAATTATTACTTTACACAAAAGCAACAGCTCTCACATGTCCCTTCATGACACAGGTGACAAACAAGGACTCAACCAGGGTTTATTTCCCTATGAGAATTAAACCCAGAGTGTCCTGAGAAGGGAAAGAAAGTGCATCGTTATCGTTCGTGCCAGGAAAACTATTTACTGGCTTTGTTGCCCAGATCTCTCTCAGTCATTAATCCTTGAGGAGGGAAGGGTTGAGGAGCAAATAACGAGGAGGCTGGGTACGGGAAAGGCTTTTGTTGCATGTACTGATAACGTTTCTTTTTTCATCAGTGGGCAGCACATCCTCATCACCGGCTTTATTAGGAATTAGAGAGCCCCGCTCAGAATACGATAGAACGCAACCTTCTATGCAGTATTACAATAACCAAGGCGATGTCATTGCACATAAAGACATATACACAGGTAAGGGACCAGCTAGGGGAGCACCTAACTGGAACAGGTAAATATTCCTGAGGTGAGGAGTTGATGCAGTCAGAATATGGACAGTTGCGTTAGCAGGCTTCTCACTGCTTAGTGTCCTTGACCATTTTTATTGCTGTGTTCATTGCATGAGGAACAGACAAGTTTTTCATCTCCCTCTGCTCTTTTCTTTAACGTTGCACATATTGCCACAATAAGAGATTTGCTCGTGTACTGAGAGATGAGAGGTGCTGGGAATTTGTATTTTTATTTAAAATCCTATTACATAAAATTGTTTCATTATGCGTAATTTAACTATTATTTTATTGTTGTTATTACCATTATTCTTAGTATATTTTGTTATTAATAATAGCATTTAGCTGTATATTATAATAATATCATATTATTATATAATATCATATTATTATATAAATGAAGTATACCAAGGTTTCTTCTTTTCCCTGGTCTCCCTTTTCCTTCTTACTACTTGTCACAAGTTGCAAAACAGCAGAGATGACAGTGAATAGAGAGAAGGAAATTCCTTGGTTTAAAGGTTATTATTGGTCTGTAAAACAAAACCCAGCAACACTGGCTTCAGTTTAACAACTGCTGAGGGACAAAGCTTGCCCGTGCTGTGTCACTGTTTTATATTCTTACTAAATCTACAGAAATCTCCAGCCTTGGTTGTTTGGGCACAATGTGATTTCTGGGTAAAGCAGAAGCAAATGGACTCACAGAGGAAAGGGTAAAGACTGATGTTTCTGCCATAACTGTTTTCTCACAGGTTCCAGCAAACCTTCGCCAATCTACATCAGTTCCTATTCTTCACCAGCAAGAGAACAGAACCGACGACTGCAGGTGACTCCAAAACTCCCTTCTGGATGGCAGTGCTGCCAGACACAGCTGTGGCTTTGGTGTGACCTGGGTGTCTGAGCACACATCGGGACGCTGGAGTGTCTCTAGCACCGTTAGTTTGCTGTCAGGCATTAGCACACTCAGCAGCACGTGGGCACTGCTCAGGCTTTGCCTGTGTGCTCTCCTTCCCCAGTCATGTATTCCAGCCTGGCCTTTTTGTGGTGGGATCCAAAACGACTTTTCTGAGTTGCCTTTTTCAGGTCAGGATGGTCAGGTTCCATACTGCCTACTTATGCTCTGGGAGTAAATTTAGGAGAGTCACTGGCTCCCCAGTGATCACAGGAGGTGTGCGGGCAGGCTGTGAGGCTTCTCTCTGCTTTGTTCTGTTTAAAATTGGGTTTATTTCATGGGAGTTAGAACCTGTGTTACTGTCGGCACTGGTAGCGCTGCACTTCCCTCTTTAGGAATGTGTATGAGGTTGACACACAAGTATTTTTCTTTGCTGATCATATCCTGAAAGCTTATTTTCCCTCCCTTTGTCGGCAGCATCAGCAGTTGTACTACAGTCAGGAGGACACCAACAGGAAAAACTACGATGCCTACCGGCTGTACCTGCAGTCCCCTCACAGCTACGAAGACCCCTACTTTGATGACCGAGTCCACTTCCCTGCTGCTGCAGACTACACGACGCCGTATGGACTGAAATCAGCCACCAACTACGTAGACTTTTATTCCACGCGGCGATCCTCTTACAGAGCAGAGCAGTATCCAGGCTCGCCCGACTCCTGGGTGTAGCGCCTGGGAGGGGAATGGCAGCGTGCTCCTCGTCTCGCTTGAGAAGAAACGGAACGGTCTCGCTTGCGGGTTTGGTTGTGAAATGTGGAAGTGAAAGAAAAGAAGGAACAAGGAAGGTTTTGGTTTTTTGGTTCGTTTTTTTTTTTTTTTTTGAGTGAGGAATTTGTCAGGAAGAAACACTGGAAGGGCTGGGTTTGCTCTGCTTAGGTGTTAGCTGTAACTACTTGTAGCCTCTAGTCTGGTGAGGGTGTGGGCAATGTGATGAAAGGTTTGAGAATCGAGTAAAATGAATTTGGGAAGCGTGTAGGTCAGAGCAAATTAAAGCTGATTTTTTTTTTAATATGAATAAAAGTCTTGTTCTGATAGTTTGTACAGAAAAAAACAAATGGATGCCCTTGTTTTATTGCTATTACTAAATGTCAGGATTATATGCTACTACGTCTTGTACATTTCTGCCGTTGGTGTAAATATGGCGATGCCTCGCTGGTTCCAAGTGCCATCCATGTGTATCAAGTGTGTCATCCTACAGGAATTTGAGACATCGTGTGCAAAAAGAAATCTGAGAAAATGTTATAAATTTTAAAAGGGAAAAAAAAAACTTCTAAAAGTGAGCGGTGTACAAAGAAAGTACAAAAGTGAGCAGAAGCACAAAGTCCAGTCCGGTCTATCTCCACCTCCCATTCCCTGCCTATTTCATAAGAAACTTCACTGCCATTTTCTATGCACATGGAATAACAATAAATATGGAAGTCTCATCCATGGAAAGCTGGTCCCGGTTCATTTGTTTTTTATTTTCTGTGTGTGATATTCAGAAGCAAATACCATGAATATGAAGCTGAACCACATGGTTTTGAGCAGGTTAAATATATGAAAGCGTTTGGGCCATTTTGCCAGCTTTCTTCAGGGCACATATCCTGGATGTGCCAGGCTGGCAGGCCAAGCGTGCAATTCCTTACACCAGGATGTTTACTTTTGATATGGGCAATCCAAGGTATTTTGGAACTCCATTCTGGTTTCTTCCTGTGACTCTTCACTCTTCCCCTTGGTCTCCCCAAGCAAACTACTGTCATGGAGATGTTAGTCTCCATTTTCACCATGTTCTGCTGGGATTCATTTACAATAAACATTTTTCTTATTGTAAGTAACTAAGCTGCACTCTTGCCTCATGTCCTGGAGCTGCTGGCATTACACTCTGCAGTCATCGTTGTTCCCCATCATTACGGGTTTCTTTGGTATCCAGTGTTTCCAAATATCCTGTGCAATGGGAAGAGCTGAGCAGACCTGCTCCAGCTTTGGGTTATGAGGCAAATTCCCTTGTCTTTCCTTGGCAGAGCTGCAGAAGGAGAAGCACCGGAGTGGTGACAGCGCCACAGGGAGCCGCCTCCAGGCTTTGGGAGGCGAACAGGTGGTTCCATGGCTGTGGCATGAGGCGCGTGCCGCTGAGGCGCGTGCTGTGCGGGCGTGCCTTCTTTCTGGAAGACTTGGGTTTTTCTTTGTGGAGAGGAAACCATTTCCATTTCCTTGAGTTTGTTTCACAGACTCACAGAATGGCCGGAGTTGGAACGGACCCACAAGGGTCGCTGAGTCCAGCTCCTGTCACTGCACAGGACACCCCCAGTGCTGGGTGTTTCCTCTGACACTGGTTCCTCCATTGATGTTCTGCCTGCAGAGCAGTGCGAGCCTTGGCGAGCGAGGGTTCCTCTGCCTGGGCTGATGCTCAACCCGGGAGGGATTGATCGGCTTCAGGGAACAAAATAACGGGCAGAAGGGTTTCTGCTGGTGTTTGCTGGCCGTCTCCCAAAAACGAGGGAGGTCGGTGTTCAGACAAACAGCTGGTGGCTGAGGATTCTCGTGTGTCTGAGGCAGCTCCAGCGAGGTGGAAAGCGCCCAGGTTTGGGTCAGGGGTCAGCGCCCCCATCTCCAGCTGTCACGCTGCTCAGTGCAAGTGTGGTTCATCCTGGTCGTGCTGTTTCCCGCGGTCTCATCTAATTACGCCTTTTTGCCCATCAAGTCCCGGGGCGCTGCTGATAAAAGTGTACGGGGCGCTCGGTCCATCCGCCTGCAGCGGGGACTCACGGAGTGGGGGGAAGGAGGGCAGGGGGCGAGGGCTGAGGGGCGGGGCATGACAGGAGGGGCGGGGGGAGAGAGGAGGGGCGGGGGGGAGAGAGGAGGGGCGGGGGGGAGAGAGGAGGGGCGGGGGGGAGAGAGGAGGGGCGGGGGGGAGAGAGGAGGGGCGGGGGGGGAGAGAGGAGGGGCGGGGGGGAGAGAGGAGGGGCGGGGGGGGAGAGAGGAGGGGCGGGGGGCAGAGAGGAGGGGCGGGGGGGAGAGAGGAGGGGCGGGGGGGGAGAGAGGAGGGGCGGGGGGAGAGAGGAGGGGCGGGGGGGGAGAGAGGAGGGGCGGGGGGGAGAGAGGAGGGGCGGGGGGGGGAGAGAGGAGGGGCGGGGGGCAGAGAGGAGGGGCGGGGGGGGAGAGGAGAGGCGGGGGGGGAGAGAGGAGGGGCGGGGGGCAGAGAGGAGGGGCGGGGGGGGAGAGAGGAGGGGCGCGGTCTGAGGGAGAGAGGGGCCGGGCGCGTGGGCTGAGGGGCAGGAGGCCCGCCGTGAGGGGCGGGACGAGGGGCGGGGCGCGCGGGCGGGAAGAGGGGCGGGGCGCGGGCGGGAAGAGGGGCGGCGCGCGGGCGGGAAGGGGGAGAGAGGAGGGGCGCGGTCTGAGGGAGAGAGGGGCCGGGCGCGTGGGCTGAGGGGCAGGAGGCCCGCCGAGAGGGGCGGGGCGAGGGGCGGCGCGCGCGGGCGGGAAGAGGGGCGGGGCGCGGGCGGGAAGAGGGGCGGGGCGCGCGGGCGGGAAGAGGGGCGGCGCGCGCGGGCGGGAAGAGGGGCGGCGCGCGCGGGCGGGAAGAGGGGCGGCGCGCGGGCGGGAAAAGGGGCGGCGCGCGCGGGCGGGAAGAGGCGCGGCGCGCGGGCGGGAAGAGGGGCGGCGCGCGCGGGCGGGAAGAGGGGCGGCGCGCGGGCGGGAAGAG
>JAUMJJ010000294.1:0-28328 GCA_033556795.1 Tapera naevia | reverse complement strand
GGAGGGGGCGCCACACCCAAGATGGCGGCCGCGCCGCGCCGCCACACCCAAGATGGCGGCGACGCCATCAAAATGGCGGCGCCTCCCTCCGGCATAACCTATGGGGTGAGGGGCGGGGGCGCCCCCCAAGATGGCGCCCGCCACTCCCAAGATGGCGCCCGCCACTCCCAAGATGGCGTCGCCTTTCCCTCCAGCAAAGCCTATGGAGTGAAGAGGCGCGCCCTCCCCAAGATGGCGCCCGCCACTCCCAAGATGGCAGCCCTTTCCCTCTAGCAAAACCTATGGCACTACGGGCCCGCCCGCCACTCCCAAGATGGCGCCCACCACTCCCAAGATGGCGCCCTCCACTCCCAAGATGGCAGCTCTTTCCCTCTAGCAAAGTCTACGGCCCTACGGGCGCGCCCTCCCCAAGATGGCTCCCTCCACTCCCAAGATGGCAGCCCTTTCCCTCTAGCAAAGCCTATGGCGCTACGGGCCCGCCCGCCACTCCCAAGATGGCTCCCTGCACTCCCAAGATGGCGGCACCTTCCCTCTAGCAAAGCCTATGGCTACGGTCGCGTCCTCCCCAAGATGGCGCCCTCCACTCCCAAGATGGCGGCACCTTCCCTCTAGCAAAGCCTATGGCGCTACGGGCCCGCCCTCCCCAAGATGGCGCCCTCCACTCCCAAGATGGCGGCACCTTCCCTCTAGCAAAGCCTATGGCGCTACGGGCCCGCCCGCCACTCCCAAGATGGCTCCCTCCACTCCCAAGATGGCGGCACCTGGCCTCTAGCAAAGCCTATGGCGCTACGGGCCCGCCCGCCACTCCCAAGATGGCTCCCTCCATTCCCAAGATGGCGGCACCTGGCCTCTAGCAAAGCCTATGGCGCTACGGGCCCGCCCGCCACTCCCAAGATGGCTCCCTCCACTCCCAAGATGGCGGCACCTGCCCTCTAGCAAAGCCTATGGCGCTACGGGCCCGCCCGCCACTCCCAAGATGGCTCCCTCCACTCCCAAGATGGCGGCACCTGCCCTCTAGCAAAGCCTATGGCGCTACGGGCCCGCCCGCCACTCCCAAGATGGCGCCCTGCACTCCCAAGATGGCGGCACCTTCCCTCTAGCAAAGCCTATGGCGCTACGGGCCCGCCCGCCACTCCCAAGATGGCGCCCTCCACGCTCAAGATGGCGCCCACCCTCCACTCCCAAGATGGCGCCCTCCACTCCCAAGATGGCGCCCGCCCGCCACTCCCAAGATGGCGCCGCGGCGCGGTCAACATGGCGCCGCGGCCCCGCCCTCTCCCTCCCCGTTTCCGCGTTTGAATCGAGCTTTACCGGGCGGCCGGAGCCGGGCGGGGGCCCCGGGGGAGGCGGCGGAGCCGAGGCCTGGCCGGGACCGGACAGCGGGGAGCGGCGCGGGGCGGCGGAGCGAGCGGCAGAGGGCTGGGGCCGGGCCGCGGGGGGGTGCGGCCTAGCTCGGGCCGTGGCGGTGGGGGGGGCGCAGGCTTCGCGGGGCCGCTAGGCCGCGGCGGGGGGAGGGGCGCCTATAGGGGGGGGAGAGGGGACCTATAGAGGGGGGGGAGGGGCCCTAGAGGTGCTGGGAGAGCGACCGGGGCCCTGCAGGCCTCGGGGAGGGGGGGGGGAACCCTTTTGAGGGGAGGGGGGGGTCCCAGGGCCCTATAGAGGAGAGGAGACCCTATAGAGCCCCCTATAGGGTGCTGGGGGGGGGGGTCCCAGGGGTCTACAGGGCCTTTAGAGGGGTCTTTGGGTCCCTATAGGTTCCTTTCAGGGGTCCCAGGGCTCTATAGGGGCTTTAGGGGGGGTCTCAGGGTCCTATAGAGGAGGGGAGACCCTATAGACCCCCCTATAGGGTGCTGGAGGGGGGTCCCAGAATCCTATAGGGGTCTTAGAGGGGTCTCTGGGCCCTATAGACCCCCCTATAGGTTCCTTTCGGGGGTCTCAGGGTCCTATAGAGGAGGGGCGACCCTATAGACCCCCCTATAGGGTGCTGGGGGGGGGGTCCCAGGGCTCTACAGGGGCTTTAGGGGGGGTCCCAGGGCCTTATAGAGGAGGGGAAACCCTATAGACCCTCTATAAATTCCTTTGGGGGAGTCCCAGAGTTCTATAGGGGCTTTAGAGGTGTCTTTGGGCCCTAAAGACCCCCTATAGGTTCCTTTCGGGGGTCCCAGGGCTCTATAGGGGCTTTAAGGGGGGGTCCCTGGGTCCTATAGAGGAGGGGAGACCCTATAGAGCCCCCTATAGGGTGGTGGAGGGGGGTCCCAGGGCTCTATAGGGGTCTTAGAGGGGTCTCTGGGCCCTATAGACCCCCCTATAGGTTCCTGAGGGGGGTCCCAGGGCTCTGTAGAGGAGGTGAGACATTATAGGTCCCCTATAGGGTGCTGTTGGGGGGGTCCCAGGGCTCTACAGAGGCTTTAGGGGGGGTCCCGGGGCCTTATAGAGGGGGAGAGAACCTATAGATCCTCTATAGGTTCCTTTGGGGGGGTCCCAGGGCTCTACAGGGGCTTTTGGGGGGGTCCCAGGTCCCTATAGACCCCCTATAGGGTGCTGTGGGGGTATCACAGGGCCCTAAAGAGACTTGGGGGGGGGGTTCCAGGGCCTTATAGAGGAGGAGAGACCCTATAGACCCTCTATAGATTCCTGGGGGGGGGGGTCCCAGGGATCTGAAGGGGCTTTAGGGGGGGTCCCAGGGCTCTACAGGGGTCTTGGAGGGGTCTCTGGGCCCTATAGAGAGGGGGGCTCCTATAGACCCTTTGGGGTGGGGGATATCTTGAGGTCCTATAAGGGCTTTAGGGGCCTCCCAGAACCCTATAGATCAAAGGAGACCCTGAAGACCCCTTTGGGGGGGGGTCTCAAGGATATATAAGGGAGAGGGACCCCTATAGACCCTTTAAGGGAGGGTCCCCAGGCCTTATAGAGCAGAGAGGGGACCCTATAGACCCTTTTAGGGGGGGTCTCTGGGCCCTATAGAGCAGGGGGGACCCTATAGAGCCTTTTAGGGGGGGTCTCTGGGCCCTATAGAGCAGAGAGGGGACCCTATAGAGCCTTTTGGGGGGGGTCTCTGGGCCCTATAGAGCAGGGGGGACCCTATAGATCCTTTTGGGGGGGTCTCTGGGCCCTATAGAGCAGGGGGGACCCTCAAATCTCTATAGGGGAGACTCAGGTGCCCCCCAAGGGGTGGGGGCACTTATAGGGGAGCACCTATAGAAAAGAGGGGGGGGGTCCTATAGGTGGGGGGTGGGAAGAGGGGGGGTCTCTAGGGGGTCCAGAAGTTGTGGGTGGTGAGGGGGGGGGAGGGGCGGATGTCCCGGGGTGGGGGGAGGGGTTGGGGGGGTCTGTAGGGCCCCTATAGAGGGTCGGGGGTGTCTATAGGGGGTGGGGGGTGGGGGGGGGGCCATGGCCTCGGTGCCCGTTTACTGCCTTTGCCGCCTCCCCTACGACGTCACCCGCTTCATGATCGAGTGCGACGGCTGCCAGGACTGGTTCCACGGCAGGTGGGCACTGGGAGGCACTGGGAGGGCACTGGGAGGGAGTGGGGGGCACTGGGAGGGCACTGGGACAGAGTGGGGGGCACTGGGGGGGAGTGGGGGGCACTGGGAGGGCACTGGGATGGAGTGGAGGGCACTGGGAGAAAGTGGAGAGGGAGTGGGGGGCACTGGGAGGGCACTGGGACAGAGTGGGGGGCACTGGGAGAAAGTGGAGAGGGAGTGGGGGACACTGGGAGGGCACTGGGACGGAGTGGGGGGCACTGGGAGGGCACTGGGGGGGAGTGGAGGGCACTGGAGGGGAGTGGAGAGGGAGTGGGGGACACTGGGAGGGCACTGGGACGGAGTGGGGGGCACTGGGAGGGCACTGGGGTGGAGTGGGGGGCACTGGGAGAGAGTGAGGGTGGCTGGGAGGGCACTGGGGGCCACTGGGATGGTGTCACTGGTGTCACTGGTGTCACTGGTGTGACTGGTGTCACTGGTGTCTCTGGTGTCACTGGTGTCACTGGGATGGTGTCACTGGTGTCACTGGGGTGGTGTCTCTGGTGTCTCTGGTGTCACTGGTGTCGCTGGGATGGGTCACTGGTGTCACTGGGGTCACTGGTGTCTCTGGGATGGGTCACTGGGATGGGTCACTGGTGTCACTGGTGTCACTGGGATGGGTCACTGGTGTCTCTGGTGTCTCTGGTGTCACTGGTGTCACTGGGATGGTGTCACTGGTGTCTCTGGTGTCACTGGTGTCACTGGTGTCACTGGTGTCACTGGGGTGGGTCACTGGTGTCTCTGGTGTCACTGGTGTCACTGGTGTCACTGGGATGGTGTCACTGGTGTCACTGGTGTCACTGGTGTCTCTGGGGTGGGTCACTGGTGTCTCTGGTGTCACTGGTGTCACTGGTGTCACTGGGATGGTGTCACTGGTGTCACTGGTGTCACTGGTGTCACTGGTGTCACTGGTGTCACTGGGGTGGGTCACTGGTGTCACTGGTGTCACTGGTGTCACTGGTGTCACTGGGATGGTGTCACTGGTGTCTCTGGTGTCTCTGGGGTGGGTCACTGGTGTCTCTGGTGTCACTGGTGTCTCTGGGGTGGGTCACTGGTGTCACTGGTGTCACTGGGATGGTGTCACTGGTGTCACTGGTGTCACTGGTTTCCCCCCAGCTGTGTGGGGGTGGAGGAGGAGGCCGCGGCCGACATTGATCTCTATCACTGCCCCACGTGCGCCCCCCGGAGGGGCCCCTCTGTCAGTGAGTGGGGGCAACGGGGGGGCAATGGGGGGCAACGGGGGGCAACGGGGCAGGTGGGGGGGCACTGGGGCAGATATGGAGGGGCTGGGGGGCAGGTGGGGGGGGCAATGGGGCGGGGGGGGCACTGGGGCAGATATGGGGGGGCAATGGGGCAGATATGGGGGCAATGGGGCAGATATGGGGGCACTGGGGCAGGGGGGGGGCAATGGGGCAGGGGGGGGCAATGGGGCAGATATGGGGGGACAATGGGGCAGATATGGGGGGCTGGGGGGCAGATATGGGGCGGCAATAGGGCAGGTGGGGGGGCAATGGGGCAGCTGGGGGGGGCAATGGGGCGGGGGGGGCAATGGGGCAGATATGGGGGGGCTGGGGGGCAGATATGGGGGGGCAATGGGGCAGGGGGGGCAATGGGGCAGGTGGGGGGGCAATGGGGCAGCTGGGGGGGGCAATGGGGCAGATATGGGGGGGCAATGGGGTGGGGGGGGCAATGGGGCAGATATGGGGGGGCAATGGGGTGGGGGGGGCAATGGGGCAGATATGGGGGGGCAATGGGGCAGATGGGGGGGCAATGGGGTGGGGGGGCAATGGGGCAGATATGGGGGGGCAATGGGGTGGGGGGGGCAATGGGGCAGATATGGGGGGGCAATGGGGCAGATGTGGGGGGCAATGGGGCAAATGGGGGGGCAATGGGGCAGATATGGGGGGACAATGGGGCAAATGGGGGGGCAATGGGGCAGATATGGGGGGGCAATGGGGCAGATGGGGGGCAATGGGGCAGATATGGGGGGGCAATGGGGCAGATGGGGGGCAATGGGGCAGATATGGGGGGGCAATGGGGTGGGGGGGCAATGGGGCAGATATGGGGGGACAATGGGGCAAATGGGGGGGCAATGGGGCAGATATGGGGGGCAATGGGGCAGATATGGGGGGGCAATGGGGCAGATATGGGGGGGCAATGGGGCAGATGGGGGGGCAATGGGGCAGATATGGGGGGCAATGGGGTGGGGGGGGCAATGGGGCAGATATGGGGGGGCAATGGGGTGGGGGGGCAATGGGGCAGATATGGGGGGACAATGGGGCAAATGGGGGGGCAATGGGGCAGATATGGGGGGGCAATGGGGTGGGGGGGGCAATGGGGCAGATATGGGGGGGCAATGGGGCAGATGTGGGGGGCAATGGGGCAGCTGGGGGGGGCAATGGGGCAGGTGGGGGGGCACTGGGGCGGGGGGGGCAATGGGGCAGATATGGGGGGGCAATGGGGTGGGGGGGGCAATGGGGCAGCTGGGGGGGGCAATGGGGCAGGTGGGGGGGGCAATGGGGCAGATATGGGGGGGCAATGGGGCAGATATGGAGGGGCTGGGGGGCAGATATGGGGGGGCTGGGGGGCAGATGGGGGGGCACTGGGGCAGATATGGGGGGCTGGGGGGCCATGGGGGGGGCAATGGGGCAGATGGGGGGGGCTTTGGGGCTATAGGGTGCTATGGGATTCTGTGGGTCGGGGCATTATAGGTCTGGGCGCTATGGGGTGCTATGGGGTGCTATAGGGCGCTATGGGGTGCTATGGGTCAGGGCGTTATGGGTCTGGGCACTATGGGGTGCTATAGGGTGCTATGGGTCTGGGCGCTATGGGGTGCTATGGGGCACTATAGGGTGTTATGGGGTGCTATGGGGCACTATAGGGTGTTATGGGGTGCTATGGGGCGCTATGGAACGCTGTGGATCTGGGTGCTATAGGGTGCTATGGGTCAGGGCGTTATGGGTCTGGGCACTATGGGGTGCTATGGGGTGCTATGGGTCTGGGTTCTATGGGGTGCTATAGGGTGCTATGGGGTGCTATGGGTCTGGGTGCTATAGGGCGCTATGGGTCAGGGCGTTATGGGTCTGGGCACTATGGGGTGCTATGGGGTGCTATAGGGTGCTATGGGGTGCTATGGGTCTGGGTGCTATAGGACGCTATGGGGTGCTATGGGGTGCTATAGGGTGCTATGGGGTGCTATGGGTCTGGGCGCTATGGGGCGCTATGGGGCGCTATGGGTCTGGGCGCTATGGGGTGCTATGGGGTGCTATGGGGTGCTATGGGGCGCTATGGGTCTGGGCACTATGGGATGCTATAGGGTGCTATAGGGTGCTATGGGTCTGGGCGCTATGGGGTGCTATAGGGTGCTATGTGTCTGGGTGCTATAGGGTGCTATAGGGTGCTATGGGTCTGGGTGCTATAGGGCGCTATGGGTCTGGGTGCTATAGGGTGCTATGGGGTGCTATGGGGTGCTATAGGGTGCTATGGGTCTGGGCGCTATGGGGTGCTATGGGGTGCTATAGGGCGCTATGGGGCGCTATGGGGTGCTATGGGGTGCTATGGGGCGCTATGGGGTGCTATGGGGTGCTATGGGTCTGGGCGCTATGGGGTGCTATGGGGTGCTATGGGGCGCTATGGGGTGCTATAGGGTGCTATGGGGTGCTATGGGTCTGGGCGCTATGGGGCGCTATAGGGTGCTATGGGGTGCTATGGGTCTGGGTGCTATGGGGTGCTATGGGGCGCTATGGGGTGCTATAGGGTGCTATGGGGTGCTATGGGGTGCTATGGGTCTGGGTGCTATGGGGTGCTATGGGGCGCTATGGGGTGCTATAGGGTGCTATGGGGTGCTATGGGGTGCTATGGGTCTGGGTGCTATGGGGTGCTATGGGGTGCTATGGGGCGCTATAGGGTGCTATGGGGTGCTATGGGTCTGGGCGCTATGGGGTGCTATGGGGCGCTATAGGTGGGTCCCCCCAGCCCCCTAGAGCACCCCGTGCCCCTCCCCCAGTGAAGCGGCGCCGGGCGCCCCCGAAGGCCCCCCCGGAGCAGCCCCCCCGCCCCGCGCCCACCGGCAGCGCCGCCTTCGTCCGCGAGCTGCGCGCCCGCCCCTTCCCCAGGTGAGACCCTCGGGGGGCTGCGGGGACCCTATGGGTGCTATAAGGGCTCTGTGGGTGCTGTAGGGACCCCTCGGGGTTCTATAGAGATCCCTGTGGGTGCTATAAGGGCTCTATGGGTGTTGTAGGGACCCCTTGAGGTTCTATAGAGATCCCTGTGGGTGCCATAAGGGCTCTATGGGTGCTGTAGGGACCCCTTGGGGTTCTATAGAGACCCTTCTGGGTGCTATAAGGGCTCTATGGGTGCTGTGGGGACCCCTCGGAGTTCTATAGAGATCCCTGTGGGTGCCATAGGGGCTCTATGGGTGCTGTAGGGACCCCTCGAGGTTCTATAGAGACCCTTCTGGGTGCTATAAGGGCTCTATGGGTGCTGTAGGGACCCCTTGAGGTTCTATAGAGATCCCTGTGGGTGCTATAAGGGCTCTGTGGGTGCTGTAGGGACCCCTCGAGGTTCTATAGAGACCCTTCTGGGTGCTATAAGGGCTCTATGGGTGCTGTGGGGACCCCTCGGGGTTCTATAGAGGTCCCTATGGGTGCTATAGGGGTTCTATGGGTGCTGTAGGGACCCCTCAAGGTTCTATAGAGATCCCTGTGGGTGCTATAGGGGCTCTATGGGTGCTGTAGGGACCCCTGGGGGTTCTATAGAGATCCCTGTGGGTGCCATAGGGGCTCTATGGGTGCTGTAGGGACCCCTCGGGGTTCTATAGAGACCCTTCTGGGTGCCATAGGGGTTCTATGGGTGCTGTAGGGACCCCTCGAGGTTCTATAGAGGTCCCTGTGGGTGCTGGAATGGCCCTATGGGTGCCATAGGGGCCGGTCTGGGCTCTTTGGGTGCTGCAGGGGCTCCTCTGGATGCTGTAGGGGCCCCTTGGGGTACTATAGAGACCCCTTTGGGTGCTACAAGGGCTCTATGGGTGCTGTAGGGCTTTGAAGGTGTTGTAAGGACCCTGTGGGTGCTTTAGGGGTCCCTATGGGTGCTGTAAGGCCCTAGAAGAGCCCTGTGTGGCCCATAGAGGCCCTATAGGGGTGCTGTGGGGTCTGTAGGGGCCCTGGAGGGTCCTTATAGGGGCTTATGGGTGCTATAGGGTCCCTATAGGGTTTGTAGGGTTCCTATAGGGCCCTGTCTGGTCTGGACCCCCCAAAGTCATTGGAGAACCCCCAGGAGCTCCAACACCCCTTGGGCCACCACGGGGGAACCCTATAGAGCCTTGATGGGACCCATGGGAGACCTTGGGGCCCTCCAGGAGCCCCTATGGGATCCATAGGGACCATCTCCATGGTGATCCCACCACCAGGACCTCCTAAAGCTCTTGGAGAACCCCCAGGAGCTCCTCTCCAGCTGCTCCTTGGAGATTTTTTGGGCCCTACAGGACCCATAGGAGACCTTGGGGTCCTCCAGGAGCCCCTATGGGATCCATAGGGACCACCTCACTCAGGATCCCACCCACAAGGACCCCCCTAAAGTCATTGGAGAACCCCCAGGAGCTCCACCACCCCTTGGGCCACCACGGGGGAACCCTATAGAGCCTTGATGGGACCCATGGGAGACCTTGGGGTCCTCCAGGAGCCCCTATGGGATCCATAGGGACCATCTCCATGGTGATCCCACCACCAGGACCTCCCAAAGCCATCAGAGAACCCCCAGGAGCTCCTCTCCAGCTGCTCCTTGGAGACCTCTTGGGCCCTACAGGACCCATGGGAGACCTTGGGGTCCTCCAGGGACCCCCTATGGGATCCATAGGGACCACGTCCATGGTGGTCCCACCACCAGGCCCTCCCAAAGCTCTTGGAGAACCCCCAGGAGCTCCTCTCCAGCTGCTCCTTGGAGACCTTTTGGGCCCTACAGGACCCATAGGAGAAGTTGGGGTCCTCCAGGGACCCCCTATGGGATCCATAGGGACCACCTCACCCAGGATCCCACCCACAAGGACCCCCCTAAAGTCATTGGAGAACTCTCAGGAGCTCCAACACCCCTTGAGCCACCACGGGGGAACCCTATAGAGCCTTGATGGGACCCATGGGAGACCTTGGGGTCCTCCAGGAGCCCCTATGGGATCCATAAGGACCATCTCCATGGTGATCCCACCACCAGGACCTCCTAAAGCTCTTGGAGAACCCCCAGGAGCTCCTCTCCAGCTGCTCCTTGGAGACCTTTTGGGCCCTACAGGACCCATGGGAGACCTTGGGGTCCTCCAGGAGCCCCTATGGGATCCATAGGGACCACCTCACCCAGGATCCCACCCACAAGGACCCCCCTAAAGTCATTGGAGAACCCCCAGGAGCTCCAACACCCCTTGGGCCACCACGGGGGAACCCTATAGAGCCTTGATGGGACCCATGGGAGACCTTGGGGTCCTCCAGGAGCCCCTATAGGATCCATAGGGACCACGTCCATGGTGATCCCACCCACAAGGACCTCCCAAAGCTCTTGGAGAACCCCCAGGAGCTCCTCTCCAGCTGCTCCTTGGAGACCTTTTGGGCCCTACAGGACCCATGGGAGACCTTGGGGTCCTCCAGGGACCCCCTATGGGATCCATAAGGACCATCTCCATGGTGGTCCCACCACCAGGCCCTCCCAAAGCCATCAGAGAACCCCCAGGAGCTCCTCTTGGAGGTCCTTTAGGCCCCCCCCAAGAAGCTCCTGGGAGCCCCCAGAAGGTGGTGGAGGACCCCGGGAGGTCGGTGGGTGGGTGGGGGGGGCCGTAGGGTGTCCATAGGGGGTCCATAGGGGGTCCCTTCCCCTCTCCCAGCGCCGAGGAGGTGCTGCTGAGGCCCAGCGGGGCCCAGCTGACGGTGGAGTACCTGGAGGAGAAGACCTTCAGCGTCCCCATCCTGGTGGCGCGGAAAGAGGGGCTGGGGATGACCCTGCCCCCCCCCACCTTCACCCCCCGGGACGTCGAGCACTACGTGGGTGAGTGGGGGGGGGGGGCACCTGGGGGGGTCCTGAGGGGGGGTCTGGAGGGATCTCAGGGGGGTTTTGGGGTGTCCTGGTGGGTTTTGGGGTGTCCTGGGGGGGTCTGGAGGGATCTCAGGGGGGTTTTGGGGTGTCCTGGTGGGTTTTGGGGTGTCCTGAGGGGGTCTGGAGGGATCTCAGGGGGGTTTTGGGGTGTCCTGGTGGGTTTTGGGGTCTCCTGGAGGGGTCTGGAGGGATCTCAGGGGGGTTTTGGGGTGTCCTGGTGGGTTTTGGGGTCTCTTGGTGGGGGTTGATGTGTCCTGGGGGGGTTTTGGGGTCTCCTGGGTGGGTTTTGGGGTCTCCTGGGGGGGTCTGGAGGGATCTCAGGGGGGTTTTGGGGTGTCCTGAGGGGGTCTGGAGGGATCTCAGGGGGGTTTTGGGGTTTCCTGGTGGGTTTTGGGGTCTCCTGGGGGGGGTTTGGGGTCTCCTGGTGGCATCTGGAGGGATCTCAGTGGGGTTTTGGGGTCTCCTGGAGGGGTTTTGGGGTCTCCTGGAGGGGTCTGGAGGGATCTCGGGGGTTTTGGGGTCTCCTGGTGGGTTTTGGGGTGTCCTGGGGGGGTCTGGAGGGATCTCAGGGGGGTTTTGGGGTGTCCTGGGGGGGTTTTGGGGTCTCCTGGAGGGGTCTGGAGGGATCTCAGGGGGGTTTTGGGGTCTCCTGGTGGGCTTTGGGGTCTCCTGGGTGGGTTTTGGGGTGTCCTGGGGGGGTCTGGAGGGATCTCAGGGGGGTTTTGGGGTGTCCTGGGTGGGTTTTGGGGTCTCCTGGAGGGGTCTGGAGGGATCTCAGTGGGGTTTTGGGGTGTCCTGGTGGGTTTTGGGGTCTCCTGGGGGGGGGTTGGGGTCTCCTGGAGGGATCTCAGGGGGGTTTTGGGGTCTCCTGGGGAGGTTTTGGGGTCTCTTGGTGGGGGTTGATGTGTCCTGGGTGGGTTTTGGGGTGTCCTGGGGGGGTTTTGGGGTGTCCTGGGGAGGTCTGGAGGGATCTCAGGGGGGTTTTGGGGTTTCCTGGTGGGTTTTGGGGTCTCTTGGAGGGGTCTGGAGGGATCTCAGGGGGGATTTGGGGTCTCCTGGGGAGGTTTTGGGGTCTCTTGGTGGGGGTTGATGTGTCCTGGGTGGGTTTTGGGGTCTCCTGGGTGGGTTTTGGGGTCTCCTGGGGGGGTTTTGGGGTCTCCTGGAGGGGTCTGGAGGGATCTCAGGGGGGTTTTGGGGTGTCCTGGTGGGTTTTGGGGTGTCCTGGGGGGGTTTTGGGGTGTCCTGGGGGGGTCTGGAGGGATCTCAGGGGGGTTTTGGGGTCTCCTGGGTGGGTTTTGGGGTCTCCTGGGGAGGTTTTGGGGTCTCTTGGTGGGGGTTGATGTGTCCTGGGTGGGTTTTGGGGTGTCCTGGGGGGGTTTGGGGTCTCCTGGTGGCATCTGGAGGGATCTCAGTGGGGTTTTGGGGTCTCCTGGAGGGGTTTTGGGGTCTCCTGGGGGGGTCTGGAGGGACCTCGGTGGGTTTTGGGGTGTCCTGGGGGGGTTTTGGGGTGTCCTGAGGGGGTCTGGAGGGATCTCGGTGGGTTTTGGGGTCTCCTGGTGGCATCTGGAGGGATCTCAGTGGGGTTTTGGGGTCTCCTGGGGGGTTTTGGGGTCTCCTGGGGGGTTTTTGGGGTCTCCTGGAGGGGTCTGGAGGGATCTCAGGGGGGTTTTGGGGTCTCCTGGGGAGGTTTTGGGGTCTCTTGGTGGGGGTTGATGTGTCCTGGGGGGGTTTTGGGGTCTCCTGGGTGGGTTTTGGGGTGTCCTGGAGGGGTCTGGAGGGATCTCAGGGGGGTTTTGGGGTGTCCCGGGGGGGTTTTGGGGTCTCCTGGAGGGGTCTGGAGGGATCTCAGGGGGGTTTTGGGGTCTCCTGGTGGGTTTTGGGGTGTCCTGGGGGGGTTTTGGGGTCTCCTGGAGGGGTCTGGAAGGATCTCAGTGGGGTTTTGGGGTGTCCTGGGGGGGGGTTGATGTGTCCTGGGTGGGTTTTGGGGTCTCCTGGAGGGGTTTTGGGGTCTCCTGGGGGGGTCTGGAGGGATCTCAGTGGGGTTTTGGGGTGTCCTGGTGGGTTTTGGGGTCTCCTGGAAGGGTCCGGAGGGATCTCAGGGGGGTTTTGGGGTCTCCTGGGGAGGTTTTGGGGTCTCTTGGTGGGGGTTGATGTGTCCTGGGTGGGTTTTGGGGTCTCCTGGGGGGGGTCTGGAGGGATCTCAGGGGGGTTTTGGGGTTTCCTGGTGGGTTTTGGGGTCTCCTGGGGGGGGTTTGGGGTCTCCTGGTGGCATCTGGAGGGATCTCAGGGGGGTTTTGGGGTGTCCTGGAGGGGTTTTGGGGTCTCCTGGAGGGGTCTGGAGGGATCTCAGGGGGGTTTTGGGGTCTCCTGGTGGGTTTTGGGGTCTCTTGGTGGGGGTTGATGTGTCCTGGGGGGGTTTTGGGGTCTCCTGGGTGGGTTTTGGGGTCTCCTATGGGGGTCTGGAGGGATCTCAGTGGGGATTTGGGGTCTCCTGGGGAGGTTTTGGGGTCCCTTGGTGGGGGTTGATGTGTCCTGGGTGGGTTTTGGGGTCTCCTGGAGGGGTCTGGAAGGATCTCAGTGGGGTTTTGGGGCATCCTGGCGGATTTTGGGGTGTCCCGGGGGGGTTTTGGGGTCTCCTATGGGGTCTGGAGGGATCTCAGTGGGGTTTTGGGGTGTCCTGGGTGGGTTTTGGGGTGTCCTGGGGGGTTTTGGGGTCTCTTGGTGGGGGTTGATGTGTCCTGGGTGGGTTTTGGGGTGTCCTGGAGGGGTCTGGTAGGATCTCAGTGGGGTTTTGGGGTGTCCTGGGGGGGGGATTGGGGTCTCCTGGGTGGGTTTTGGGGTCACCTCGGAGGGGTTTTGGGGCGTCCTGGTGGATTTTGGGGTGTCCTGGGTGGGTTTTGGGGTCTCCTGTGGGGTCTGGAGGGATCTCAGTGGGGTTTGGGGTCTCCTGATGGGTTTTGGGGTCTCATGGAGGGGTCTGGAGGGACCTCAGTGGGTTTTGGGGTGTCCTGGTGGGTTTTGGGGTGTCCCGGGGGGGTTTTGGGGTCTCCTGGGGGGGTCTGGAGGGATCTCAGTGGGGTTTTGGGGTGTCCTGGTGGGTTTTGGGGTCTCCTGGAAGGGTCCGGAGGGATCTCAGGGGGGTTTTGGGGTCTCCTGGGGAGGTTTTGGGGTCCCTTGGTGGGGGTTGATGTGTCCTGGGTGGGTTTTGGGGTCTCCTGGAGGGGTCTGGAGGGATCTCAGTGGGGTTTTGGGGTGTCCTGGGGGGGGGTTGGGGTCTCCTGGGGGGGTCTGGAGGGATCTCAGAGGGGTTTTGGGGTGTCCTGGTGGGTTTTGGGGTGTCCTGGGGGGGTTTTGGGGTCTCTTGGTGGGGGTTGATGTGTCCTGGTGGATTTTGGGGTCTCCTGGGAGGGTTTTGGGGTCTCCTGGGGGGGTCTGGAGGGATCTCAGTGGGGTTTTGGGGTCTCCTGGTGGTCTCTGGGGGTTTTGGGGACCCCCCATGGTTTCGGAGTCCCTGCCCTGGTTTCGGGATTCCCCCCCCCCATGATTTCGGGGTCCCCCCATGTTTTGGGCCCCCCCCCCATGTTTTGGGGTCCCCCCCATGTTTTGGGGTCCCCCCCATGTTTTGGGGTCCCCCCCATGTTCTGGGGTCCCCCCCATGATTTTGGGGTCCCCCCCCATGTTCCGGGGTCCCCCCCCCATGTTCTGGGGTCCCCCCCATGATTTTGGGGTCCCCCCCCATGTTCCGGGGTCCCCCCCCATGTTCCGGGGTCCCCCCCCCATGATTTCGGGGTCCCCCCCATGATTTCGGGGTCCCCCCCATGATTTCGGGGTCCCCCCCATGTTTTGAGGTCCCCCCCATGATTTCGGGGTCCCCCCCCATGATTTCGGGGTCCCCCCCCATGTTCCGGGGTCCCCCCCCATGATTTTGGGGTCCCCCCCATGATTTTGGGGTCCCCCCCCATCTTTCGGGGTCCCCCCCCATCTTTCGGGGTCCCCCCCATCTTTCGGGGTCCCCCCCCCATGATTTTGGGGTCCCCCCCCCATGTTCTTAGTCCCCCCCCCATGATTTCGGGGTCCCCCCATGATTTCGGGGTCCCCCCATGATTTCCGGGTCCCCCCCATGTTTGGGGTTCCCCCCATGATTTCGGGGTCCCCCCCATGTTCCGGGGTCCCCCCCCATGTTCCGGGGTGCCCCCCATGATTTCGGGGTCCCCCCCCATGATTTTTGGGTCCCCCCCCATGTTCCGGGGTCCCCCCCCATGTTCCGTGGTCCCCCCCCATGTTTCGGGGTCCCCCCCCCCATGTTCCGGGGTCCCCCCCCGGTTTTGGGGTCCCCCCCATGTTCCGGGGTCCCCCGTTCCCCGCAGGCGCCGAGCGGGTGGTGGCGGTGCTGGAGGGGGGGCGGCGCGAGGAGCTCCGCATGCGCCTCGGGGACTTCGTCAGCGCCCTGGGGGGCGCCCGGCGCGACCGCGCCCTCAGCCTCAGCCTCAGCGGCCTCGAGATCTCCGACACGCGGTGGGTGGCGCCCCAGTGCGCACCAGTACGGACCAGTACGGACCAGTATGGCCCAGAGCATCCCTGGGCTCCTCCCGCGGGACGGGCCCGGTCGCGTCCCGCCAGTGCCCACCACTTTGGGACCCCCCAGGAGCAGGGTCACCCCTCTCCAGGGTAGTCCAGTGTGCCCAGTTAGCTATCCCAGTACAAACCAGTATGACCCAGTACATCCCAGTATGGCCCAGAGCATCTTTGGTACCCCCAGAGCATCCCTGGGCTCCTCCCATGGGACGGGCCCGGTCGCGTCCCGCCAGTGCCCACCACTTTGGGACCCCCCAGGAGCAGGGTCACCCCTCTCTAGGGTAGTCCAGTGTGCCCAGTTAGCCCTCCCAGTGCAAACCAGTATGGCCCAGTACATCCCAGTATGGCCCAGATCATCCTCGGTACCCCCAGAGCATCCCGGGGCTCCTCCCGCGGGATGATCCCGGTCCTGTCCCACCAACACCCAGTGCTTTGGGACCCCCCAGGAGCAGGGTCACCCCTCTCCAGGGTGGTCCAGTTTGCCCAGTTAGCCATCCCAGTACAAACCAGTATGACCCAGTACATCCCAGTATGGCCCAGAGCATCTTCGGTACCCCCAGAGCATCCCTGGGCTCCTCCCGCGGGACGGGCCCGATCCCGTCCCACCAGTGCCCACCACTTTGGGACCCCCCGGGAGCAGGGTCACCCCTCTCTAGGGTAGTCTAGTGTGCCCAGTTAGCCATCCCAGTATATCCCAGTGTGGCCCAGTATATCCCAGTATGGCCCAGAGCATCCTCAGTACCCCCAGAGCATCCCTGGGCTCTTCCTATGGGACGGTCCCGGTCCCGTCCCGCCAGCACCCAGTGCTTTGGGACCCATCCCAGTGACCCCCCCCAATTCCCCCCAAATCCCCCTTAAATCCCCTCATAGCCCCCCAAATCCCCCTCAAACCCCCCCAAATACCCTCAGTCCCCCCTCAAATCCCCTCACAGCCCCCAAATCCCCCCCAATCCCCTCAATCCCCCCAAAATCCCCCTCAATCCCCCCCCAAATACCCCCAATCCCCCCTCAAATCCCTTCACAGCCCCCCAAATCCCCCTCAATCCCCCCAAATCCCCTTGAAGCCCCTCAAATCCCTCACTGTCCCCCCAAATCCCCCTCAAATCCCCTCACAGCCCCCAAATCCCCCCCACTTCCCCTCAATCCCCCCCAAATCCCCCTCAATCCCCCCCAAATCCCCCCAATCTCCCCTCAAATCCCTTCACAGGCCCCCAATACCCCCTCAATCCCCCCCAAATCCCCCCCACTTCCCCTCAAAACCCCCCTAAATCCCCCTCAATCCCCCCAAATCCCCCTCAATCCCCCCCAATCCCCTCACTGCCCCCCAAATCCCTCCACTTCCCCTCAATCCCCTCTCAAATCCCCTCACAGCCCCCCAAATCCCCCTCAAATCCCCTCACAACCCCCAAATCCCCCCACTTCCCCTCAACCCCCCCCAAATCCCCCCCAAATCCCCTCTCAAATCCCCTCACAGCCCCCCAAATCCCCCTCAAATCCCCTCACAACCCCCAAAATCCCCCCACTTCCCCTCAATCCCACCCAAATCCCCCCAAATCCCCCCCACTTCCCCTCAACCCCCCCCAAATCCCCCTCAATCCCCCCCAAATCCCCTCCACTTCCCCCTCAACCCCCCCCAAATCCCCCTCAACCCCCCCCAAATCCCCCTCAATCCCCCCCAAATCCCCCAAATCCCCCCCACTTCCTCTCAACCCCCCCCCCAAGCCCCTTTAAACCAACCATAACCCCCCTCTCCCCCCCCCCCCCCAACCCCTCTCCAAATCGCCCCGACATCCCCCCACCCTTTGGGAGGGGGGGGGTCCCTCACCCCATAACCCCCCCCTCCCCCCCCCCCAAGGCTTTCCAACCTGGTGGAGACCCCTCGGATCGTGCGGAAGCTCTCGTGGGTGGAGAACCTGTGGCCGGGGGAGTCGGCGTGTGAGCGGCCGAGCGTGCAGAAGTACTGCCTGATGGGCGCCCGCGACGCCTACAGCGACTTCCACGTCGCCTTCGGGGGCACCTCCGTCTGGTACCACGTGCTCAGGGTACGGGGCGGGGGGGTTGGGGGGGATACGGGGGGGATTCGGGGGCGATCGGAAGGGATTCGGGGGTTTGGGGGGGATTGGAAGGGATTTGGGGGGGATTGGAAGGGATTCGGGGGGGTTACGGGGGGATTGGAAGGGATTTGGGGGGGATTGGAAGGGATTCGGGGGGGTTACGGGGGGGTTGGGGGGGATTCGAGGGGGTTGGAAGGGGTTGGGGGGGATTGGAAGGGGTTTGGGGGGATTGGAAGGGGTTGGGGGGGATTGGAAGGGGTTTGGGGGGATTGGAAGGGGTTTGGGGGGATTGGAAGGGATTTGGGGGGGATTGGAAGGGATTCGGGGGGGTTACGGGGGGATTGGAAGGGATTCGAGGGGATTACGGGGGAATTGGAAGGGATTTGGGGGGGATTGGAAGGGATTCGGGGGGGTTACGGGGGGATTGGAAGGGATTTGGGGGGGATTGGAAGGGATTCGGGGGGGTTACGGGGGGATTGGAAGGGATTCGAGGGGGTAGGAAGGGGTTTGGGGGGGATTGGAAGGGATTTGAGGGGGTTACGGGGGGCTTGGGGGGATTTGGGGGGGGATTTGGGGGGATTGGAAGGGATTTGGGGGGATTGGAAGGGATTTGGGGGGGGTTACGGGGGGATTGGAAGGGATTCGAGGGGGTTACGGGGGGATTGGAAAGGATTTGGGGGAGATTGGAAGGGGTTTGGGGGGGATTGGAAGGGATTCGGGGGGGTTGGGGGGATTTGGGGGGGATTTGGGGGGGATTGGAAGGGGTTTGGGGGGGATTGGAAGGGATTCGGGGGGGTTGGAAGGGATTCGAGGGGGTTACGGGGGGATTGGAAAGGATTTGGGGGAGATTGGAAGGGATTCGGGGGGGTTGGAAGGGGTTTAGGGGGGATTGGAAGGGATTCAGGGGGGTTACGGGGGGGTTGGGGGGGATTCGGGGGGGATCAGAAGGGATTCGGGGGGGTTGGAAGGGGTTTAGGGGGGATTGGACGGGATTCAGGGGGGCTACGGGGGAATTGGAAAGGATTTGGGGGGGATTGGAAGGGATTCGGGGGGGTTGGAAGGGATTCGAGGGGGTTATGGGGGAAATGGAAAGGATTTGGGGGGGATTGGAAGGGGTTTGGGGGGGATTGGAAGGGGTTTGGGGGGGATTGGAAGGGATTTGGGGGAGATTCAGAGGGATTCAGGGGGGTTACGGGGGGGTTGGGGGGGATTTGGGGGGGATTCGGGGGGATTGGAAGGGCTTCGGGGGGGGTTGGGAGGGTTTAAAGGGGATTTGGGGAGGTTATGGGGAGATTTGGGGGGATTTGGGGGGGATTGGGGGGGATTGGAAGGGATTCGGGGGGGATTGGAAGGGATTTGGGGGGATTGGAAGGGGTTTGGGGGGATTGGAAGGGATTCAGGGGGGTTACGGGGCGGTTGGGGGGGATTTGGGGGGGATTGGAAGGGGTTTCGGGGGGATTGGAAGGGATTCGAGGGGGTTACGGGGGGATTGGAAGGGATTTGGGGGAATTGGAAGGGATTTGGGGGGCTTACGGGGGATTGGAAGGGATTTGAGGGGGTTACGGGGGGGTTGGGGGGATTTGGGGGGGATTTGGGGGGATTGGAAGGGGTTTGGGGGGGATTGGAAGGAATTCGGGGGGGTTACGGGGGGGTTGGGGGGATTTGGGGGGATTGGAAGGGGTTTGGGGGGGATTGGGAGGGTTTAAAGGGGATTTGGGGAGGTTATAGGGAGATTTGGGGGGATTTGGGGGGGATTGGGGGGGATTGGAAGGCGTTGGGGGGGATTGGAAGGGATTCGGGGGGGCTATGGGGCGGTTGGGGGGGATTTGGGGGGGATTGGGGGGGATTTGGAGGGGGATTTGGGGGGGATTGGGGGGGTTGGGAGGGTTTAAAGGGGATTTGGGGAGGTTATGGGGGGTTTTGGGGGGCTTTGGGGAGGATACAGGGGGATTTTGGGGGGGTTGAAAGGGATTCGGGGGGGTTGGGGGGGTTGAAGGGGGATTCAGGGGGGCTATGGGGGGATTGGAAGGGGTTTGGGGGGGCTACGGGGTGCTTTGGGGAGGGTTTAGGGGGGAATTGGGGGACTCCGGGGGGTTCAGAGGGGGTTTGGGGTGTTTTGAAGGGGGTTCCGGGGGGATTTGAATGAATTTGGGGGGATTTGGGGGTCACCTGGGGGTTGTGGGGGTCTGGGCCTCTGTGGGGCAGACTTGGGGGTCACCTGGGGGTCTGGATCTGCCATGGGGCAGACTGGGGGGTCACCTGGGGGGTCACCTGGGGGCCTGGAGCCACAATGGGGCAGACTTGGGGGTCACCTGGAGGTCTCTAGAGATGCTGTGGGGCAAACTTGGGGGTCACCTGGGGGTCTCCAGAGGTGCAATTGGGTGGACTTAGGGGTCACCTGGGGGGTCTGGACCTCTATGGGGCAGACTTGGGGGTCACCTGGGGGTCTATGGGGGGTCTGGACCTGCCATGGGGCAGACTTGGGGGTCACCTGGGGGTCTCCAGAGGTGCAATGGGGTGGACTTAGGGGTCACCTGGGGGTCTGGACCTCTATGGGGCAGACTTGGGGGTCACCTGGGGGTCTATGGGGGGTCTGGACCTGCCATTGGGCAGACTTGGGGGTCACCTGGGGGTCTGAACCTCTGTGGGGCAGACTTGGGGGTCACCTGGGGGTCTCTAGAGATGCTGTGGGGCAAACTTGGGGGTCACCTGGGGGCTCTGGGGGTTCTCAACTTCTATGGGGCAGATTTGGGGGTCACCTGGGGGGTCACCTGGGGGCCTGGAGCCACAATGGGGCAGACTCGGGAGTCACCTGGGGGTCTCTAGGATGCTGTGGGGCAGACTGGGGGGTCACCTGGGGGTCTGGACCTCTATGGGGCAGACTTGGGGGTCACCTGGGGGGTCACCTGGGGGGTCACCTGGGGCTCTGGAGCCACAATGCGGTAGACTTGGGAGTCACCTGGGGGTCTCTAGAGATGCTGTGGGGCAAACTTGGGGGTCACCTGGGGGCTCTGGGGGTTCTCAACTTCTATGGGGCAGATTTGGGGGTCACCTGGGGGGTCTATGGGGGGTCTGGACCTGCCATGAGGCAGACTTGGGGGTCACCTGGGGGTCTCCAGAGGTGCAATGGGGTGGACTTAGGGGTCACCTGGGGGTCTGGACCTCTATGGGGCAAACTTGGGGGTCACCTGGCGGTCTGTGGGGGGTCTGGACCTGCTATTCGGCAGACTTGGGGGTCACCTGGGGAGTCACCTGGGGGTCTGGAGCCACAATGGGGCAAACTTGGGGGTCACCTGGGGCCTGTGGGGTTTCTGAACTTCTATGGGGCAAACTTGGGGGTCACCTGGGGGTCTGGACCTGCCATGGGGCAGACTTGGGGGTCACCTGGGGGGTCACCTGGGGGCCTGGAGCCACAATGGGGCAGACTTGGGGGTCACCTGGGGGTCTCCAGAGGTGCAATGGGGTGGACTTAGGGGTCACCTGGGGGTCTTGACCTGCTTTGGGGCAGACTTAGAGGTCACCTGGGGGGTCACCTGGGGGTCTGGAGCCACAATGGGGCAGACTTGGGGGTCACCTGGGGGTCTGGACCTCTATGGGGCAGACTTGGGGGTCACCTGGGGGTCTATGGGGGGTCTGGACCTCTATGGGGCAGACTTGGGGGTGACCTGGGACCTGTGGGGGTTCTGAACTTCTATGTGGCAGACTTGGGGGTCACCTGGGGGGTCACCTGGGGGTCTGGACCTCTATGGGGCAGACTTGGGGGTCACCTGGGGGCTGTGGGGGTTCTGAACTTCTATGGGGCAGACTTGGGGGTCACCTGGAGGTCTATGGGGGGTCTGGACCTGCCATTGGGCAGACTTGGGGGTCACCTGGGGGGGTCACCTGGGGGTCTGGAGCCACAATGGGGCAGACTTGGGGGTCACCTGGGGGTCTATGGGGGTTCTGGACCTCTATGGGGCAGACTTGGGGGTCACCTGGGGGTCTATGGGGGTTCTGGACCTCTATGGGGCAGACTTGGGGGTCACCTGGGGGTCTGAACCTCTGTGGGGCAGACTGGGGGGTCACCTGGGGGGTCATCTGGGGGTTACCTGGGGGTCTGGAGCCACAATGGGGCAGACTTAGGGGTCACCTGGGGATCTGGTCCTCTATGGGGCAGACTGGGGGGTCACCTGGGGATCTGGAGCAACAATGGGGCAGACTTGGGGGTCACCTGGGGGTCTCCAGAGGTGCAATGGGGTGGACTTAGGGGTCACCTGGGGGTCTGGACCTCTATGGGGCAAACTTGGGGGTCACCTGGGGGTCTGTGGGGGGTCTGGACCTGCTATTCGGCAGACTTGGGGGTCACCTGGGGGGTCACCTGGGGGTCTGGACCTCTATGGGGCAAACTTGGGGGTCACCTGGGGGCTCTGGGGGTTCTGAACTTCTATGGGGCAGACTTGGGGGTCACCTGGGGGGTCTGGACCTGCCATGGGGCAGACTTAGGGCTCACCTGGGGGTCTATGGGGGGTCTGGACCTGCCATTGGGCAGACTTGGGGGTCACCTGGGGGTCTCCAGAGGTGCAGTAGGGTGGACTTAGGGGTCACCTGGAGGTCTGGACCTCTATGGGGCAGACTTGGGGGTCACCTGGGGGTCTCTAGGATGCTGTGGGGCAGACTTGGGGGTCACCTGGGGGCTGTGGGGGTTCTGAACTTCTATGGGGCAAACTTGGGGGTCACCTGGGGGGTCACCTGGGGGTCTGGACCTCTATGGGGCAGACTTGGGGGTCACCTGGGGGTCTCCAGAGGTGCAATAGGGTGGACTTAGGGGTCACCTGGGGGTCTGGACCTGCCATGGGGCAGATTTGGGGGTCACCTGGGGGGCTGTGGGGGATCTGGTCCTCTATGGGGCAGATTTGGGGGTCCCCTGCCCCCCCCCTGCCCCCCCCCTGCCCCACACCTGTCCCCTGGCAGGGGGAGAAGGTTTTCTACCTGGTCCGCCCCTCGGGGGCCAACCTGGCCCTCTTCGAGTCCTGGCGCAGCTCCCGCAACCAGGCCGAGCTCTTCTTCGGCGACCAAGTCGATCGCTGCTACCGGTGCCCCCTGCGCCAGGGCCAGACCCTCTTCATCCCCACAGGTACCACCCGGGCTGGGATGCTCTTTGGGGGGGGGGGATCCCCCAAATTCACCCCCTCCCGCCCCGTTGCCCCCCCCCCAACATGTCTTGTTGCCCCCCCCCCCCCAGGGTGGATCCACGCCGTGCTCTGCCCCGTCGACTGCTTGGCCTTCGGGGGCAACTTCTTGCACAGCCTCAACATCGAGATGCAGCTCAAGTGGGTGGTGGGGGGGGGGGATTTGGGGGGTTTGGGGGGGGATCGGGAGGGATTTGGGGAGATTTGGGGGGATTTGGGAGGGATTTGAGGGGATTGGGAGGGGTTTTGGGGGGGATTTGGGAGGGATTTGAGGGGATTTGGGGGGAATTTGGGGGAATTGGGAGGGATTTGAGGGGATTTGAGGGGATTTGGGGGGAATTTGGGGGAATTGGGAGGGATTTGAGGGGATTGGGAGGGATTTGGGGGGTTTGGGGGGGATTTGGGGGGAATTTGGGGGGATATGGGAGGGGTTTTGGGAGGGATTTGAGGGGATTTGAGGGGATTGGGAGGGATTTGGGAGGGATTTGAGGGGGTTTGGGGGGGATTTGAGGGGATTGGGAGGGGTTTTGGGGGGTTTGGGGGGGATTTGGAGGGAATTTGGGGGAATTGGGAGGGATTTGGGGGGATATGGGAGGGATTTGAGGGGATTTGAGGGGATTGGGAGGGATTTGGGGGGTTTGGGGGGGATTTGGGGGGAATTTGGGGGAATTGGGAGGGATTTGGGGGGATATGGGAGGGATTTGAGGGGATTTGAGGGGATTTGAGGGGATTGGGAGGGATTTGAGGGGATTTGAGGGGATTTGAGGGGATTGGGAGGGATTTGAGGGGATTTTGGGGGCATTTGAGGGGATTTTGGAGGCATTTGAGGGGGTTTGGGCGGGATTTGAGGGGATTGGGAGGGGTTTTGGGGGGATTTGGGAGGGATTTGAGGGGATTTGAGGGGATTTGGGGGGAATTTGGGGGAATTGGGAGGGATTTGGGGGGATTTGGGGGGATTGGGAGGGATTTGGGAGGGATTTGGGGGGATTTGGGGGGATTGGGAGGGATTTGAGGGGATTTTGGGGGCATTTGAGGGGATTTGGGAGGGTTTGAGGGGATTGGGAGGGGTTTTGGGGGGATTTGAGGGGATTGGGAGGGATTTGAGGGGATTGGGAGGGATTTAGGGGGTTTGGGGGGATTTGGGGGGAATTTGGGGGGATATGGGGGGCTTTGAGGGGTTTGGGAGGGATTTGAGGGGATTTGGAGGGGATTTGGGAGGGATTGGGAGGGGTTTGGGGGGGATTTGAGGGGATTGGAGGGATTTGAGGGGATTTTGGGGGCATTTGAGGGGATTTGGGTGGGATTGGGAGGGGTTTGGGGGGATTTGAGGGGATTGGGAGGGATTTGAGGGATTTTGGGGGCATTTGAGGGGATTTGGGAGGGATTGGGAGGGGTTTGGGGGGATTTGAGGGGATTGGGAGGGATTTGGGGAGATTTGAGGGGATTTGGGAGGGATTTGAGGGGGATTTGAGGGGTTTGGGAGGGATTTGGGAGGATTTGGGGGGATTTGAGGGGTTTGGGGGGATTTGGGGGAGATTTCGGGGATTGGGTGGATTTTGATTGAATTTATGGTGATTTGGTTGGCTTGGGCAATTTTGGTTTCATGTGGTTGGATTTGGTTGGATTTGGTTGGATTTGGGGTGATTTTTGTTGGATTTGGTTGGATTTGGGGTGATTTTTGTTGGATTTGGGGTGATTTTGGTCAGATTTGGTTGGATTTGGGGTGATTTTTGTTGGATTTGGGGTGATTTTTGTTGGATTTGGTTGGATTTGGTTGGATTTGGGGTGATTTTTGTTGGATTTGGTTGGATTTGGTTGGATTTGGGGTGATTTTGGTCAGATTTGGTTGGATTTGGGGTGATTTTGGTCAGATTTGGTTGGATTTGGGGTGATTTTGGTCAGATTTGGTTGGATTTGGGGTGATTTTGGTCAGATTTGGTTGGATTTGGGGTGATTTTGGTCAGATTTGGGGTGATTTTGGTCAGATTTGGTTGGATTTGGGGTGGTTTTGGTCAGATTTGGTTGGATTTGGGGTGATTTTTGTTGGATTTGGTTGGATTTTGGTCAGATTTGGTTGGATTTGGGGTGATTTTGGTTGGATTTGGTTGGATTTTGGTCAGATTTGGTTGGATTTGGGGTGATTTTGGTTGGATTTGGTTGGATTTTGGTCAGATTTGGTTGGATTTGGGGTGATTTTGGTTGGATTTGGTTGGATTTTGGTCAGATTTGGTTGGATTTGGGGTGATTTTGGTTGGATTTGGGGTGATTTTGGTCAGATTTGGTTGGATTTGGGGTGATTTTTGTTGGATTTGGTGTGATTTTGGTTGGATTTGGTTGGATTTGGGGTGATTTTGGTTGGATTTGGGGTGATTTTGGTTGGATTTGGTTGGATTTGGGTGATTTTGGATGGATTTTGGATGGATTTGGGGCGATTTGGGGTGATTTTGGTTGGATTTTGTTGGATTTGGTTGGATTTGGGGCGATTTGGGGTGATTTTGGTTGGATTTGGTTGGATTTGGGGCAATTTTGGGGCAGCTCTGGGGCTGTCTGGGGGTTCCCGGGGGCCGCTGGAGCCCTGCAGGCCGTGGGGCGCCCCCCAAGTGCCCCCCCCGTGGCCCCCCCCAGGGCGTACGAGATCGAGCGGCGCCTGAGCAGCGCCGACCTCTTCAAGTTCCCCAACTTCGAGACCATCTGCTGGTACGTGGGGAGGCACCTCCTGGACACCTTCCGAGGTGGGTCTGCCCCACACTTGGGGGGCTGGGGGTCCTCAGCCCCATCCCAGGGGGCTTGGGGGGTCCACAACTTCGTTTTGGGGGGGTTTGGGGGGTCCTCAGTTGCATCTCAAGTGGGTTCTGGAGGCCCTTGACCTCATCCTCAGTGGTTCTGGGGGTCCTCAACCCCATCCTGGGGGGTCCTGGGGGTCCTCAACCCCATCCTGGGGGGTCCTGGGGGTCCTCAGCTCCATCATGGGGGTCCTGGGGGTCCTCAGCTCCATCATGGGGGGTCCTGGGGGTCCTCAGCTCCATCATGGGGGGTCCTGGGGGTCCTCAACTCCATCATGGGGGACTTGGGGGTCCACAACTTCGTTTTGGGGGGTCTTAAAGGGGTCCTGGGGGTCCTCAGGTGCATCTCGGGGGGGTTCTGGAGGCCCTCAATCTCATCTTCACAGGGTTTTGGGGGGTGCTGGGGGTCCTCAGCCCCATCCTGGGGGGCTTGGGGGGGTCTGCAACTTGGTTTTGGGGGCTTTGGGGGGTCCTAAAGGGGTCTTGGGGTCCTCAGGTGCATCTCGGGGGGGTTCTGGAGGCCCTCAGTCTCATCTTGGTGGGGTGCTTTTGGGGTCTCAGCCCCGTTTAGGGGGGGTCCTGGGGTTCCCAGCCCCATTTTGGGGTTCCCAGCCCAGTTCTGGGGTGTTCCTGGGAGTCCCAGCTCTGTTTTGGGGGGCACCTGGGGTTCCCAGCCCAGTTTTGGGGTTCCCAGCCCAGTTTTGAGGTGTTCCTGGGGGTCCCAGCCCAGTTTTGGGGTGTTCCTGGGGGACCCCAACTCCGTTTTGGGGGGTTCCTGGGGTTCTCAGCCCCATTTTGGGGGTCCCAGCCCTATTTTGGGGTATCCTGGGGTTCCCAACCCAATTTTGGGGTTCCCAGGCCCGTTTTAGGGTTCTCTTGGGGGTTCCCCCTCCCCATTTTTGAGGCCCCCCCCCCCCCCCCCAACTCCCGTTTTGGGGTTCCCTTTGCGTCCCAGCCCAGTTTTGGGGCTTCCGGAAGCTCCTGGTTTTTTTAGGAGGCTTCTTCCCACCCTTTCCCACCCAGGGCCCCCCCAAAAATGTTGGGGTCCCCCCCCTTGACCCCCCCAAACCCCCCAGGGCTGCGGGAGAACCGCCGGCACCCGGCCGGGTACCTGGTGCACGGGGCCCGCGCGCTCACGGCCGCCTTCCGCGCCTGGACCCGCAAGGAGGTACCTGTGGGGGGCTTTTGGGGGGGCTGGGGATCCCCTGGGGATTTAGGGGGGTCCTCGTCAAATTTGGGGGGGCTACGAGGGGATTTGGGGGGGCTATGGGGGGATTTGGGGTGCTATGGGGGGATTTGGGGGGGCTATGGGGGGATTTGGGGTGCTATGGGGGGATTTGGGGGGGGCTGTGGGGGCGTCTGGGGGTGGTACTGGGGGATTTGGGATGGATTCAGGGATTGGAGGGGGTTTTGGGGGGGGTCTCTCAGGTTTGGGGGGGCCCTTGGGGGGGTCCCCTGGGGATTTGGGGGGGTCCTTGTGAAGTTTGGGGGGGCTACGGGGGGATATGGGGGCTGTGGGGGCATTTGGGGGTGGTATGGGGGGATTTGGGGATGGATTCAGGGACTGGAGGGGGTTTTGGGGGGGTCTCTCAGGTTTTGGGGGGCTCTTCGGTTTGGGGGGGCCCTTGGGTGGGTCCCCAGGGGATTTGGGGGGGTCCTTGTCAAATTTGGGGGGGCTATGGGGGTGTGTTTGGGGGGTACTGAGGGGATTTTAGGGCGTTTGGGGATGGATTTGCGGGCTGGAGGGGGGGGTTTTGGGGGGGTCTCTCAGGTTTTGGTGGGCTCTTCCGGTTTGGGGGGGCCCTTGGGGGGGTCCCCAGGGATCTTGGGGGGGTCCTTGTCAAATTTGGGGGGGCTATGGGGGTGTTTGGGGGGTACAGAGGGGATTTTAGGGGGTTGGGGATGGATCTGCGGGCTGGAGGGGGGGTTTTGGGGGGGGGGTCTCTCAGGTTTTTGGGGTCCCCTCGTGTTTGGGGGGCCCTTGGGGGGGTCCCCTGGGGATTTGGGGGGGTCCTTGTGAAGTTTGGGGGGGCTACGGGGGGATTTGGGGGGGGGCTATGGGGGAATTTGGGGATGGATTCATGGACTGGAGGGGGTTTTGGGGGGTCTCTCAGGTTTTGGGGGGGCTCTTCCGGTTTGGGGGGCCCTTGGGGGGGTCCTCTGGAGATCTGGGGGGGTCCCCATGAAATTTGGGGGGGCTGTGGGGGGAGTTGGGGGTGGTACAGGAGGGATTTGGGGATGGATTTGGGGATTGGAGGGGGTTTTGGGGTCCCCCTGGTTTGGGGGGCCTTGGGGGGGTCCCCTGGGATTTTGGGGGGGGTCCCCAAGAAATTTGGGGGGGCTATGGGGGGTTTGGGGGGGCTACAAGGGGATTTGGGGATGGATTCAGGGACTGGAGGGGGTTTTGGGGGGGTCTCTCAAGTTTTGGGGGGGCTCTTCCAGTTTGGGGGGGCCCTTGGGGGTCTCCTTTGGGGATTTGGGGGGGGTCCCCATGAAATTTGGGGGGGGCTGTGGGGGGGTTTGGGGTTGGATTTGGGGATTGAGGGGGTTTTGGGGTCCCCCCCTAGTTTGGGGGGGCTCTTGGGGGGGTCCCTGGGGATTTGGGGGGGTCCCCATGAAATTTGGGGGGGGCTGTGGGGGGGTTTGGGGTGGCCAAGAGGGCATTTGGGGTTGGATTTGGGGATTGGAGGGGGTTTTGGGGTCCCCCTGGGTTTTGGGGGGCCCTTGGGGGGGTCCTCAGGGGATTTGGGGGGGGTCCCATGAAATTGGGGGGGGCTGTGGGGGGAGTTGGGGTTGGATTTGGGGGATTGGAGGGGGGTTTTTGGGGTCCCCCCTGGTTTGGGCGGGGCCCTTGGGGGGGTCCTCAGGGGATTTGGGGGGGTCCGCATGAAATTTGGGGGGGCTACGGGGGCGTTTGGGGATTGGATGGGTTTTGGGGGGGGTCTCTTGGGTTTTGGGTCCCTCGGGTTTGGGGGGGGGGCCCTGGGGGGGTCCCCTGGGATTTGGGGGGGGTCCTTGTGAAATTTGGGGGGGCTGTGGGGGGATTTAGGGGTGTGGGGGGGGATTTAGGGGGGGGGGTTGGGGATTGGAGGGGGTTTTTGGGGGGGGGTCTCTCGGGTTTTGGGGTCCCCCCCCCGGTTTTGGGGGCCCCTTGGG